>CM040427.1:16062978-16617272 GCA_022702705.1 Papilionanthe hookeriana x Papilionanthe teres
ATATGTTGATGTTGTGATATGGAATGATGTGCCGATTTATTATGGAGAATTTGTGATGACCTTTTCACTTCGAACTTCATTTACTTTTTGATCTGGCCAATTGAATTGTTAAAACTTGTTGGGAAACATATTTTTTGAAAGGATTATGATTTACACAATAAAAGTGAAGGTCACATTAAATGTTCATGAATGAGAGACATAGTTCATGGGGGTTGAGTGCAAATAAATAGGGAAATATACTTTGATAAGCATAAAATTGGAGATTTCAGAGTGACAGACTAAAATCCTAATTTGGTCCTAATGTTTGGACACTAAAGCGAGAGTTAGCCTTCAGGTGAAGGGAAGTGGGAGCTCTGGAGTGAGAGCCAGTATCCTCCCAGCCTAACCACATATTTGGGGACTAAAGTTAGGATTAGCTAATGTTCTTTATATGCTAAAATATGATTAAAGAATAGGAATGCTCCTATTTGACACAATACATTAGCACAATTGATGTCGCAATAATCATCACATTATGATTGGAAAGGAGAAAGACTTTCTTGCAACTGAACTTTGTTATAAATTTAGTATTGTGTTAGTTTAACTTGTTAGAGTTTAGAACGTATTTTGGTAGAAATAGTAACTGCAACTGTTGTCTTTATTTTAAGAATTAAACTTACTTACAATTGTGTTGTGATTCGATAAGTGATTTTTGTGCTACGCCATAAAATTGAAGCCTCCCTGTGGGATCGATATTCCAGGACTCCACTATAGCCCTGTATTATTTGAGCGATACATATACTTGCATTTAATTGTGTGACATCATTATAAAACTAAATCAATATATATATATATATATATATAAATTTGAGTTAATAAATTTTGGAAAATTAAAAAAGTTGCATCACATACCATGGAACACACTACTCATTAATAGTGAAAAATTTTCATCAGCAAAATGTTCATTAATTTCTTCATCAGAAAAGATAGATTTTTCAGTATCATGCTTGGATAGATGATGAGCCATTTGATTATCAGCAACCTTATTATCTACTATCTCAAAGTCAAATTCTTTTAAAAGAAGAATCCATCTTTTCAGTCTTGGTTTTACATCTTTCTTTTTCATCAAATACTTAATGGTAGAATGGTCAGCATGCACCACACATTTAGTTCCAATTAGATATGATCAAAATTTATCAAAGGAATATACGATAGGTAATAACTCTTTCTCAATTGTGGTATAATTAATTTAAGGTTAAATAAGAGTTACAAGCATAGTAGATTACTTTCAAAACTTTATCATATTTTTGTCTTTAGATAGCTCCAAGAATATAATCACTTGCACCACACATTGATTCAAAAGGTTTTTCCTAATTTGGTGAAACAATATCTGGTGTAGTGATTAATTTTTCTTTTAATAACTCAAAATATTTTAGGCATCATTTATCAAAATTAAAAATTGCATCTTTTTTCAATAACTGGCATAGAGACTTAGTAATTCTTGAAAGTCTTTAATATAACGCTTGTAGAACCCGACATGTCCTAAAAAACTCCTAATCTCTCTTACATTAGTTGGGCAAGGTAAATTAGAGATTACTTAAATCCTTGCAGGGTCTACTTCCATACTTTTTTTTGAAATTTGATGTCCAAAAAAAATTCCTCCAGCTATAATAAATTGGCATTTTTGCCAATTAAGAACTATTTTATTCTTCATAGTGTTTAAGAACTTTAGATAATTATTCTAACATGATTCAAATGAAATTCCAAACACTGAAAAGTCATCTATAAGAACTTCAATTCCTTTCTCTATTAAATCACAGAAAATTGCTATCATACATCTTTGAAATCTAGCAGGGGCATTACATAAACCAAAGGGCATTATTCTAAAATCAAATGTACCATAAGGAGCAATTTGTATTTGGTGATAACTAGTATATCCATCCAGAAAACAAAAGTACTTATGCCTAGTTAGTCTATCCAACATTCGGTCAAGAAAGGGTAGTGGAAAATGATCTTTCCTGGTGGCAAGATTAAATTTCTTATAATCAATACAAATTCACCATCTTTTAACTTGTCTTGTTGGTATTAATTCATTCTTTTCATTAACAGTTACAATTACTCCTCCTTTCTTAGGAACACAGCCAATAGTACTAACTCATGCACTATTTGAAATAAGGTAGATAATTCCAGCATCTACTAACTTTAAAATTTCTTTCATAACAACCTCTTTCATAATAGAATTTAATCTCCTTTGAGGATCAGCCCTGTGTTTGCAGTTCTTTTTCATAAGGATTCTTTGCGTACAAATTGAAGGACTGATTTCTTTAATATCAACTATGTGATCTACTTTAAAATTAACCATTTTGTGGGTAAATTATTCTTATATTTTTAAAAATATTATGCTTTAATGATTGGTATTTTTATGATTTTGGTTAGAGGTATAAAAAGATGAGTTTAAGGATGAAAAGAAGCAAAAAGGAGTAAAAATTGGTGGTTTAATGAAGAAAATTTAACAAATTAAGTATTGCACCTAAGCGCCAGAACTGGCGCCTAGGCACCAGACATGATTAGAGTAGTTAATTTTTGAATTTTAGTGTTTCCAAAGTATTATAGAAGCTTTAAGATGATATTGCACGTTTCAAATAAAGTATACAATGAATCTAGACATATTTTAATGAAGAGATGTATCCCTTGAAGCAAAAAACACTCAAATGAATCATTTGAACTGACGCCTTGGTGCTGGAACTGACTCCTAGGCGCTAGAACTGATGCCTAGGTGCCAGAACTGACGCCTAGGCACGATGGTTATATTCTAGAAGATTCAACGAATTTGAACAAATTTTGAACAGATGTCTAAAGTAACCTTGGTCATTTTTAAAGCTCTATGAATAGAATTAATTCTATAGTAGAAGATAGTCGTTTTAGAGTTGTTCACAATTATTCTTAAGTTTCTTTCACTTTAAGTTCGAGTTTGTAAGTTTTTAGTGAGTGTTTTGTGATTTCCTGAAGTTTAGAGTTCTGTAATAGTCAGTAAAGTTAGAGAGCATCAAAGGATTGCTTTGGTGAAAATTTCAGATAAGTATTTGTAACTTAATTATTAAGTTGTGTACTTTCAGTTTAATGATTATGATTATGTTTTTTGGTGGTAATCCAATGCTTTCTAAGTAGTTTTCTTTGCTTTCTCCTTACAAATGTAATGTAATTAAGTCAAGAGTTTTGGATTGTTATTTAAGAACTTTTTCTTTTTCTTACCTAAAATTGTTATGGTATTTTACCTAAACTTCTTTTACTTTACAACTTGGTCAATTGTATTGTTAAAACATGTGGAGAAATCTTATAGACCTGACCGTGGGATAAGAGTTCTTAACTTGTAAGTATCACATTTCACTTTGGAAGATCATAAGTTATCATCTGAAGGGGAGTGTAAATAGATAGGGATATAAGATTTGATGGGCATAAAATTGAATGTAATTAGAGTGACAGGCTAAATTCTATCAATTTAGTTTAAAGTGAGGAAAAAGGATCACTGGTAGGTCTTATAGAGAGGTCACAAAGGGATATCAAGAAGTGAAAGCCTAGAATCTACTAAGCACTACAAATGAAACATCTTGCATCAACCTTTTGACTAGCCGATGTTCTTTATGCCTGGCCCAAAGGGTAAAAAATATTTATGCTTCTATTTTTCACACTAAAACATTTTTAAGTTCTAAATAATTTGAATTCTTTTAGTTATTACTAAATATTTGTAAGGATAAGAGACTTTAATTAAGTAGTTTATTTGTTTTCTTAAACACTTTCTCGCATAATTCAAAAAATTTAGTAAGTTTAATTTCATTCTTGTTTAGTTATACAAAAAAGTTAAAAATAAGCACTTACTTTTTTTTTTCAGTATTTTAAATTTATTTTAATTGACAGTTGTTTTCCCTGTGGGATCGATATCTGGGGTTTTTATAAGAAAATCCTATATTACTTGAAACGATATGTATACTTGTGTAGTACCCATAGTGTGTATTTTTTTAAAATTATAACATTACAATCTTGCACACTAGCTGCTTATTTTAGGGTCAATTTTACCTATCTTTTATAAGTTTTATTATCTGCCTATTGCAGGTCGGATCAATTTTTTGACGCTATTACCAGGGAACAACTATTTTAGAATTAAGAGAAAATTTTTATATACTTGTTTTTAATATTTATATAAACAAAAAACTTAAAAAGTATAAAAATCATAATTCTTTATATATTTTTCTTAGTTTGTGTGCTACTTTATTTTTAGTAAATCTTTTTTTTTGTATGCGTTGTTCAGGATCTAAAGAAATAGTGCCTTACGATTCTGAATTAGAACAAACTATAAGAAGAATTAGAAATGAAAAACAGCTTCATAATATTCAAAAAATGGTGAATATACCTCGAAATAATCCTGAAATTACATTTGAAGATAATGAGCACCAAAATTTACAAAAACCTATAAGAGAATATGCTAACCCTACAACAGATGAAATTCATTTGAGTATTCAAATCCCTGCTGACCCAAGGAAAAAAAGATTAAGATTTTCATGCCTATTTTATACAGATTTTTATGATATTGTACTTTAAAGAAGGGTATTTTTGGTGTTTTTCTGCAGGTATGAAGATTTAAGGACAAATGAGTGAAAATATGTAAAATGGACCAAATTTGGAGCAAAAAGGACCAAATTATGCAAAATCGACCTAGGACGCCGGCGGCGAGGTTGATGGCACCGACGACGTGATATTCCCGAGAGTTTAGAATTAATTCTAAGGAAGGTCGCCGGCGGCAGGGCCTGCTTAAAAAAGTACTGTTTCTAGAAGGTCACCGACGGCGAGCTCGAGGTCGCCGACGGCGGGATCGACGGTTCTTTGCAGAAATAGTTGAATTTGGACGATTTTCGAAGGGGTGCCTGCAAAACCCTTAGAGACTCTTCTACAACTTTAAAAGAACCAAATTAGGCCAAACAAGTGTCTCCTATGCGATTACTAGTGAGTCCAAAGTGTTCTAAAGAGTTTATTAGTGAGTCATTAGTGTTGTTATTTAGTGAGTAGTGAGTTCAAATAGAGATTTTGTTTGGAATTCTTTAAGGGATGGTAAGAGTGGAAGGGAAATGAGAGATCTCTTCTGCATTGCCATTTTGAAGGATAATTCTGTGTGCTGTAAGAAAGGAAGAAAACCAGAGGAACTTCAAAGAGTTTGCTTGGGGAGGAATTTGAGATAAGTAGTGTTTATTTACTGTAGTTTGTAGAACTTTACTTTATTATATGAAATCTAAGTTTTATTGCATCCTTTCCATAAATTCTTAGTAGTTGTTCTGTCTTTCTCCTTGTTTTGATGTTTTTGTGAAATGATTAAATGAATTAGTCTATTAAAAAAATATAAAGAAGTTGTGATGATACTATACCTAAACTTACTTTAATATACAAATTGGTCATTTGTATTGTTAAAATCTGTGAAGAATTTTTAAGACCTGACCGTGGGCTAAGAATTCTTAACTATTATGTATCACATTTCTCTTTGAAAGGTAGACAGGAAAATCCTTAAAAGGAGAAGTGCAAATAAATAGGAAAATAATATTAATTGGACGTAGAATCGGAGATTTTAGAGTGACATGCTAAAATCCTCAATTCGGTCATATCGTTTGGGCGCTGAGGTGTAGATTGTTAGCCCTCAGGCGAGGGGAAAGTGGGAGCTCCGAAGTGAGAGTCGGTATCCTCCTAGCCTAGCCGCAGATTCAGTAACCAAGCATAGGATTAGTCAATGTTCTTTATGCCTGGACCATAGGGTAAAGAATAGGTATGCTCCTATTTGGCATAACACATATAAAACTAATTCTAATTATCATTTCACTTAAATATCATAACAAAGGAGAAAGATCCTTGCTATATATATATATATATATATATATATATATATATATATATATATTTGAACTCAACTTTATTAGTATTAGTAATCTGTTAGTAGAACTAGTTTAGATATAAGAACTTTATTATCGATTGCATATTAGTGACAGATAAGCAAATTCTATTTTGTTGTAATTTTAACTTTGTTTATATAATCCTAGTCCGTAGGCTTTAATATTTTTCCCTGTGGGATCGATAACCAGGACTCCAATAGAGCCCTGTATTACTTGAGCTATACATATACTTGAGTATAAAGGTAACTCTAGGATCAAAAATTTATAATATTTAATTGTTACTAAAATTAAAATTACGCTCCTAATTGAGTTTTTGGCACTGTTGTTGAGGATTTAAATCTTTTAATAATGGTGCCAAATTCTTAGATATATAAGTATATTTAAAATTGCGGTTCAAGTTTTTGGCGCCGTTGCCGGGGAAAATATAATTAAAGTAATGGACAATTTAGGACTGTTAGAAAACCTTTATAGAATTGCAACTTATTTAGTTAATTGTTTTATTGTGAACTGATTCTGATTGTATGCGCAAATTTGGTTCTGAAAATCTTATACCCTACAATTCGGAATTAGAACACACTATTAGGAGAATTAAAAACTGAGAAAAGAACTTATAAATTCTAAAATAATGGAAAATAACATAAACAACCAAAGAATAGAAAATGAACATCAATCTAGACCATTAAGAGATCACGCTAACCCTATATTAGATGAAATTCACTTAACTATCCAAAATCTTGATGTAGCCGCTAATTAATTTGAGCTTAAACCTGCAATTATCCAAATGGTACAAAACAATCAATTTGGTGGAACTTCAAATGAAAATCCTAGTTTACATCTTGTAAGTTTCTTAGAACTTTGTGCTACTTTTAAGTACGACAGAGTGTCGGATGATGCTGTCAGACTTAGACTCTTTCCTTTTTTGCTAAGGGATAAGGCTAAGGCTTGGTTAAATTCGTTAGTATCTGGATCTATTAGAACTTGGGGAGAACTTTTACAAAAATTCTTATCGAAATATTTTCCACCATCTAAGACTGCTAAGCTTAGAAACAATATCACATCTTTCAGTTAGTATGAGGGAGAATCAATATATGAATCTTGGGAAAGATTTAAAGAACTTCTTAGGAAATGTCCACATCATGCTTTAACAGATTGGTTAATTATTCAAACATTTTATAATGGATTAGTAGGATCTCTTAGACTTATCTATTCTAAGAGATCCTACTAATCCATTAAAGTTTATATCCTGATTCTCCTCTGAAACCTATGAAAATTACTATTGAAAAACCACCTCCACCATTTCCTCAAAGATTAAAGCAACAAGATAAAGGAAAAAGATTTGCTAAATTCTTAGACATTTTGAAAAAATTGTCAATAAATATTCCTTTTGTTGAAGCTTTAGAATAAATGCCTGATTATGTTAAATTTATGAAGGATATGCTCTACAAAAGAGGAAGTTACTAGATCATGAGACTGTTGCACTCAGTGAAGAGTGTAGGTGCTATAATTCAGAGAAAACTTTCTGAAAAACTTAAAGATCCTGGTAGTTTCAATATCCCGTGTGCTATTGGTGAAAAATTTTATGGGTGAGCATTATGTGATTTGGGAGCTAGCATAAATTTGATGCCTCTATCAAATTTTAAAAGATTAGAAATTAGAGAGATATCACCAACTTCTGTAACTCTATAGTTAGCTGATCGATCTATTACACATTCTAAGGGAGTTGTAGAAGATGTTCTAGTCAAGGTTGATAAGTTTATTTTTCCTGTAGACTTTATCATTCTAGATATGGAAGAAGATAAAGAATTTCCAATCATTTTAGGAAGACCATTCCTTGCTACAGGAAGAGCTATGATAGATGTTCAAAAAGGGCAATTGACTATGAGAGTAAATGATCAAGAAGTAATATTTAATATCTCAAAGTCAATGAAATAACCATCAATTGAAAAAGATGATGAATGTTTTAGAATGGATATATGTGATTATCTAAGAAAAGAATATTTCAAAGAAAATTATGAAGATAAAGAAGATGTAGAAAAAGATAATTTTGAAGAAATTGAAAGTGAAGAAGCTAATTATATTCAGGAAAAATACGAAACGCTCAATTCAACTACACCATAACATGAAATATTAATTCCATCTGTTGTAAAACCCCCTGAACTTGAATTAAAGAATCGTCCAATTTATTTGAAGTATGTATTTTTAGGAGTGTTTTCAACATTACCAGTAATTGTATCCTCAGACTTAAATGAAATTCAAGAACAAAAATTAATGGTACATTAAAAAAATACAAAAGCTTTTGGTTGGACACTAGCTGATATAAAAGGAATTAGTCCTTCGATTTGTATGCACAGAATATTATTAAATAAAGAACATAAACCAAGAATTGACCCTTAGAGGAGACTGAACCCTATATTGAAAGAATTAGTTAAAAAAGAGATTTTAAAATGGTTAAATGTTGGAATTATATATCCTATTTCGGATAGTACTTGGGTAAGTCTAATTCACTGTGTTCCTAAGAAAGGAGGAATAACTGTTGAAAGAAAATGAAAATGATGAATTAATACCTATCATACAAGTTTCTGGATGGCGTATTTGTATTGACTATCGAAAATTAAATGCCGCCACCTGGAAAGATCACTTTCCTCTTCCTTTCTTAGACCAAATGTTGGATAGACTTGCTAGACACAAGTACTACTGTTTTATGGATGTATATATTGGTTACCATCAAATACATATTGCTCCTAAGGATCAAGAGAAAATCACTTTTACTAGTCCTTATGGAACTTTTGCTTTCAAAAGAATGGCTTTTGGGCTATGTAATGCACCTGCAACATTCCAAAGATGTATGATGCTATTTTTAGTAAATTAATAGACAATGAAATAGAAGTATTTATGGATGATTTCTCTATGTTTGGAACATCATTTGATGCATGCTTAAATTATCTTGAAAAAGTTTTGGAGCTATGCGAAAAAACTAACTTAATTCTAAATTGGGAGAAATGTTAATTTATGGTTGCAGGAGGAATTGTGTTAGGACATAAAATTTCAAAAAATGGCATGGAAGTAGACCCTGCAAAAATTTAAGTAATAGCTAAATTACAACCTCCCACTACAGTGAGAGGGGTAAGAAGTTTTCATGGACATCTTTGGTTTCTACAGGCGCTATATTAAAGATTTTTCAAAAATTACAAAACCTCTATGCCAACTTTTAGAAAAAGACAAGAAATTTGAATTTACGGAAGAATGCTTGAATGCCTTTGAATTATTAAAGGAAAAACTAATTACAACACCTGTAATAGTTTCACCTGACTAGGAAAAACCATTTGAACTAATGTGTGATGCTAGTGATTATGCTATTGGAGCTGTTCTTGGTTAAAGATATGACCAAATGTTTTAGGTTATATACTATGCTAGTAGAACTCTTAATGATGCTCAAATTAATTATACAGTTACTAAAAAAGAGTTACTGGCTATTCTATATGCTTTTGATAAATTTTGATCATATTTAATTGGAACTAAATGTATTGTGCATACTGATCATTCAGCTATTAAATATCTGATGCAAAAGAAGGATACTAAACCAAGATTAATTAGATGGGTACTTTTAACACAAGAATTTAATTTTGTGGTGATTTATAGAAAAGGAGCTGAAAATCAATTTGCTGATCATTTGTTGAGACTAGAATATAATGAAATATCTAACACCGAAAATGAAATAATAGACAGTTTCCCTGATGAACAACTTTATAATATTCATGAGTAAAAAATACCTTGGTATGCTGATATAGTAAATTATTTAGTAAGTGATATTTTGCCACCTATGCTAACATTGCAACAACAAAAAAAAATTGTTCATGATTCAAAATCATACTTTTGGGATAAACCATATTTATATAAAAATGTAATGACCTTATTATTAGGAGATGTGTGCCTTATAAAGAAACTGAACAGATTATTAAAAAATGTCATGATTCTGATTTTTAAGGATATTTTGGGATTGACAAAACTGCATATAAAATTTTACAAGCTGGATTTTATTGGCCTACTCTTTTAGTGATGTTTATAGATATATAATAACATGTGATAGATGCCAACGAGTAGGTAATATATCTAAAAGAAATGAAATGCCTCTGAATTTCATATTAGAAGTTGAGATTTTTGATGTTTGGGGATTAGATTTCATGGGACCATTTATTCCCTCTTTTGGGAACCTATATATTTTGATTGTGGTTGATTATGTATCAAAGTGGATTGAAGCACATGATTTACCTCATTGTGATGCTAAAAGTGTTTCAAAATTCTCAATGAAAAATATTTTTACAAGATACGGTATGCCGAGAGTGATTATTACTGACGGAGGATCCCATTTTAGGAATAAATATATTCATAGATTGGCAGAAAAGTTTAGTATTCTTCAGAAATTCTCTACTTCCTATCATCCTCAAAATAGTGGTTTAGCTGAAGTTCCTAATCTTGAGATCAAACAAATTTTAGAAAAGACTGTAACTCCTAATAGAGTAGATTTGTCTGCTAGACTATATATTGCATTATGGGCATACATGACTGCTTATAAAACTCATATTGGTATGACTCCATACAGACTTATATATGGAAAAACTTGTCACTTACTAGTAGAATTGGAGCTTAAAGCATATTGGGCAATTAAAGAATTCAATTATAATTTGAAAAATGCTGGTGAGAAGAGAATGCTGCAATTGAATGAGTTAGAAGAATTAAGAAATGAATCTTACAATAGCAATAGAATTTATAAGGAAAAACTAAAGCTAATACATGATTGGAAGATTAACCGAAAGAACATTGAACCATGGCAAGAAGTTTTGCTATATAATACAAGATTGAAATTATTTCCTGGGAAATTGAAGTCTCATTGGTTAGGACCCTTTATTGTGACTCAAGTTTATACTTATGGAGCAATTGAAATTGAAGATCCTAAGACTGGGAATACATTTAAAGTAAATGTACATAGATAAAAACCATATTTTGAGGGTAAAAGATCAAATTTTAAAGAGGTTTTAATGCTCGGTCAACCTGAATAATACCTAAATAGGTCAGGCTGACGACGTTAAACCATGCGCTTTATGAGAAGTAACCCATAGTTATCTTTAATAGTTGTGTGTTTGTTTGAAATTATTGTTAATTTGTAGTAATATTAAGTCTTGCTACTCATATTTACCCTTTGATTATCATAGAATTTAAACCCATAGAGAAAATTTGGAACTTATTGGACCACGGCGTTTTTATGCAAATTTTTGCCAAGGGCGCCGACGGCGCGCTTGACTCCGCCGACGGCGGGTTTTCCCAAGAGTTCTCTTATTTGATAGCATAAGGCTCGCCGACGGCGCCTTCGGGGCCGTTGAAAGCGGGATCGGCGAGTGGGTAGTTTTTCGTGTTCAAAATGACGTTTTTGTAGGTTTTTAGCGAATTCGACCTTTATGAACTTCTATGGACGCTTCCTAATCACTCCAAAATCCAAAAAAATGAATGGATACTCTCTCAAATCCTTCTCAAATGGCTTCCAATTCGATTGATAATCCAAGATTTCGAGTGCACAACCAGAGAAAGTTCGTTAGTGCGGAGGCGCAGTGAGTTTTCAACAAGGTAATCTCGAAGAGAAGATTGATTAAAGAAAGAGGCTTGTCAATAGAGTAAAAAGCAATCCTTCATCACCAATTAAAGAAATTATTGTGTGGAGAAGATGGGAAGTGTTTTGCTACACTACTGTCGCAGTAGTCGTTCCAATGGTTAAAGAATTCTACGCCAATTTACATGGAATCAACCAAGGAAGAGTTTATGTGTGAGGTAGGTGGATTACATTCAATTCTAGAAGAATTAATGAGTTTTATATGCTTGAGAATGTTCCAGTTTGTTATTATTTGAATTTCGTGCTGACGAGAGAAAAGATGAATAAAATATACCAATATTTGACGGGCAAAACCGATGACTGGGAAATTAGAGAATACGGGTATGTTAGTTTCTCTGCAACACTTTTAAATCCTATATCGAAACATTGGCACTTTTTCATCTCTGTGAAGTTATTGCCAACGATGAAAATTGGCAAAGTCACGAAAGAAAGAGAAATTTTGAACTACTGCATTCAAATAGGATGGCCCATTGATGTTGGATCAATTATTGTGAAATCTGTTTATGGCCTGATCGTTCAAGGATCATCCCAAGGGCTTGGACATGCTTCCACAATTTTCTCGATTTGCAGTTTGTTTCAAGTGTCGTACGAAGTTTGGGAGAAGATACTGCTACCCTGAAAACCATTAGACACAACTCAGATGTTCCCTACCAATGATGGAGAGAGTGATGTAGGCTTGATTATGGACCAAGCATCACATAATTTTGTTCCAGTTCAACCATTAGTAGCAGACAAGACACCGATGCTCTTGCATAAAATCAAGAATCTGGAGAATTAGGTACAAAACTTAACGATTACAGTTAACAACATGTCTGATTTCTTCGATCACATCGATTGGAGAATGAAAAAACATTTTGATCATACTGGGCAATTCGAAGTGAGTTTGGAGCGATTGATGAAAAGGATAGGATTGATCGATGAAGATTTAACTGAAGAATTCTCATTCCAAACTTTTTATAACCTGTTCGTGCACGTTCAAACAATGAGAGATATCAGAGGAGAGACTGGCACTGGTTCTGAAGAGTAGTAGACTTGATTATGGTGTGTTTGATTTGAACAATGTTTGTATGTTTATGTGTGTGTTTAATTTCTTTAGTTTGCTTTTTAATCTCAGTATAGATGAGATTAAATTTGAAATGTTTGTTTTCAGCGTTTTGAGTGTTGTGAATTGGATTGTGACGCTGATTATTTGGATTTAGGTTGAAAGAATACCTACTCTTGTGTGTTATGTATTGTGTGTTGCAAACACTTGGATTTAATATATAAATGTGAAGTTTTGTTGTGTAAATGTTTATTTGTGTTAATACATCACTTAATCACTTAGAATATATGATAAAAAGGATTGAATGGATGACAACGAGGCTTAAAAATTGATTGAAATCACAAAAATTGAAAAATGTTCAATTTTTTAGAATCTCACCGACGACGCGCTCGAGGCCGCTGACGGCACAATTTTCCAAAGAAGAATAGGAAATTAATTTAATAGAGCCTGCCGATGGTGCGATCGTGAAAACTACCTATTTACCACAATATTGACCGGTCAAATGCCACTATTCATCATCTTCTTCCCCTTTTTACCCAAAAAATCGGCCTAGGGCTTAAGAGATCTTGGATTTGGAGCAATTTCAACAAAATCTAACTCCGGATTTCATCTTCCCTTGGTAAGAGCTTCACTCCTATGTAAAATTTTTTTATTTTCACCATGAATTTCTTCCACATTATGAAATTTTGGAAAAATTGAAAATGTTGAGAAAAGACTTGAAAGGAATTCATAGAAATTGATTTAGATTATTTTAAACCCCCTTTAGAAGTCATTGTATTGTTATTTTGGAGATTAGTTTGGAATTTTTATGATTTGAAAGATCGAACTATGGCTCCAAGACAAAAGAGAAGACTTGAATTTGACGAAATTCGATTCATTAATGCGAAGAAACAAGCAAGGTACGATTCAGTCAACAAAAGTAAAAAGCGTATACAAGATAGAGTTTTCGAGAATCCTGAAGGAGAGGTAGAAAGAGTAATCAAAGAAAGAGGATGAGAGAACTTTTTATATACAACCAACAAGGCTGCGATTGAAGTTGTTAGAGGGCTCTACTCCAATCTTACTCAACTTGAGGATGTGCCGGTCTAAGTAAGGGGATATTCTGTTGAATTTAGTGCCAATCACATTAACTCTTTTTTCGAGCTTCACGACTATTTTTCTAGCGAGTTTGAAACATTTGGAACAATGGAAGGTCCATTGAACGATGTTATCGACTTTCTCACTGATGCGAAAGGTGTTTGGAAAATTAAAAATCGTGAACGGATTAACTTTCTATTGTCCATGTTGAATGCCACTGCTAAGGCATGTCATTATTTCATCTGTTCGACTCTGCTATCGACTTACCATCATAGTGAAGTCTCTAGAGAGAGAGTTGTTCTGAATTTTTGTATTCAGAACAACTGAAGCATTAATGTGGGGAGAATAATCTATAAGAATATTATGGCTACTACGAGGAGTGAGACAAGTGGATATTTAGTGCATCCTGGCCTCCTCTATGCACTTTGCCAACTATCTGGAGTTAAAGCAAGGGATGATGAGGAATGGGTTTTTCCTTATGAAACCCATTAGTAAAGGAAATATTAAGACTTATACATCCCATGAAGAATGGAGATCAGGGAGTAGGAGCAAAGAACCTTCAACTAGTAGAGATATACCTTCTACTAGCTATGACCCTCCTGCCTCTAGTCCTCCTACTTTGTATGATTTGATGAATGCCATGACCCTGCAGAGGAAAAGTTTTGAATAGTTGGATGAAAAAATGAAAAGAATTGATCACAGGATTGAAGGGCTAGAGAGAAGACTGATCATGATAGTGAGTATCTTCAGAGGCATTCAGATTTTGAGATGGCTTATTACGATGCTCAGGTTAGATACTACCGAAGAGAGCCAGATGTGACTTTTCCAGAGTGCCCCAGGTATACTCAGTATCAGCCCAATCCTCTTGCTGACCAGGGTGAAGAGGACGTTGTATGGTAATTCATTGATTGAGATTTTAGATGTGATGTGATTTATTTGTTTATTTGTTTGTATTGTTTGATGTACTTTGATTTATATGGTATTCGGTGGACTATGCTTTATTTTTTGTGATATGTGATAGTTTGGTAGTTCGCATTTTTATTTTTGGATGTTTGTGATATTTGTGATTGTAATTGTAATTGTGAACTGTTTAGTTTAAATTAGTAAATTGTGTGTTTTGTGTTGTGAAATGCATATGTCCTGTGTAGTGTAGTTAGTTGTTTTTGTTTGATGTTTAGTTTTATATACTTGTTTTAAAATTTCATTAACCCAGCAAATTTTAAATTGTCATGCGTATAGAAAGGTTTTTAATATTACAGGTCAATTGAAGTTAAAATTTTGAGAAGAACCTGCAAAAATTTCAGAGAAAAAGAAAACGCCTAAAGAGCAAAGGTATGAATTTTATATTTAGAATTTTTCTTTCACCCATGTACTATTTCTATTTATAGAAAATTTTAAGTTTGGGGGCGGGAAGAAAAGTCTTAACTACTATATGTTCTCAAATAATATATTTTCAAAAATTATTATTTTGATTTTTGTGATAAAATTTAATTTAGATAACTATATTTAGATTTTATCTAAATATTGTAAAAGATTCAAAGAAATATTTTTGATAATGAAAAATAATTTTGTAGATTAAGATATTTAGTGTAAGGGGATAAGACTATAATTAACTATTTAAAGTAAGGAAAACTATATTTTGTAATATTAAGAATCTTAGGAATTTAGTTGAGAAAGAAAAGATTGAGATTCAATAATGTAAAAACTATGAAGTACATATAAGGTAAAGAATGCTTGAAAGTATCAAATTTAGAAAAAGAAGAGTGAAGTTCAAAATTATTAAAAGGCTATCCAGATATAGTAATTCTCACTTGAAAAAGAAAAGAAAAAAAAAAGAAAGAAAAAGAAAAAGGATTGAAAAACAATCCCTAAAAGAAAAGAAAAAGAAAAGAAAAAGAAAAGAAAAAAAGTGAGGAGAAGCTTAAGGATATGCCTTATAAAAAATTGGCTTCACTTGGATTAACCTAAAAGAAAAACTAAAAGCATTTCTGAACTTATATTTATGATTAGTTTCTTACTTATAGTTTCTTCATGAATTTCTTATCTTTTGAATATTCTAAGTGAATTAATATTGCAACATATAGTCATTCTTAAAATGAAAAGAAAACTAAAACTCTTAAACTTGATGACTAGATAGCCTTATACCTGCAAAATTAATTTAATTATTTGAAAATTTTTCTGAGAATTCTTATTATAATATTTATTTAAATAAAAAATATAGTACTTCTAAATTAAAACTTTACCACAATGAATCATAAATTTTATGTAGTATTAAGGATTACTTGAGGACAAGTAATAGTTAAGTTTGGGGCATTTTGACCCAAGAAAAAAAGGTTAAGATTTTCATGCCTACTTTATATTGATTTTGATGATATTGCACTTTAAAGAAGGGTATTTTTTGTGTTTTTCTACAGGTATGAAGATTTAAGGACAAGGGAGCGAAAATATGCAAAATGGCGCAAATTTGGAGCAAAAAGGATCAAATTATGCAAAATTGACCTAGGGCACCGATGGCGAGGTCGATGGCGCCGACGACGTGATTTTCACGACAGCTCAGAATTAATTCCAAGGAAGGCCGCCGATGCGGAGATCGAGGCTACCGACAACAGGGCCTGTTTAAAAAGTACTATTTCTAGAAGGCCGCCGACGGCGAGCTCAAGACCGCTGACGGCGAGCTCAAGACCGCTGACGGCAGGATCGACAGTTCTTTCCAGAAATACGTCGAATGTGGACGATTTTTGAAGGGGTGCTTGCAAAACCCTTAGAGACTCTTCTACAACTTTAAAAAGAACCAAATTAAGTCGAAAAAAGTGTCTCCTACGGGATTACTAGTGCGTCCAAAGTGTTCTAAAGAGTTTATTCGTGAGTCATTAGTGTTGTTATTTAGTGAGTAGTGAGTTCAAATAGACATTTTGTGAGGAATTCTTCGAGGGATTATAAGAGTGGAAGGGAAGTGAGAGATCTCTTCTGCATTTCCATTTCAAAGGAGAATTCTGTGTGCTGTAAGAAAGGAAGAAATCTAGAAGAACTTCAAAGAGTTTGCTTGGGGAGGAATTCAAGATAAGTAGTGTTTATTTACTATAGTTTGTAGAAATTTACTTTATTATATGAAATCCAAGTTTTATCGCATCCTTTCCATGAATTCTGAGTAGTTGTTCTGCCTTTCTCCTTGTTTTGATGTTTTTGTAAAATCATTAAATGAATTAGTCTATTAAACAAAATATAAAGAAGTTGTGATGATACTATACCTAAACTTACTTTACTATACAAATTGGCCATTTTGTATTGTTAAAATATGTGAAGAATTTTTAAGACCTGGCCGTGAGCTAAGAATTCTTAACTAGTATGTATCACACTTCTCTTTGAAAGGTAGACAGATAAATCCTTAAAGGAGAAGTGCTAATAAATAGGGAAATAATATTAATCAGATGTAGAATTGGAGATTTTAGAGTAACAAGCTAAAATCCTCAATTCGGTCCTATTGTTTGGGTGCTGAGGTGTAGATTGTTAGCCTTCAGGCGAGGGGAACGTGGATGCTCTGAAGTGAGAGTCGGTATCCTCCCAGCCTAGACGCGCATTCAGTAACCAAGCATATGATTAGTCAATGTTCTTTATGCCTGGACCAAAGGGTAAAGAATATGTATGCTCCTATTTGACACAACACATATAAAAGTAATTCTAATTATCATTTCACTTAAATATCTTAAAAATGGAGAAAGATTCTTGCTAATATTTATATTGCAACTTAACTTTAGTAGTATTAGTAATTTGTTAGTAGAACTAGTTCAGATATAAGAACTTTATTATCGATTGCATATTAGTGATAGATAGACAAATTTGATTTTGTTGTAATTTTAACTTGGTTTATATAATCCTAGTTCGTAGGCTTTAATATTTTTCCCTATGGGATCAATAACCAGGACTCCACTAGAGCCCTGTATTACTTGAGCGATACGTATACTTGCGTTTAAAGGTAACTCTACGATCAAAAGTTTATAATATTTAATTGTTACTAATTAAAATTACGCTCATAATCAAGTTTTTGGTACTGTTGCTGAGGATTTATATCTTTTAATAGTGGTGTTGAATTCTTAGATATATAAGTATATTTAAAATCACGGTTCACCAGCTGTAGCAGCAAATTCATTTGAACTTAAACCTGCTATAATACAAATTGTGCAAAATAATCACTTTGGGGGATCACCAAATGAGGCTCCAAATTTACATCTAGTAAGTTTTTTAGAACTTTGTGCTACTTTCAAATATGATGGTGTATCAGATGATGCTATTAGACTTAGAATTTTTCTTTTTCTTTAAGGGATAAAGCTAAAATGTGGTTAAATTTGTTAGCCCTAGGATCTATTAAAATTTGGGGAGAAATGACAAAAATATTCCTGGCTAAATATTTTTCTCCCTCTAATACTGTCAAACTTAGAAATGATATAACTTCGTTTACTCAATATGAGGGAGAAACAAATTATGAAGCATGAGAATGATTTAAAGAACTCTTTAGGAAGTGTCCACACCATGCATTACCAAATTGGTTAATCATTCAAACATTTTATAATATATTAATAGGCTCTCTTAGATCTATAGTTGATGTTGCTGCTCGAGGTTCTTTAATGGCAAAATCATTTGACAAAGCTTATGTATAAATTGAAAAAATGGAAACTAATAATTTTTAATGGTCTTTTGAAAGGATAAATCATAAAAAAGTGGCTAATATTCATGATAATGATGTCTTTTCTATTTTAGCCTCTCAAGTAGCTGCGATATCTAAGAAATTGGATAACTATACTATGAATATGTCCTAAATACCTCTTATGAATAATGAAGATTTAGGAAATATGAATGATTCTCAATCTTTAAAAATATTACAAGTTATAGATAGAAAAAATAATAATCCATATTCTAATTACTATAATCCAGGTTGAAAAAAAAAACCCAAATTTAACTGGAGTAATGGAAATCTTCAATGGGGAAATAATCAGATAAACCCAACTATAAATTGGAATAATCAAGGAAATTCAAACTATCGACCACCTTATCCTCCTAGTTTTAATCAGCAATTTTAGGAAAAGAAGTTTTCTATAGAAGAATTAATTTTATAAATGGGTAATCAATTAGAAAGTCAAAATGTGGCGATAAGAAATATTGAGAATCAAATGGGACAAATTGCTAATGTAATTCATAATAGAACTCAAGGAACACCCCTAGTAATGTTGAAATAAATCCTAAAGATAATGTTCATGAACAAATTAAAGCTATTCAATTGAGGAGTGGAAAGGAATTAAAGGAAATAACTAAAAATGAAGTTGAAAATGAGAAAGAGTTGGAAAAAAATAGTGAGACATAAAGAAACTGTTCCTGAAAAAGAAGAACAATCTGTTTCTCCAACCAGAAAGGATGTAGAAAGAATACCACCTCATTTTCCTCAAAGACTTAAACAATAGAAGCTTGATCAATAATTTTCAAATTTTTTTGAAATATTCGAAAAGCTTACAATCAATATCCCATTTGTTGAAGCTTAGGAACAAATGCCTAGTTATGCTAAATTCATGAAAGATATTTTAAATAAAAAAAAGAAATTCGAAGCTTATGAAACTGTTGCACTTAGTTAAGAATTTAGTGTAATAATTCAAAAGAAGCTTCCTCAGAAGCTCAAAGACCCTGGAAGTTTCACTATACCTTGTGTTATTTGAGAGAAATTTTAGGGTAAGTCTTTATGCGATTTAAGAGCTAGTATTAATCTCATGCCTTTATCCATCTTTTGAAGGTTAGATTTAAGAGAGATTTCTCCTACTACTGTAACCCTAAAATTAGCTGATTGCTCTATTACTTATCCTAAAGGAGTTATAGAGGATGTACTTGTAAAAGTGGATAAATTTATCTTCCCTGTAGACTTAATTGTACTTAATATGGAAGAAGACAAAATACAGATTGCAAAATCTTATAAGCAGTTTTATCAACACCAAAATGTCCTCCAAATTCAGAATCATGACATCTTTGAATAATTGGTTCAGTTTCTTCATATGACACACTTCTTCTAATAATAAGATCCTTACACTGTTAATATAGGTAAGCTCACCCCAAAAGTAAAATTTAGCATCATCTCTAAATTTCTTTTATTATTGCCTTATTAAATTAGGAGGTATAATATCACTTACAATATAATTCACAATATCAGCATACCAAGGCAAATTCCTTTCCATATTGGTATAAAGTTGCTCATCAGGGAATGTTTCATTAATTTCCTTCTCAAATTCAGATAATTTATAATACTCCAGTCTAGACAGATGGTCAGCAATTTGGTTATCATATCATTTCCTATCAACTATCATAAAGTCAAATTCTTGCATTAGAATTATCCATCTGATCAGTCTTGGTTTGACATCCTTCTTTTGCATTAAATATTTGATAGCTGAATGGCCAGTATACACCATGCATTTAGTTCTAATCAGATACGGTCTAAACTTTTCAAAGGCATGCACTATAACTAATAATTCTCTTTCAGTAGTGGTATAATTAATCTGAGGTTCATTAAGAGTTTTATTAGCATAGTAAATAACCTTGAACATTTTATCATACCTTTGCCCTAAAGCAACTCCAATCGCATAATCACTGGCATCACACAAATGTTCAAATGGTCTTTCTCAATTAGGTGAAACAGTTATAAGGGTAGTAATTAATTTTTCTTTTAATAGCTCAAAGGCATTCAAACATTCTTCATTAAAATCAAATATCTTATCTTTTTCTAAAAGTCGGCACAAAGGTTTAATAATTTTTGAAAAATCTTTAATATAACGCCTGTAAAATCCAAGATGTCCTAAGAAACTTCTTACCCCTCTCATAGTAGTAGGAGGTGGTAATTTCTCAATAACCTGAATTTTTGCAGGGTCTACCTCCATACTAAGTTCATAAATTATATGCCCAAGCACAATTCCTCCTGTAACCTTAAATTAACATTTTTTCCAATTCAGAACTAAATTTATTTTCTCGCAATACTCCAAAACTTTTTCTAAATTATTCAAACATATGTCAAATGAATTTCCGAATAAAAAAAAATCATTCATGAATACTTCTATTTCATTATCAATTAGATTACTAAAAATAGACATCATGCATCTTCGAAATGTTGCAGGTGCATTACATAATCAAAAGGGCATTCTTCGAAAAGCAAAAGTTCTGTAAGAGCTAGTAAATGTAGTCTTCTCTTGATCCTCGAGAGCAATATGTATTTGATGATAACCAGTATATCCATCTAGAAAGAAAAAAGTACTTGTGTCTGGTAAGTTTATCTAACATTTGATCTAGAAAAGGAAAAGGAAAGTGATCTTTTTTGGTGGCGGCATTTAATTTTCTATAGTCAATACAAATTTGCAAACCATTAATTTATCTTGTTGGTATAATTTCATTTTGTTTACTCACATCAACAGTCACTCTTCCTTTCTTAGGAACACAATGAATTGGACTTACCCAAGCACTGTCTGAAATTAGGTTAATAATTCCAACATCAAGACATTTTAAAATTTCCTTCTTAACTGCTTCTTTCATCATTGGATTTAGTCTCCTTTATGGATCAACTCTAGGTTTATGTTATTCATCCAACAAAATTCTATGCATATAAATCGAAGGACTGATTCCTTTAATATCTGCTAAGGTCCAACCAAAAGTCTTCTTGTATCATTTTAAAGTCTCCAATAATTTATGTTCTTGATATTCATTCAAATCCGAAGATACAATGACTGATAAGGTAGATGATTCTCCTAAAAACATACATTTCAAATGATTATGAAGAATTTTCATCTCAAGTTCAGGAAGATTTATGATATATGGAATTAAACTTTTATCACCACTTTCCACAGTATCCAACATTTCAAATCTTTCCTGAAAGTAGTCTAACTCTTCATTCTCCATATCATCAAAATCATTTTATATTTCAAATTCATCCTCACACTCCACATCTTCATATTCTATTTTCTCTTATAACACTAATTTAAAATGATCATCACTCAAATAATCATAGATTTCTATTCGAAAGCGTTCATCGTCTTTTTCTGTTGAGGGATATTTCATAGATTTCAGAATATTAAAGGCCACCTCTTGATAGTTAACCCTCATAGTTAATTCTCCTTTTTGAACATCAATCATAGCTCTCCAATTAACATGGAATGGTCTTCCCAAATTAATTGAAATTTCTTTATCTTCCTCCATATCTAATACAATATAATCCACATGAAAGATAAATTTATCCACTTTCACTAACACATCTTCCACCACTCCTTTAGGATTAGTAATGGTACGATCAGCCAACTGAATAGTCACAGATGTAGGTGAAATTTCTCCTATTCCCAATCTTTTGAAAGTTCATAAAGGCATAAGATTAATACTAGCTCATAGATTACATAAAGCTCTTCTAAAAAATTTCTCACCTATAACACACAGGATAGTGAAACTACCAAGGTATTTAAGTTTTTTGGGAAGCTTCTTCTAAATAATTGCACTACACTCTCCGCTAAGTGAACTAGTCTCGTGATCTGTGAACTTTATTTTCCTTATAAGAATATCCTTCACAAATTTCAAATAATCAAGCATCTGCTCCAATGCTTCAACAAAGGGAATATTAACCGTTAATTTCTTAAGGATTTCCAAAAATTTCTTAAATCTGTTATACTATTTTTTTTCAATCTTTGAAACAGAGGAGGTGGCTTTTCAATAGTAATTTCATTAGTTCAAGCAGATATTCTAAGTCTGGATATATCTTATTAGAAACTTTTTTAATATCTACCTTATCTTTCTCAACTTCAACTTCTTTTTGCACTCTTGTTTCTAATTCCTTTCCACTCCTTAACTGAATAGATTTAATTTGCTCTTTGTTTTGATCTTTTGGATTGATCTCAACATTACTGGAAAGAGCTCCAGAAGATCTATTATTAAGCGCAGCGACGATGCACAAACAAATTGTAGAAGGAACGATATGGAAATTCATTAATGAATCCTCAGCAATCACAGTATTCTTCTTCAATAGATTTATTAAATTCACTTCAATTTTCCTAGTATGATCAAACTATTATTTCATTCTCCAATCCATGTGATCAAATAAATCTGAGATATTATTAATAGCATTTATAAGATTTTGTACCTCTTTCTCCAACTTCTTGATCTTTGTCAGAATAACTCTGGAGCTTTCAGGAAAGTAAGGTTGAATAGGCCGTGAACTATGAGATGGTTGATCAGCAATGAGGCTCATATCACTTTCATATCCTATTGACTGACAGTCATAAAGATTGGTTGGATCAATAGGCCTCTAGAGAAGAATTCCTAACTCTTATATGGAACTTGTGATTGGCTTCCAAGAAGAAATATGGTGGAAGGATGTCGAAACCCATATTTAGATCCATTAACAATCAATTCCAATACAGATTTCATGATGATTGTACCAATATCGATCGACCTTCTAGTTTAAATACAATAATTTACAATAGCTCTCTCCTTCATCACTTTACTAATTTTTAAAGTTGGATGCAACTTTACAAAAATGAAGTAATGCCATTGCTTTGACACCAGATTTAAAGATGCAGAAGAAAAAATTACATAGGTGTTGTCTCTAATCTCCCAATCTTCACCTTCATTCTTCACATAGTAATAAACTTCATTCATATTGTCTCTCGTCGCATCCAAATTTGAATGATGACAGATAGATGCATTCTTAGTATCTTCGAAGCAGTGAATGGTACAAACCTACCTCGCACATAGACAAATCTTTGATTGATCCCATGAAGATTTGCATAGAATTCTTTCACAACAGGAACGATAACCGCAGTGATAGTGTAGCATATCACTTCCCAACGCCTCTGCACAACTATCTCTTCAACTCTTGTAGTAGGATTATCCATACATTGATTTACAAAACCACTTTCATTGTTAATCCTCCTCTTCATCATCACCTTTTTGAATAAACACTGCGCCTCAAAACTGATGAACTTTGGTCTATTGAAAACTCTAAATCTTGGGGTTTCTATTGAGTTGGAATCCATTGGATGCAAATTCGAAAAGGAATGTTTCATTTTTCTAGAGTTTGGGAGTTAAAAATGGATTTTGGGGAGTTAAAAGGAAGAAAATCTTGTCAAAAACTGCCCAAAATCGTATTTTGAAACTCTAAAAATCTCATCAGACCTTGGGCGCTGGTGGCACCGGATAGGGCGCCGACGGAGCCCAAATTCTGAAATATGGTGCTTACTCTCTGGAATAGGATCCAATATTTTCCATCTTTCATGATATTTAAGAGTAATTAGGACTCCAATATGTCTCTCTGCAAGCACAACTACTAAATACAAGCACACAAGCATAACAAAAATAAATATGGGTTGCCTCCCATAAAGCGCTTGGTTTAACATCGTCAGCCCAACAAACCATTCAGTTATTCAGGATGAATTAACATTAAAAACTTTTTAAAATTTGGTCGAAACCCTTCAAATTATGGTTTTAATCTGTGCCCATTAACTTTTAATATCTTTTCAATTTTAGGATCCTCAATATCAATAGCTCCAAAAAAATTCACTTTTATAACAGTAAGAGTTCCTATCCACCTAGACTTAAGTTTTCCAAGAAATAATTTCAATCTAGCATTGTATAACAAAATTTTCTGTCCAGGTTTAAATTTCTTTCTTAATATCTTCCGATCATGCCATAATTTCATTTTCTCCTTATAAATCCTATCATTATGATAAGATTCATTTCTGATTTCTTCCAATTCATTCAGTTGAAAAAATCTCTTCTCACCTGCATTCTTCAAATTAAAATTAAATTATTTTATCACCTAATATGCTTTATACACCAATTCAAAAAGTAAGTGGCAAGTCTTTCCAAATACTAGTCTATAAGGAGACATTCCGATAGGGGTCTTAAAAGCAGTCTTGTATGCCCATAATGTAGTATCTAATCTCATAGACTAATCTAATTTGTGAAGATCCATAATTTTCTCCAAAATTCCTTCAATTTCACGATTAGACACCTCCGCTATACCACTAGTCTGGGGATGATAGGCAGTAGAGAGTCTATGAATAATATTATATTTTTCAACCAATCTCTGAATCTAATTATTCCTAAAATGAGATCCACCATCAGTTATGATTACTCTTAGCATTCCATATCTTGTAAAAATATTTTTCTTTAAAAATTTTAAAACACTCCGAGCATCACATCTGGGTAAAGAAATTGCATCGATCCATTTTGAGACATAATCAACAACAACCAATATATATGTATTTTCAAACGAAGGAGTAAATTGTCCCATAAAATCTAATCCTCATACATCAAAGATTTCAACTTCTAATGTAAAATTTAGAGGCATTTCATTTCTTCTAGAAATATTACCTACTTTCTGACATCGATCACATGTTTTTATATATTTATATACATCCCTAAAAAGAGTAGGCCAATAAATCTAGATTGCAAAATCTTATAAGCAGTTTTATCAATACCAAAATGTCCTCTAATATCAGAATCATGGCATCTCTGAATAATTGGTTCAGTTTCTTCATACGACACACATCTTCTAATAATAAGATCCTTACACTATTTATATAGGTAGGGCTCATCCCAAAAATAAAATTTCACATCATATCTAAAATTTCTTTTGTTATTGCCTTGTTAAATCAGGTGGTACAAAATCACTTACAATATAATTCACAATATTAGCATACCAAGGCACATTTCTTTCCATAATGGTATATAGTTGCTCATCAGAGAAAGTTTCTTTAATTTCCTTCTCAAATTCATATAATTTATAATACTCCAATCTAGATAGATGGTCAAGAATTTGGTTATCAGATTCTTTCCTATCAACTATCACAAAGTCAAATTCTTGCATTAGAATCATCCATCTGATCAGTCTTAGTTTGACATCCTTCTTTTACATTAAATATTTGAGAGCTGAATGGTTAGTAGG
Source organism: Papilionanthe hookeriana x Papilionanthe teres (assembly GCA_022702705.1). Classification (NCBI taxonomy): domain Eukaryota; kingdom Viridiplantae; phylum Streptophyta; class Magnoliopsida; order Asparagales; family Orchidaceae; genus Papilionanthe; species Papilionanthe hookeriana x Papilionanthe teres. Next base: position 16,088,619 of record CM040427.1, read on the forward strand.
CACCATGCATTTTGTTCCAATCAGATGCGATCTAAAATTTTCAAAGGCATACACTATAGCTAATAAAATTCTCTTTCAGTAGTGGTATAATTAACCTAAGCTTCATTAAGAGTTTTACTAGCATAGTAAATAACCTTGATTATTTTATCATACATTTTCCCTAAAGACACTCCAATCGTATAATCACTGGCTTCACACATAAGTTCAAATGGTTTTTCCCAATCAGGTGAAATAATTAAAAGGGCAGTGATTAATTTTTCTTTTAATAGTTCAAAGACATTCAAACATTCTTCATTAAAATCAAATCTCTTATCTTTTTTCTAAAAATTGGCACAAAGGTTTAGTAGTTTTCAAAAAATCTTTAATATAACTCCTGTAAAATCCAACATGTCCTAAGAAACTTCTTACCCCTCTCACAGTAGTAGGAGGTAGTAATTTCTCAATAATTTAAATTTTTGCAGGGTCTACCTCCATACCAAGTTTATAAATTTCATTCCCAAACACTTTTCCTCCTACAACCATAAATTGACATTTTTTCCAATTCATAACTAAATTTTTTTTTCTCACAATGCTCCAAAAATTTTCTAAATTATTTAGACATATGTCAATACGAATATAGAAAAATCATCCATGAATACTTCTATTGCATTATCAATCAAATTACTAAAAATAGACATCATGCATCTTTCAAACGTTGTGGGTGCATTACATAATCCAAAGGGCATTCTTTGAAAAACAAAATTTCCATAAGGGCTAGTAAATATAGTCTTCTCTTAATCCTCAGGAGCAGTATGTATTTGATGATAACCAGTATATCCATCTAAAAAGGAATAGTACTTGTGTCCGATAAGTCTATCTAACATTTGATCTAGAAAAGGAAGAGGAAAGTGATCTTTCCTGGTGGCGGCATTTAATTTTATACAGTCAATAAAAATTCACCAACCATTAATTTGTCTTATTGGTATAATTTCATTTCGTTCATTCACATCAACAGTCACTCCTCCCTTCTTAGGAACACAATGAATTGGACTTACCCAAGCACTGTCTGAAATTGGGTAAATAATTCCAACATTAAAATTTTCTTCTTAACTACGTCTTTCGTCGTTGGATTCAGTCTCCTTTATGGATCAACTCTAGGTTTATGTTGTTCATCCAACAAAATTCTGTGCATACAAATCGAAGGACTGATTCCTTTAATATTTGCTAAGGTCCAACTAAAAGTCTTTTTGTATCATTTTAAAGTCTCTAATAATTTCTATTCTTGATATTCATTCAAATCTGAAGATACAATGACTAGTAAGGTAGATGATTATCCTAATAACATATATTTCAAATGATTATGAAGAATTTTCATCTCAAGTTCTGTAGATTTTATGATAGATAGAATTAAACTTTTATCACCACTTTCCATAATATCCAACATTTCAAATTTTTCCTGAATATAGTCTAACTCTTCATTCTCCATAAAAATCATTTTCTATTTCACTTTCATCCTCACACTCCACATTTTCATATTCTATTTTCTCTTCTAACACTACTTTTAAATGGTCATCACTCAAATAATCGCAGATTTCCCTTCGAAAGCATTCATCATCTTTTTCTGTTGAGGGATATCTCATAAACTTCAGAATATTAAAGGTCACCTCTTAATCATTAACCCTCATAGTTAATTCTCCTATTTGAACATAAATCATAGCTCTCCCAGTACGAAGGAATGGTCTTCCCAAAATAATTGGATTTTGTTTATCTTCCTCCATATCTATACAATAAAATCCACAGGAAAGATAAATTTATCCACTTTCACTAACACATCTTCCACCACTCCTCTAGGATAAGTAATGATACGATCAGCCAACTGAATAGTCGCAGATGTAGGTGAAATTTCTCCTATTCCCAATCTTTTGAAAGTTGATAAAGGCATAAGATTAATACTAACTCCTAGATGACATAAAGCTCTTCAAAAATATTCTCACCTATAGCACACGGGATAGTGAAACTATTAGGGTCTTTAAGTTTTTCGGGAAGCTTCTTCTGAATAATTACACTACACTCTCCGCTAAGTGTAACAGTCTCATGATCTTTGAACTTTCTTTTCCTTTAAGAATATCCCTTATAAACTTCACATAATCAGACATCTGCTCTAATGCTTCAACAAAGGGAGTATTTACCGTTAATTTCTTAAGGATTTCCAAAAATTTTGTAAATCTGTTATCCTTTTTTTTTCAATCTTTGACGAAATGGAGGAGGTGGCTTTTCAATATTAATCTTCATTTGTTCAAGTGGATATTCTAAGTTTGGATATATCTTAATAGAACCTTTTTTAATTTCCACCTTCTCTTTATCAACTTCAACTTCTTTTTACACTCATGTTTCTAATTCCTTTCCACTCCTTAACTGAATAACCTTAATTTCTTCCTTGTTTTGATCTTTTGGATTGATCTCAACATTGTTGTGAAGAGCTCCAGAAGGTCTTTTATTAAGCGTAGTGAAAATATGTCCTAATTGATTCTCAATGTTCTTAATCTCAATACCTTGAGCTTGTAACTGATTACCCATGCTCAACTTTAATTCTTCAGTAGAAAACTTCTTTTCCTTAAATTGTGGGTTATTATTAAAGCTAGGAGGATAAGAAGGTCTATAACTAGTGTTCCCTTGGTTGTTTAAATTTCCAACTGGGTTATAGGATTGTTTCCCCATTGTGGGTTAACAATAACATTGTTGTTATTATTCCAATTGACAATTGGGTGATTCTTCGAACCAGGATTATAATAGTTCGAATAAGTATTGTTGTTTCTATAATTTATAGCATTCAAGGTCTCATAAGGTGTTTGATATTCTATTATCTATCATACTGAATTTTCCTCTAGCACCGGGGGTGTTTGAGAATAATTCATTCCGTATTGATCTATTTTATTGGAAAGGGAAACAATTTAAGAGGCTATCATAGTTACAGCATCAGAAACATGAATACTAGCTACTCTCTTAGGATTTACCAATTCAGAGGGCCATTGAAAATTATTAGTAGCCATTTCTTCTATTAACGAATATGCTTCAACAAAAGGTTTTGAAATTAAAGATCCACCAGCAGTAGCATTTATAATTGATCTCAAAGATCCCACAAATCTATTATAAAATGTTTGAATTATTAACCATCTGGTAAAGCATGATGTGGAAATTTCCTAAGGAGATCTTTAAATCCTTCCCAAGCTTCATATATTGATTCCCCTTCAAACTGACCAAAAGATGTGATATCATTTCTTAGGTTAGCAGTTTTTTATGGAAGAAAATATTTTGATAGAAACTTTTGTGGAAGTTCTCCCCAGGTTCTGATAGATCTAGGTGCTAACAAATTTAACCATGCCTCGGTTTATCCCTTAATGAAAAAGGAAAAATTCTAAGTCTAACAGCATCATTTGACACTCCATCATATTTAAAAGTAGTATACAGCTCTAGAAAACTAGCGAGATGTAAATTAGAATCTTCACTAGGAGTTCCTCGGAATTGATTATTTTGTACCATTTGTAAAATAACAGGTTTAAGCTCAAATGAATTAGTAGCAAAATCAAGGTTTTGAGTGGTTATATGAATTTCATCTACTGTTGGGTTAGCATAATCTCTTAAAGGTCTTGGTAAATTTTCATTTTCATTTCTTCAATTTTCTTGGTTGTTCGCCATTTCGTGAGGAATTTCAGATTGTTTTTGTTGTTTTCAAATTTTTCTAACACTACGCTCTAACTCTAAATCATAAGGCACTAAACTATAGATCTAATCCTACGCATATAAAATTACACAAAATAAACTAAAAATTAAACAAGCACACACAATTACAATCTAAAATGTAAAGGTTTCAACTACTTCAATTTTGCTTAGTTACCGTTTATACCTTCCCTGACAACGGTACTAAAAACTAGACCGGATGTGCGAGCTGCCTCAAAATTCAATATTCGAAAGATAGTTTCAATTTATTTTTGCAAATAGATTAATTTAATAATTAAGCAGTCACCTATATACGCAAGTATGCATATCATTCAAGTAATACAGGGCTCTAGTGGAGTCCTGGTTATCGATCCCATGAGGAAGGCATGAGCTCTTCAAAATATAGCAAACATGTTGAAATCCAACACTCAATTCACAACACAAGTTCAACTACTATTTAATATGTCAATGCAAAGATAAAAACAACTAGATTTACAGTAAGTTACTTCTAAATTTTCTAAGCAGGATTAACAAACACACACACACACACTAAGTTTTGTAATTGAAAGGTTTATATATGGAAAAGTGTCTTCCCTCTTGCAATGATTTTATGATGAGTGATTGATATAGATAGATAATATAATTGTATTATGCCAAATAAGAGCATTCATATTCTTTACCCTCATCAGAGTACGCCCTCTTCCAAGTCATGTAAAGAACATTTGCAAATCCTAGGCTTAGTAACTAAATTCGTGGTTAGGCTGGGAGGATATTGGCTCTCACATTAGAGCTCCCACTTTCCTTCATCTGAAGGCTAACCCTAGCTTTAGTTACCAAACTTTGGGACTAAATTGGGGATTTCAGCCTGTCACTCTAAAGCCTCCAATTCGACACCTATTAAACTATATTGTCCTATTTATTTGCACTCAATTCTCATGAACTACACAATTCATTCATGAACATTGAATGGATTTTTACTATTGTTGTAGAACACTTAGAAGTTTTAGATTGGATGTTTCATAACAGTTTTTAATAATTCAATTGGCCAGATCGAAAAGTAAATGAAGTTCAAAATGAAAAACATCACAATTTCTTTAACATTTTTATGGCACATCAAATTTACATCAACACTTCACCACATCTCATTGCAAGAAGAAAGACAAAGATATTTACTTAAAACTTACAAGGAAAATACAACAAAATATATATTTTATATATAAAAGCAAACTCATACAAACCATAAAAGTAAATACAACTTATCTCTTTCTCTTCCCCAAGAAAATCTCTTGTAGTTCCTTTGAGTCATTTTCTCTCTTCTCTTCAACCCTCAATTCTCTCTTTAGAATGGTAAAGAAGAAGCAATCTCTCACTTTACTCCTCTTATACTCCTTATAGAAGAATCCCTCGTAATACATGACTTCTACACACTTTCCTCACAATTACTACAAACCCTAACACACTCTTTTCACTTCTAAAGACTTCTCTTCCTCTCCTCTCTCACACACCCATACTAAAAGTGGCATTCATAACTATCTAACATAAGTTAGAAATGAATTCCCCAAGAGTTTCCTTAAGCAACCCTTCAAAAAGTTGACCAAATACGCTGAATTTGACTTGGACCGACATTGGGTGCCGGCAGCACTGGATAAGGCTCTAGCGGCACTGGGCCGCTAATAATTGTTTGAACTCTCTGGAATTGGGTGCCGGTGGCGCCCATTCTAGCACCGGCGGTGCCAGATTTTCTTCAGTTTGCTCCTTTTTGCTCTAAATTAATTCCTTTTTGCTTCCTTTTGCTCTAATTACCAAAATTTATCAAACCTATAGCAAAAAATGAAAAATACCTTCCTTTAAAGTGTAATATCACAAAAAATGAGTTAATTTATATAACAAAAACCTAATATATTTTTGTTGCATCACCTACCCCAGCTTTTCCTGGTATGATTGTCTACTTGTCTTTGTATTTTCAAGCAGATGACGCGCCATCAAAGTATAATTCCCATCATTGTATGTCTGAACTTTTTATTTCTAGTATTTTTTCATCAAGTAAATCATCGTTAAGAAGTAGTCCAGTCGAAATTGGATGTGCTGCTAAGAAATCTGCCAAGATTTGTTCTTTAACAACACGTAGCAGCACAAATGTTATTTCAAATTGGAGCAGTATCATTGCCCATCTTGCTAATCTTCTAGAAAATGTCGTTCGTGTCATCAAGTATAGTAACAAATTAACTCTTGAAATAAGAGGTACTTTATGAGAAAGCATATAGTGTCTTAACTTTTGAACTGTAATAATCAAAGCTGAACAATGCTTTTCAATTGCTGAATATTTTATTTCAGTCGGAACCAAACAGTGGCTTAAATAATATAATACATTTTCTTTTCCCTCATAAATTACTTGAGCTAGTAACTCTCCAAGGGAATTGTCCAATGCCGTAGTGTAAAGGAATATAGGTATTCCTAACACAGTAACTGCTAAGACAAGAGGTGTTGTTAAATATTGTTTGATATTTTCAAAGGCTTGTTGACATTTTTCATCCCATACAAATTTGCTATCTTTTCTGGTTAGGTTAGTGAGGGGCTGACTCCTTCCTCACATATTGGAAATAAAACATCGTATATACACCAATTTTCCTTGAAAGGATCGCGATTGTGTTAAATTTTTTGGAGGAGGCATATTTAGAATGGCTTCGATTTTAAGAGGATCAATTTCAATCCCACGATGTCGAATAACAAATCCTAAAAATTTACCTGAAGTGACATTGAAATCACACTTTAAGGGATTCATTTTAAGATTATATTAACGTAATCATTGAAAGACAATTCTCAAACCATACACGTGATCATCTTTTTGTCTACTATTGACAATCAAATCATCCACATAACATTCAACTTGATTGTGTATGAGTTCGTTAAGAATCTGTGTCATCGCTCTTTGGTAGGTCGCACCAGTATTCTTCAACCAAATGACAACTTTCTAACAGTAGATCCCTATTGGTGTTCTGAAGGCTGTATTTTATTCATCTTCTAGAAACATCTTTATTTGATTGTATCATGATGATCCATCAATAAAGAAAAAATATTGCATGTGTAGATGCTATGTCAACCACTAATTTTGGGATTGGTAAAGGAAATTCATCATTCAGATAGGCCTTGTTGACATCTCTGAAATCTACATAGACCCTGATTTGGCCATTTTTCTTTTTAACCGACACTACATTAGCCAGCCATGTCAGATAATTTTCTTCTTGAATAAAACCAGCATCAATCAATTTCTTAACTTTGGCAATGACTTGTTGTTTTCTTTGGACACACATCCTTCTTGGAGTTTGTTTAACAATGATTGTTATTTAATTTATCTCAAGTTTGTGGACTATGACTTCTAGAGCTAGTTCAGGCATTTCATCATAAGTCCAAAAAGCAGTCTTTATATTCTTTCAATAGATGAATTATTTCTTTTGCTTCCATGTCGTTAAGGAATGAACTAATGAAAGTTAGTTTTGGGTTTTCATTAGTCCCTAATTTTTTTTCTTTTAATTCATCAACTGTCAATTTGATTTTTTCTTCCAATTATGAAGGAGCATCTTTGATTGGGAGATCAATTGTTTGTTCGGATTTATGTTTTTTGGTGATGACTAGACAAAATTTCATATCATCTAGAAGTTCTAGAGTGCCAAATCTAATACCCTCTTTAGAGTTAGGGCTTCATTTATTGTTATCCCACATGTGTTCAATAAAGTCTGGTTGTTTTAAAGACCATTTTTGGAGCATTAAAATATTTTGAATAAATTTTTGAGCCCAAGGAGAATACAACTAAAAAGAGATTTTCATTGATTTTACAAGATTTTCATCTTCTAATTTTACATCGGTTTCGGTACTAGAGAAAGTAGAGCCAAGTCTAAACTTAATTGACTTTTTATCATCACCAAATACTTCTTTGAGCACTGAATCCTTGATTTTAGAAGAAGATATTGGACTTAGGGTCATAGCGTGTATATAATGATTAATTTTCTCATACGTGGAATCAATTGTTTTTCTTTATCTTCCTCTTCAAGAGGTATTTTGAACTGAGGTTCTTTTTGAACAACTGATGTCCTTTCTTCTTTTGCAGCTTCTTCAGAGTCTAGGTAAATTTTAAACTTCAATGGTTTCTTCATTTTAACAATTTGGTCTTCTCTTCCTCGTCCCCGTCCCCGGCTTGGACCTCGGGTGCGAGTCTGATGAGAATTATCGCACTTCATCCATGTTGAAGAAGAATCATCTTTTTGATTTTTTTTCTTTTCTTTGTCTTTTCCTTTTGTATTCACCACTGCTTTTCTGCAGAATATTGTTTGTTTAATTGGATCATAATATGCAACGTCTTCATGTATTCCAATTTCATTGACTGAAAATGGTTGTAGATCTCCTACGATACATCTAGTTCTTTTTGTAAATATTTTATGCATTGATGCAGTGATGAAGGAACCATTTTATGTTCATGAAGCCATGGTCTACAAAGTAAAGCATTAAAGGAGGTATCAGAATCGATGATATGGAATTTTGTTGTTGTCATCAAACCATCCATTTTTAGGAGTAATGTTATTGACCCTAAGCCCCGTTCTCCTTATTGGTTAAATCCTCGTAACATCATTGTATCTCTTGATAGTTGAGATGCATCAATATCCAAATATACAAGAGTCCTTAAATTCATTATGTTAATCGAGGCCCCTGGATCAATAAGCACACTTGAAAGTGTCGTGTCGTTTATGTTTACTGTGATGTATAATGGACAATTATGTTCAGTCGTTCCAAGTAACAACTCTATGTTAGAAAAGGTAATTTTTGTCTGTACTTCTAATGAACAAGCTTCACTCTGAGTGATACTAGCAAATTTAGCTAAGCAAATGTCTTGATCTAAAAGGACTTTTTTCAATGACTCCCTCATCTATTTGGAAAGCATAAGGGCGTCATAAATGTTCAACTTTGTTGGTAATTTCCTTAGATGAGCTAATACATTGTAATTCACTTTATGAGGAATGTCTTCTTTTTATTTAGATAATTGTGGGGGTATCAGAGGAATGATCTTTTCGTATAATGGAAAATTATGTTCAGTCGTTCCAAGTAACAAGTCATTGTTAGAAAAGGTAAATTTTTTATGTACTTCTAATGAACAAGCTTCACTCTGAGTGATACTAGCAAATTTAGCTAAGCAAATGTCTTGATCTAAAAGGACTTTTGTCAATGACTCCCTCATCTCTTTGGAAAGCATAAGGGTGTCATAAATGTTCAATTTTGCTGGTAATTTCCTTAGATGAGCTAATACATTGTAATCCACTTTATGAGGACTGTCTTCCTTTTTTTTAGATAATTGTGGGGGTGTCAGAGGAATGATCTTTTCTGATGTGACCATTTTTTTTTCTTTCTCTTGGGGAGTCATTCTGGGAGGCATAACTTTTCCTTTTTGCAAATTAATTTCAACTATTTCTTCTTGTTTACTGTCTGACTCTTTTGTCACTAAGTCTGAAGTTTCCAATTATATAGAAATTGGTGCTCCATGTAATTGAAGTGTGGCAGTGTTGTTTTCTTCTTTGTCATTATTATAATTTTCACTGATGTTATTGTCATTTTGATTTTCGTTAGATTGTTCGGGATCGTGTACGATTTGAGTATTGTCTATAGGATTAAAATTGGAAATATCATTTTCTGAAGTATCATCCAGAATAGACAAAATGTAAGCAGAACTAGAAGTATTATTATTCACAGTGGTGATAAAAAGGAAGTCTTACAAAGCCAACGGCTTGAGGGATTTTCTCCCTTCATCCGAGACAACTATCTTAGTAGAGCGTAAAGAAATAAGAGAACTAGATGATACAAAAGGAACATTAGTTCCTATGTCTAAAAGACCTCTAACCCTTTTTGGTTCTTTATTTTTATTTTTCTTTCCTTTCTTAGAAGATTTGTAATTTGAAAGTCCGTAAGGATCTCCTTAGAAGATTTACCTCGAGCAATGTCATTTTTTGCTTTGTTATCTGGATTAGGATTAATTTTATCAACTGAAATCATATTGACTGAACCTTTTTCAGGTTCCTTCAGATACTCTTTCAGGATTACTATATTCCCTTCTTTGAAGTTGCGCTCTAACCAGTCTTTGAAGACAAATCATTCTTCAATTTTAAGTCCAAGCATCCTGTGATGAGGACAGTAATTGCGATTGTCTTTCATGTCAACCTCTCTCGGCCTTTTAGCCTCAGGCAGCTTGAACTCTGGCATTTTTAGCAAGCTACGGAATATTTTGCTAACAACTTCTGTCTTGAACAGGTAATCCTTATTCATTCTTTCAATCATCGTTCTCTTGTCTGTCAGTACTAAAATATGTTGTTGAAATTGTAATTGAGAAGATGTCTGTTATGACGGTTGATTTATATTACGGTCGTTGTTTCTTTTGTTCAAGTTGAACTTGCATCACTTGTTTACCTTTATCTACAATGTTTCCTAATTTATTCTTAAATGTTTTGATATACTTTGTCTTTTCTATCTTTTCCGTTACACTCATCTACTTCGCTTCTTCCTGAAGATTGGCAGCTTTACTGAATAATTTCTCAAATGTCTTTATGGTGAATCCTTTAAGCATAAATGCTATAGGACAATGTATATTCTTAAGCAGAATTTTGACAACATATTTTTCCTGGAGTTGTGGTTCACATTTCATGCTAAGATTTCTCCAGCGAAAAATGTAATCCACTAGACTCTCTCTTGGTTTTTGTTTTTTTACCACCAAATCACCAATTTTTGTATGGTGTTGTGCTCTAGTAAACCCTTGAATGAAAAGACTTTCAAGTTCTACAATAGTTTTAACAGATCCGTGTTGACCTCATTTTTGATGAGGTCTTCCCTTCTTCTTTTTAGTGCTTAGGATCTAGCCTTAGGCTTTTTCTTTTGACTATCTTAGAGGACTAGAATTGGGACCCGCCTTTTAGAAATTCAAACCACTTCTAAACTCCCTGCAAACTCCACAAACTTGACTATAGACCCCTAATCACCCAGAGGGTTGAAATCAAATGTGGAAGTTTAAAGGATGAGTTCCTATAGGACTCTTTGGCCTTAGGACTACCACTGAGGTGGCTCGGTGCAGTGAGGGGGCTGACTTACACTACACTTACACACTACATTTCCACACACTTCCTAAAACCACACCCATACCCAACTTAACCTCCTGACTCATGTGGGTGATTCACATGGATGGTCCTTAACCCCTAAGCCCTTGGCTAAGAGGGTTAGGAACAACATAGTGAATGCCTCAAATGAGTCCCTTCATGGCTCACAAGGGCTTGACATGGCTTCATGGCTTCATGGCTTCATGGCTTCATGGCTCAACCAAAATGACTTCTTTCCACTTACATCCACCCAATCTTCAATTTTCCAAATTTTCAATTTTTGACCCCCGAGACCCTACACCTACTAAACCTACCCAAAACCCTCAAGTTACCCAAATTTTTGCAAAATTTCCAAATTACCCAAAATTTTCCAAAATCAATCCCAAACATCTCCACATCACTCAAATTGATCATCCATACCCAAAAATACCAAAGATTCCAAAAATACCCCCCAATACCCTCCAAATACCCAAAATACCCTTCTTGGCCTAAAAATCCAAAAATTCAAAAAATTCCCAGAAAATTCCAGAAAATCCTAAATATTCCCAATTTCATTTTGTCCAACTACACCATGGGTCAATTTTGTCAATTTACCCTACTTTTGTCAAAACCCCCAAATTGACCCATTTTAACCCAAAGTGAACCCAATGTTAAACCAAACCTATCCAATTGACCCAAATTCTGGTCCAATTCAATTCTAAACTTCAATTCAACATTCCCAATACCAAATTAGACCAAATCCAAGTCCAATTTGATTGACATTTGGATCCAATTTCACTTTGGGCCTTAAAGCCCAAATTTGGACCCATGACCCAAACTTAGCCCAAACTAACCCAATTCAACTCCAATTAACCCCAAATCTTTTCTAAACCTTCCTTAACATCCCCATAAACAAAACACTAACATGATTTGCCCAAGATTTGGACCCAAACCCCACTCAAATTCAACCCAAAATCAAAAAGCCCAATTTTGACCTAAACCCAAACCTAACCCAAATAGGCCCAAACCTCAAAATCAAAACCCAACCAAAGCCAAAACCTCTTTGAAACACTCCCATAAACATTTCTCAACATTTATTTTACATCAATTTCAACCCTAGCCCAACATTGGCCCAAGTTAGCCCAATTTGACCTACATTGGCCCATTTACCAAATAAACCCAAATTCAACCCAATTCAAACCCAAACCACCTTAAATCTATTTCAAATTATTCATGAAACATCCCTAAACCAAAACCAACAACTATTTGGCCCAAAATTCTACAAAAATTCCCATCCATGAACACATCCTTAAACTTAAAAGCCCACTTCCCTTAAACCTTCTTAAAAACCCATCTTCATTAAATTTTAAAAGCCCAAATCATCCTAAAGCCCACATGACACTTCCCCTCATCATCCATTTGATCAAAATCACCCCTAAGTTTCAAAATCATCAATTAAACCATTCCAAATCAAGCCACATGTCAAATTACCCCCTAAATGTCAAAAATTTCTAAAACCCTTTTCATGAAACAAATCAACCTTTTCCCAAGCCAAATGAAGCCATGAACAAGCCATTCTAAAGCCACATGAAGCCATGAGGGCTTTGACTTGTCATTAGTCCATTTATGGCAAGAAGAGGGGGTTCTTTCTTAAACCTCCTTTAACCTTTTTTTACCTTAATCATGTCACACACTAAACCATGTTTAGCCACCTCATCATGGATGGAGACTTCACCACTCCTTCTAAGCCGACCTAAATGATTCCCTCAGCTCAAAATCGAGCTTGGATGGGTGCACCAAGCCCAAAATGGTGGGTTGACCCAAACCAAGCCAAAGTGAGCCTTCTCCCATTCCATTTAAATCAAACTCCTTTACACATGTCAAACCTCGATTGCCTACACTAAACCCCAGCCCCGACCCACTCGACCAAGATGGTGACCATTGCTCGGCCGGCCGGCCACCGAGCCGCCGGAAAACACCATGGCCGAGAGCTCACATGTGAGCCAACATTGAAATTCTCACTTGCCGAGCTGCCCCATGCCTAGTGGTCACCATGGCTGATCTTCTCCTCACCGGAGCAGGTCGATCCCGAGCCCTAACTCCTCCGAGAGGCCTTCCACCCTCTCCTATTTAAACTCCACCCCTCTCGGCCATGAGAAGAGCTAAGCAAAAAACCTTGCCAAAACTGCGCCAAAATTGTTCCGGACCCTTCTCCACTCTTAGAACACTTGATCCCAAGTGAAATCCCCCTGCCATTTCTCCTCCGTAAGCTCGATTTCGAGTTGAAATTCCACCCAAAACCAGGACACTTCTCCACGGTGAGCCAATTCTCAAATTGATTGGCTCTACACCTTCACCGGACCAAGGGAAGGTGTCCACCGGCAAAAGCCCCATCTCCGAGGCCACCCGGTTGCTCCGGCCTCCAAGCTTTGTGATCGGGCTTGGTCGAAATCATATCCGGACAATTCCCTGGACCGGGAGACTTCATCCGGAGCTTGCCGGGACCCGATCGAAGGTGCAACAACTCTCAGATTGAAGCCACACTTCTCTGAGCCAAGGTATGAGCTAACTCTCCATCCCGAGCTTCTGGAGATTCTCCATTTCAAATGCCTTAGTTTCAATGCATGTTAGCCGTATAGATGTGTTCGTCTCTTCAAGATGAATCCATAGAGTATAAGAACGTAAAAATCCATTGAGAATCGAGTGAGATCTTAGGGATTTAGTGTGGACGGCTCTCAGGTGAGAACACTTGGGGACGATGAACGGATGCCGTCCATTCGATACACGTGCGCACGAACGGCTCAGATGGCGTCGGACCAGGAAACGGTGCGAGAACCGCGGGGCCCGGGCTGCTGACTCAAGTGGCGGCGTCGAATGGGAGCGCGCCGCGTGGCCTTTCGGAGTCGCTGAGGATGCGCCGGCGCCGCGTGGATAAATAGAAAATTAGGGTATTTTCTTATTTATTTAATTCCCTAAACTTCAAAAATTCATATCTCTGTGTAGGAAAATCATAAAAATAAAATAAAAATACCCTCTTGCTCTGTGAACAGAGGAGAATAATGTGGAAAAGAAATCATTTAATTTCATCAAATATTTTATTTTTTATAATTTATTTACTCTCTGCATTATTTTAATTCTCCATGCATGCATACAATTCACCATGGCATGAGACCATAGGGCTTTTGAAGCCTCCGAATTTGGGAACATTCCCTGAATTTTCCAAAGTCGGAGGCCATCCCTATGAAGAGTTCTTGATTTTTCAAGTTCGAGTCACTGTTTTGAGTATTTTAATTCCAGTAAATAGCATGTTATGAAATAAATTCTAGGAAAATTTGGTGATGTTGCTTATGACCAGAGAACCCTAGGAAAAATAGGTTTTGACTTAGTTCATTTAAAACAACTCTAATTGGCTTAAACACTCAAAATAGGTCTTCAATTAATTAGAGTTAACCATGCATCAAATTGACTTCAAATCAATTCTCCACTGACCTTTAGGATCAGAGGAATCCATCATAAAAATTTGAGGTCAATTGGACTTGGTTAGCCCCACTAATTGGGTTGATTAAGCCACTTAGCCATTTTAAACTTTAAAAATTCATAACTTTTAAAATACTTTTCAAAAATTCACCAAATTGGTTTTGGAGCCTCTCTGATATTAGGGAAACCTAGGAAAATTAAAATTTCAATTTTCTAAAAAAGTTGATTTTTAATAATATTTTAATATTTTAATAATTAAAAAATAATAAAAATCACAAAAATAATAAAATTCACCAAAATGTCATATTTTGAATTTTAATCACTTAGGAACAAACCCCATATTTTTCCTAAGTCTATTTAGTGAGATATTAAATTTTAAAGCCCTAGGGTAATTTTAAAATTAAAAAAATGTATTTTCTAGCATTTTCACTAAAATAATTACAATAAATCATAGAAAAATCAGAAAATTGCAAAATTTGCTTCTCTGGTTTCCTTGATATCAGAGAGATTTTTAAAAAATATAAAATCCATTTTTCAATTTTTATTTTATTTTTAAATTAATTAACACTCCGAAATTTAAAATAATTATAATAAAAATAATATAATTCAAAAAATCACCAAAATTGGTCCAAGTGGTCCTCTGGTCATTAGGAATGTCCCCTAATTTTCTTAAGGACAGAAACTTTCCCTTGGTCATGTTATTAAATTTTCCTTGAAAATCTTTATTTTCCACCAAAAATAATTATATAAAAAAATTAAATACAGAAAAATCACATTTTCTCCTCTCATGTCTTTATTGACATATGAGTGAAGTCACATAAAAATTTCAAGTTCATGCTGGGTTCAATTTAGTGAGTTATGAAATTATTAAGCTTAAGGGGTAAAATGGTAATTAAACTTTTAACCCTTAATTAAAACTTTAGGTTTAATAAAAAATCAACAAGTAAAATATTTGATCTTAATCTGATTTGGATGATTGAAATTTAAATAATTAAAGGGTAGAAACCCATTAAATAATTTTAAAATGATTAAACTTTAATTAAATAATAGATTAAATTTGGAGGAATAATAAATTGGAATTATTAAAATAAGGGATATTTATTAGGAAGAGATTTATTCTTTAATTTAAAAAGTCCCTAAATTAATTATCTCATTAATATTCAACTCTTAATTAAAATGATAACTCAAATTTGAAACATTAAAAGACTTAATTGAATTATTAAACTCTTTTAAAATTTCAATTAAAATTAAAAATTAAATTAAGTTAAATTAAATTAAATTAACAATTAAATTAAATTAAAAATTAAATTAAATTAAATTAAATTAAATTAAATTAAATTAAATAAATTAAATTAATTAAATAAAATTGAATTAAATTAAATTAAATTAAATTAAATTAAATTAAATTAAATTAAATAAATTAAATTAATTAAATAAAATTGAATTAAATCAAATTAAATTAAATTAAATAAATTAAATTAAATAATTGAATTAAATTAAATTAAATAATCAAATTAAAATTAAATCAAATCAAATTAATTAAACATCAAATCAAATTAAATCAAACTCAATCAAATTAAATTAAATTAAAACTCAATTAAAATTAAATTAAATTGAATTAAATATAACATCACCTAAAACGAAAAGAAAATAAATTTAAAGCAACTTGAACACTATTCCAAATTTAAACTCTTTAACTTAAACCAAATCATTTGAATACTAATTTACCCTTGAAAGCTTTAGTTATTATAACTCCTAAATAAAACATTAAATGAAGTGTCACTTCACTCATAGGATGTTCAAATGTCCAGATTCATCTGAGCAAGTTAACAAAACTTGAAAACCTCGGACGATCGATTCATTTATATAATTAAATTCATTTGGACTTAAAACAATCCTAGAAATATTGAAAAGATGTTTAAGATCCTTCTTAAGCACTTCCTCGATATGATAGGACATTTATAAGAACAATTGAATTTGATTATTCTTTGATGAAGAAAATCGTCCTTAAACCAAAACACAAAGAACCTAGACGTCATAGGAAATGACTAGCTATAGGATTAGGAATTTGGTAGAAAACCATAACCTTTCCCTTAGCCTTACCTAGGAACTTGCTTAAGTATGCTAATTGTGTTTTAAGTGCGGCTTGGGATGACGGGAAGACCCTCCGGGTACGCATTTGTATTATTGCAATTTACTTTCCTGCAATTTATTTTCCGAGCAATTTACATTATTGCAATTTACTTTATTACAGCTGCGTTTATTTTTCTTGCATGATAAAACAACTGTTGCATGAAAACCCACACCTTTAGGATAGCCCCTAAAACTGAAACCAAAACTAAGTTAAAAGTTATTGCAAGATAAAATTCACCGCCACAACATTTCAAAATATAAAACAACTCAAAATTTAATCACAAACGAACACAAAACTACAATTGCAACTAAATTAAAACGTCCTGTTGGATGATCGGGAATACCTCGGATGATGTAACCTACGTGTTGCTAACGGGATTTCCCACGGTCTAAATGAAAGTGTGAAACTCATTCGAGTTGAGTTTAGCAAATTCATCTGGACTAAGTGAATCCGATAAAAATAATGATGCCGGAAGGATGGAACCGTGGGATCTTAACCGGTGTCGTTATAATCAACTTTAAGATTTGTTTTAATTAAAACGTAAAAAAAAAAACACTTGGAAATTAAGATTTTCTCTAAACCAAAACACTTCTCTCATCTCCTGATTTATGATTTCTAAAACTAAACCTCTGCAACAACAAGGAACTTGGGGCATGGTGGGCGACACGGCCATCGTCGTCGACAAAACTTGAACCTACTTCAGCGAAACTTTCCTAGAATTAAATAACCAAGCCATAGGACTTCGAGGTAGCTTGCCTAGTGCAACATAAATCCTCAACTCTTCGTTAGGCATTTGCATTGCAAATTAAGCCCTAACCGGTCTTAGGATTCCGAGGTAGTCGCCCGATACGACAATAAACCCTCACATCTTCTAGTCTATTTGTTTGATTTTATCATACAAATATAAGCCCTAATTAATTAAAATTGGCAAGATTGAAATACTAAATAAACATTAGGACTTTCCTAAATTCAAGCCAAACAATAGGATAGTCGGGAAATTACCGAAGTTCACTTCGAATCAGTAATTTCTCCTACCTCTCTTCCTTTGGATTCACAAAACAAAATGTTCCAAAATTTGATCCATTCCCTATTGAAATTCCAAAATTCAATCTTTGAAAACCTTAAACTTTGAAATTCTTGAGAGCGAGAATTATTGGTTATTATCGAGAGTTTTCTTAGGTGATTCCCGTCACTTAAGATGTAATTAACTATAGGGGCTTGCCCTAATAGGGAATTTTAAAGAACCTGAGTAATATAAACCCCGTTTAATACTTTCATATTAAGCGAGGGAATTTGTCGGCTTATAAAATTGGTTCGCGGACCAAACGGATGTCACAAAACTTCTAGTTTATTTGATCGAGCCCCACCATCGAGCGGTGTGTCTATCCTTAGGGATAGATACACGATTTGTGGTGCGGTGCTCGTTTATATAAACTATTTGGGATGTGAGATCGGTTTAATCTCATATCTTAAAACTTTCAAATTTAAAAATTATTTTCAAAGCCAAATACTACTTTCTAAATTATATATATATTTAAATCAAATTTAAAATTTAAATTCGCCGATAACTTACGTTAGGCGACCCCTTTTAAAATACAACACAAACCTAAAAATATGCCGACAATTTTCGGCGACTCACGTCGGGACTATTCCTCTCTCCATTATAATCAAATAATTCCGCTTTCAAAAATCGGTAGTGTATCCATGTCCCTAATGGATCAAACTACCCTTCTTTCCGTTGGAATACTATGTTCATTTCTATCTTGAACAAGTATAGCCAACATTCTCTCGGATTTAGGAGCCACTGTTTAGACACCCCTAAACGGAGAGGTTCCGAGATCCTTTTACCTCATTTACGAGGTGGGGTGGACCCCCTATAGGTGTTAGTTTAGGAGTGATCCTTCGAGTCGGGAAGTCTTGCTTAAGACTTTCTTTTCCTTTCGAATCGGATTCCTTACCTTCTCTACACCTTTGAACATTCCGTTCTAAATAAACAAACCCTCTAATAAGTCATTCTTTTAACAAATGATTCTTTTTTATAAATACATGAACAAAGAATGAGTTCGGACTCTTTTCAATTCCTTTCTTTTCGTCCTGAAGAAAAGAAGCATAACTTGGGACCGACAACCGGAGTCTACCTTGCGGAAATGGAAGCCCCGAAACCGATTTTCTCCTTCACCAACGGATCTGGACTTCGCCGTCTATAGGGATGAGCCTGCCCGACAATGGGGTCATCCGATTTGGACGAGGATTTGAAAACACGAACGTCAAGGTCACCGACGTCTCCCTCTTTGCACCGACGAACAAGGTATCGCAGGCGAGGAACCACCGCTCGAGTTCAACCTTAGGTCGACCCAAGAGTTTCCTCCCTGCAAAGGGTCCCGACTAGGGGAGTACTGCTGTCCGCAGGACTGTTCTCACTACCCCCACTGGTCTAGTTGTTTCTGCACCTACCCCGACTTCTGCCAAATCAAAGGGGAAAGAAATCCAGAACTATGATAAACCTGTTACCGTGGAGGGTACGGATCTTCCTGTAAGACCTTCGTCTTCGAAATCGGGTCCGATTCGAAGATTCCTTCGCCGACAAAGACCCAAAGAAGAAATAGAAATAGAAGGATCGCCGGGGAAGCCGGAGCCTGCCGAGATTGCCTTCCTGGAGGAAATTCCGGAGTTGCCGAATATACACCGCTACCGGAATATACACCACTGCCGACTACATACCACTTTTGGGAGGAAGCGGGTTCCATCCCCTCTCCGCCGCAGAGGATGAGGAGAATGTTCGCAAGATTCGTTGCCACATTACCTCGACCCGCATACTACAACGATAGCCGCAAGAAAAGAACTAGAACTACGCCGTTTGCTCGACCGCAAACTTTGGTAGAAAAGCTAGCAAAGAAGGAAAACTGCGCCGTGTCGGAAATTCTACGAAGGATAGGACGGGTGCCAGTCAAATCCCGTCTTGGGCCCCGAGTAGAGCCCGTCGTCATGATAGAAAAGCCAAGCAAGAGAATGAAGGCTAGCCCGCCTGTCGTAGTATCAGGATTACAGATTAGGGAGGATACCACCTTCCGAGCATTTGGCCAACGGACCATCCGGTCCTAGACCTTCGCTGTAGAAGGATGGTGTGGCGTCCCACTACGGGGCGATTGAGATTGAAACGACGGCCCGAGAGAGAAAGTCTCGCCGGGAGGCTTGAATCCGAAGAAAGTGCTACTCGCGATGAAGGGGACTCGTGAAAAAGGACCCGACAACCATCGCATGACAACCACAAAGATACACGAAAGCTCCGCTAGAAGATGCCATGGAAAAGTTGAGAACCGACATCCGACGGTTGGCAAAAGAAAGAGAAGAAAAGTTCGGAGATGAGATCGACTCATCGGAATTCATGGACAACGAATATGCAGAAATCAACATGGTTGAGACACGAGCTTCATCATCTTCTCAAGGTGCTCCTGCAGGCCGCGAAGAGAGGAGCCGGAGCCGATGAAGAGACGGCTTCGGGAAAAGGACGACACGATCGCTCGAATGGCGAAGAGGATGGAAGAGATGGCCATAGCTCGGCCACTCTCCAAAGTCAAGTACAACCACATGAGAGACACCCCCGAAGTCATTCACATCGTAGACGGAGGGAAGGAGATTACATCCGTCAATGGGGATGACCAGCTGAAAAAGGATACAACACAAAGTATGATCCACGAAAAGGATATCAAGAACTTGGTAGAGCAGCGAGTGCGAGAAGCCCTAGCACAATCGAAGAGCGGGACATCCATTCGGACGGGTAGACCTTACCCGGAAGAATTCGACGCCGTCCAATACCCGAAAGGCTTCGTACCACCTCTCGTTCAAGACCTTCGACGGAACCGGGAACCCCCGACAGGCATGTTGCACACTTTCGTGCCGGTTGTTGTAATGCCGGCGGGAGCGATGCATTACTCTTCCGACGGTTCGTCGGCGGTCCGTCGAGAATCGCCTTCGGCCGGTATGCGGAATTACCCAACGGTTCCGTGAAGACATTCTCGCAGCTAGAGAGCCTCTTCATTAAGCGATTTGCCGGAG
Source organism: Papilionanthe hookeriana x Papilionanthe teres (assembly GCA_022702705.1). Taxonomy (NCBI): domain Eukaryota; kingdom Viridiplantae; phylum Streptophyta; class Magnoliopsida; order Asparagales; family Orchidaceae; genus Papilionanthe; species Papilionanthe hookeriana x Papilionanthe teres. The sequence continues at coordinate 16,109,088 of CM040427.1, forward strand.
CTCGGCACCACATCACTATAGGTGATTTAGTGGTAGAGAAACAAAGGCCGAATGAAACTCTAGTGGATTACATACTTCGATGGAGAAATTTAAGCATGAAGTGTGAACCACAATCGCAAGAACAACATGCGGTCGGCATCTTGCTTAAAAGCATTCACGGCCCGATAGCACTTCTCCTCAAGGGATTCACTATTAAGACTTTTGAGAAGTTGTTAAGCAAGGCCGGAAGCTTGCAAGAAGAGGCGAAGCAATTAAGTTTTGCCGACAAGACGGACAAGCGAAGCCGGTGAAGACCTTCGAAAAGAAATGCGGGGTCGTTGCAGCGAGTTGACAAAGGCAAACAACCGATGCAAATACCACGCGAACGGCCGCAAGCAACCACAACAAAATTACCAGCAACCCCGGTCCAGCTATCGGTCGTCTCCGCGAGTATGAACAACCGTCTCGTCCGCAACGTACATTGAGGGAGCTTCGAGCGAGAGAATATCCGTTCAAGAATGAAGCGATACCAAAGATGTTCCGTAGCTTAATGAAAACTCCAGATTTCCGGTTGCCGAGCCCAAAAGACCGGAGGAAGTCAACAAGAAAGGTGATCCCAACTTTTGCCCCTACCATCGGATGCTTGGGCACAAGATAGAAGACCGCATTACCTTTAAAAGTTGGCTCAATGACAACCTTCGGAAAGGAAATATAACAATCCCGAAGGAGTACATGAAGGAACCCCGAAAGGAGGTTCCGTCAATGTTATCTCAACCGATCCCGTCATCCCGATAGATCCCTATGCAAGCGACGATGGATGGACTACCGCTCGGACGAGATCTTCGAAGAAGATTTTAGACAACATCCGAACCGCTTCGGTGCGAGCTTCAATTCGGAGTTCGAGACCTGTTAAGCCGGTACTATCACTTGCGATAGAAGAACCACCTCGACAGGAGACAATCGAAGAGAAGAAGAAAATTGACGAAGAAGAGGGGACCGAGATTCCTAAGGCTGGACTAGGGGCCGCTTATCCTAGGATAGTTGTTTCCGATTCGGGGAAGAAATCCCTCGAACCTCTGATTTTGTATGATTATCTGCTCACTTCGGTGGGATCATATAATGATAAGAGTGATGGCGTTGGCTACATTTTGACTGTTTCTAACGATTACGTAACTAGCGACAATCCGGGCGTCGATTTCGATACCAACAACAATTCTCAAATCATACAAGATCTCGACGATCAAAATGACGAAGAAGACATCCATCAAGGAGGCTACGAGAGCTCAACAAGCAACGGCTCTATCCGCGAGTTTCGAGGAGCTCCAGTTACGATAGAGTTAGAGCCTTCGATTTGGAAGATGATCCGGAAGAGCCGAGTCATTCCGATTCGGGAGGAGACACCGACAAACTCAACACTAGATTCGAAGAAATTACGAAGTCAACCTAAGAAGTGGAAATGTTCTACCTCCAAGAATGGGTCCAAAAGACAAAGGAAAGCGGTGGTTGTTCAAGAAGAACCAACCCCGGCGGAAGACATACCCGTTCGAGAAGAAGCCGAGACGCATGGAAACAAAGTGGACTACAACGTGCTAGCCCATCTTAGGAAACTACCGGCCAACCGAGCATTTACGATGCTCTCATCTTATCAAAGGAGATGAGGGAGGCTCTGATCAAGGCCTTACTCGAGCCGGAAATTTGCTTAGCTCAAATGGCCGGAGATTCCTTAGATGAGGTTTGCTCGTTAAAGGAACAGCGAGGTGTCACCTTCACAGACAATGACCTACTACTTGGGACGGCGAGATCACAACCGACCGTTGTACATTTCGAGTTACAATTGGGAAGTTTACGCTCTCCGGAGTATTGGTGGATCCGGGAGCATCAATCAATATAATGAGTCTTCGAACACTAGCATACTTGGAAATTGATGCTCGTGAGCTCGAGGCCGACAAAATGTTATTAAGAGGATTCAACCGGAAAGGAGAAAGAGCCCTCGGGTCAATAACGCTACCGATGAAGACCGGTGACTTAGCAAAGACAACCGCAAAATTTCACATAATCGATTCGAAACGTCGTTCAACGCTTTGCTCGGGCCGACCATGGATACATGAAAACGAGGATGGTACCATCATCTCTACACCGGTGCATCAAGTACTACGATGGAGGGGAACGAGTGCATCAAAGGTGACTTGCAACCATTCTCCGTACATGAAATTGGAATCCATGAAGATGCGGCTTATTATGCACCGCCGAAGAAAACAATCTTCTCCAGAGATACCGTAACAAATGAAGCAAAGAAAGTTCGAGACAACGAAGAACCTGAAGTTCTAGTCCAACAGTCACTCACCACTCCCTTCCGGCGAGATGGTGAAGGTTTCTCCACAACTCGCATCCGAGGTCGAGGCCGGGGACGAGGTCGTGGTAGAGACGCTAGGACAATTGGACAGAGGAAACCAACCATCAATGTTGATTGGGATGATAGTTCTGAAGAAGAAAAAGAAATCAAGCAAGAAGCAGCGACAATAAGTCGAAAGAAGCCGCAATACAAGATCTCCCTCGAAGATGAAAAGAACGAAGAATACAAATCAATGTACGAGAAGATTAACCACTATGTGCATACTATGACCCTAACCCCGATCCAGTCTAGCAAGATCGAGGGTATGGTGGTCAAAGAGGTACGTAATGACGGTGCAAGGCCAATCAAATTCTACCGTGGTGCTTCTTCCTCCAAAACTGAAAATAATGTACAATTCGAAGATGTCACTTCATCAGAATTAATGGAATTACCTTTTGAGTGGTACTCTCCCTGTGTTCAAAATTTAATTCAACGTGGTTTCTTACCTCGACAATGGACAAAAGGCCAATCACAACATTTTGAAAAGTTATGGAATAACTCCGGTCGTCCACCCAATTCAAAGTATGGACTCGGATTCGGCACGGTAGGGTCGGTTGACGATACCGAATTTTGCTTGGTTATCACTTGCGAACCTAAGGAAAATTGCATGGAAACTACGGACGAACTCGAAGATTTACAAATTGGAGACGCTCCACCAGAATTCGAAGAAGAAATTAAATCCACAATAGATGAGTTAATGGAAGTTAACTTAGGTACTAGCGAAGAGCCTAGACCTACCTTTATTAGCTCCTTACTCAATAAAGAAGACTCCAAAGAAATAATCAAGTTATTAATGGAATTTAAAGACTGTTTTGCTTGGAGCTACGATGAAATGCCGGGATTAGCTCCAGAGGTTGCGGTCCATAAGCTAGGAGTGGATCCTACTCGTTCCGGTCGGACAAGGTCCCGGAAGAATGCGTCTAGAAATCGAACAACAAGTCATAGCCGAAGTTAAAAAGCTAATAGACGCTAAATTTGTCCGTGAAGAACAATACCCGACTTGGCTAGCCAATGTAGTGCCGATCGAAAGAAGAATGGTCGGATCGGAATTTGTGTGGACTTCGAGAGATTTAAACAAGGCATGTCCAAAAGATGAATTCCCTCTACCGATTCCAGAACCGATGATCGATATTGCTTCGACACACGAAATATTCTCATTCATGGATGGATCTTCGGGATACAACCGGATAAAAATGGCTCCGGAAGATGAAAAGCTTACGGCATTCGAACGCCGATCGGAGTATTTTGCTACACGAGTGATGCCATTCGGATCGAAGAACGCGAGGAGCAACCTACCAAAGAGCAATGATAAGAATTTTTGATGATCTCATCCATAATCAAGTCGAATGCTACGTGGACGATGTGGTCATCAAAAGCAAAGTAAAGGAAAACCACCTGTATGGTTTGAGAATTGTTTTCGAACGATTAAGACAATTTAACCTTAAGATGAATCCCTTAAAATGCGCCTTCGGCGTCACCTCCGGGAAATTCTTAGGATTCGTTGTCCGACATCGTGGAATTGAAATCGACCCGGAGAAGATTAAAGCCATCTTAGAAATGCCGCCTCCCAAAACCTTAAAACAACTACGATCTTTTCAAGGGAAGTTGGCATATCTTCGACGCTTTATCTCAAACCTGTCAGGTAGGTGTCAGCCTTTCTCGGCACTAGTTAAAAAGGACGCCAAATTTATTTGGGAAGAGAAATGCCGGAAGGCCTTCGAAGACATTAAACAATATTTAATGACACCTTCGTCTTAGCAGCCCAGGTCTCGAAGTGGACCGCGATACTTTACACCGCGGCTTTAGATGACTCTCTCGGAGCCCTGTTAGCTGAGTCGATGATGAGGGTAAAGAAAATGCTCTTTACTACTTAAGCCGTCGTTTACTTCCGACGGAAGTAAGGTATCCCGCAATTGAAAAGCATTGTTTGGCCCTGATCTTCGCCGCTCAAAAGCTCAGGCACTACATGCTTTCTCATAAGGTCAACTTGATTTCGAAGTTTAATCCATCGCAATACATGATGACTCGTCCAACACTTTCCGGCAGACTTGCCAGATGGTCAATGATATTATTGCAATTCGATATAACTTTCGTGCCTCTGCGTGCCGTAAAGGGACAAGTCTTAGCAGACTTCCTCGCAACGACACCCTTTGCCGGCCGAATCTCCTCTCAATGACGATCCGCGGATGAACAAATAATGAACCTAGAAGACCTCGACGATCGACGTTGGGAATTATATTTTGACGGAGCATCTTCAGGCACACAAAGACGAAGAATCACAAGTGATAGTGCCCGGTAAGGCGGGAATCGGGCTAATCTTTATAACACCGGAGCGGGGGATGTTAAGATACTCCTACCACTTGACGAACCGTGTACAAACAACGAAGCGAATACGAAGCCCTCATAACGGGATTGGAATTAACCATTCAAATGGGGATAACGGACATCAACATCTACGGGGATTCACGGTTAATCATTCAACGGATCGCCGGACGAGTACAGAATTCTAAAGCCAAGACTCGAACAATACTTCCAGTATGCCATACAGTTGTTGGAACGGATTCCAAATGTAACAATCTACAAAATTCCTAGAAAAGAGAATGCTTTAGCAGATGCTTTAGCCCGTCTCGCAAAAGAATTTGCCTGTTTGCAAGATGAATCAGTGGAAGTGTCGGTTCACGGACGTCGAGTCCTATCACGGCTCGACATAGACACAATACACAAATCAACAAAAGAAAAAGAATCGATTGCGGCAGTGACGGAAAACACGGAAGATTGGCGACGGCCATTGATGAACTACCCGCAAACAGAAAGCTACCGGACGATAGGTCGCTGGCCCATCGGATCAAGAAAAGAACTCTGTCTTACGCATTAATAAACAACACATTATACGGAAGGTCTTTTGATCAAATGTGGCTAAGGTGCCTAAGCGGGTCCGAGGCCCGTGAAATTGTTAAAGAGGTACATTCGGGACTCGTGGCGCTCACCAGTCGGGTCCAAAAATGAAGATGAAAATTAAAAGACTAGGGTACTACCGGCCCTCGATGATGACCGATCGCATGAAAATCGCCAAGAGCGTCACTAATGCCAAGTGCACGGAGTGGTTCTACACCAACCTCCAAATGTGCCGCACCCGACAATTGCGTCGTGGCCATTTGAATGTTGGGGCACGGATATAGTGGGTCCGATAGAACCACCATCTTCAAAAGGACATCGCTTCATTCTTGCGGCTACGGATTACTTTTCCAAGTGGGCGAAGCGGTTCCACTTAGAGAAGTGAAAGCACACCACGTGCTTGCGGTTTTCAAGAACCAAGTTGTCTACCGTTTCGGAGTGCCGCGCGAGATCATCTCGGATAATGGGTCGACATTCGAAGCACACAAATCAACAATTTTGTCAGGAGACACGGAATCGACTGGCGATACTCGACAATTTACTACCCAAGAGCAAACGGTCTCGCTGAGGCTTTTAATAAAACTCTCGTTCAAATCTTAAAGAAAACCCTGGACGATAATAAGAGAAATTGGCACGAGAAATTATTAGAAGCCTTATGGGCCTACCGAACAACCTTCAGAACTCCTACTCAAGCTACACCTTACGCTCTGGTGTATGGGTCCGAGGCAGTGTTACCTTTAGAGGTTCATCTTCCTTCACTCGAATTGCGATTGCAAACAAGATCACGACGAAGAAAACGCCGGACTACGACTCGAAGAATTAGAAAGCTTGGAAGGGAAAAGACTTGCGGCGCAACGGAATTTAGAACTATACCAAGCTAAAATGGTTCAAGCCCATGACAAGCCGGTCCGCCCAAGAACCTTCAAAGTTGGTGATTTAGTTCTCGTTCTCAAGAGACCTATTCTTGCACACCGCAAGATAGGAGGAAAATTTGAACCCACTTGGGAAGGACCGTTTGTGGTTGAAGCGATATACTCGGGAGGTTCCTACCGGCTAGTGAATTGCAGGGAGAACGACATATGCTTCCGATCAACGGACGATACTTGAAAAAATATTACGCTACCTGATGTTTCGACGGAATGAATTCTTCATCCCTAAGAAACACGGGTGAAGAAATTACTTGTGATTGGGTCCGAACCCAAAAATAATAAAATGTGCTAAAATAAATAAAATCATGATAATAAAGTTTTCCTCGTTTTCTTCTCCAAATCAAAATCCCTTTTCTGATCTTATCCCGCTTCATTCCTGTTAAATTTTAAAATATCAAAAAAAAAAAAATCTAAAAATGACAAACACCAAGTTCACATGAACATTAAATAAACAATAAAATAAAATTTGAACCATTAAAAGATAAACGAAATCAACACAAATCTCAAATTCCATCCTTCCAAACTTCAAAATCAAATTTCATCTTTACAAATTTCAAATCAAATCCTCAATCAAATTCCAAATCCGATCTCGATCAAGTTTCAAACTTGATCTTCCAAATTTCAAATCAAATCTTAAATCAAATTTCAATCGAGTTCAAACTCATCCCTCCAAATTTCCAAAATTCCGAATTCAATCTTTCCAGGCTTCAAGTCTCGATCAAATTCAAATTCAATTTCTTCCAGATCTCGAATCAAATATCAAATCAAACCTTTTGGGTCAAGGATTTTACATCCAAGACTGCACTGCTTTAGGATTCTTTTCCTATTGCACTGAAGTACATCAAAATTCAAACTTTTGGGTCGAGGATTTTACATCCAAGACTGCACTGCTTTAGGATCCTTTTCCCATTGCACTGAAGTACATCAAAATTCAAACTTTTGGGTCGAGGATTTTACATCCAAGACTGCACCGCTTTAGGATCCTTTTCCTATTGCACTGAAGTACATCAAAATTCAAACTTTTGGGTCGAGGATTTTACATCCAAGTACCGCATCGCTTTAGGATCCTTTTCCTATTGCATCTGAAGTACATCAAAATTCAAACTTTTGGGTCGAGGATTTTACATCCAAGATCGCATCGCTTTAGGATCCTTTTCCTATTGCACTTGAAGTACATCAAAATTCAAACTTTTGGGTCGAGGATTTTACATCCAAGACCGCACTCGCTTTAGGATCCTTTTCCTATTGCATCGAAGTACATCAAAATTCAAACTTTTGGGTCGAGGATTTTACATCCAAGATGCACTGCTTTAGGATCCTTTTCCTATTGCACTGAAGTACATCAAAATTCAAACTTTTGGGTCGAGGATTTTACATCTAAGACTGCACTGCTTTAGGATCCTTTTCCTATTGCACTGAAATACATCAAAATTCAAACTTTTGGGTCGAGGATTTTACATCCAAGACCGCTATCGCTTTAGGATCCTTTTCCTATTGCACTGAAATACATCAAATTCAAACCTTTTGGGTCGAGGATTTTACATCCGAGACTGCCTTCGCTTTAGGATTCTTTCCCTATTGCACCGAAATACATCAAAATTCAAACTTTTGGGTCGAGGATTTTACATCCAAGACCGCATCGCTTTAGGATCCTTTTCCTATGCAACCGAAGTACATCAAAATTCAAACTTTTGGGTCGAGGATTTTACATCCAAGACTGCACTGCTTTAGGATCCTTTTCCTATTGCACTGAAATACATCAAATTCAAACCTTTTGGGTCGAGGATTTTACATCCAAGACTGCACTGCTTTAGGATTCTTTCCCTATTGCACTGAAATACATCAAAATTCAAACTTTTGGGTCGAGGATTTTACATCCAAGACCGCATCGCTTTAGGATCCTTTTCCTATTGCACTTGAAATACATCGAATTCAAACCTTTTGGGTCGAGGATTTTACATCCAAGATCGCCTTGCTTTAGGATTCCTTTCCCTATTGACCTTGAAATACATCAAAATTCAAACTTTTGGGTCGAGGATTTTACATCCAAGCTGCACTTGCTTTAGGATCCTTTTCCTATCGCACCTGAAATACATCGAATTCAAACTTTTGGGTCGAGGATTTTATATCCAAGATGCACCGTTTTTTAGGATTATTTTCCTATTGCACTGAAATACATCAAATTCAAACTTTTGGGTCAAGGATTTTACATCCAAGACTGCACTGCTTTAGGATTCTTTCCCTATTGCACTGAAATACATCAAATCGAATTCCCGGGGTTAAGGATTTTACATCCGAGACTGCATTGCTTTAGGATCATTTCCCTATCGCAATGAAATACATCAAAATCAAACTCTTAAGGTTAAGGATTTTATATCCAACACCACTTTGCTCTGAGATCTCTTCTCATTGCAACGATTCAATCTAATCACTTCAATTTTCTTTCGAGGTTGGAGATATTACATCTAAAACCTCAGAACTCCAATTTTCATTTCAAACCAAATCCCTCAAATTAATTTTGACAAAACTTCAATCTAAAAAAAAAAAACTCCAAGTTGAAATCTAAACTCACACATAAAAATCTAAAACAAAATAAAATCTAAATCGAAATTCCCAGAGTCATGTGATTTGGGATTTACCTCCTTTTCCTTTCCCCGGCGAGAGTTCGAGAATCTCCGGTTCCGGAGATATACTTGACACTCCCCAGCAGAACTCTTCTACTTCGTCCTAAGTTCGTCACTTGGACATCCGTGTTGGTTTTGTTGATCGCTTCGGTCAACACCAATACGCGCGGTGTGCTCCGTCGGCTCACCACACCTATTGGGGGTCCATTTGTTGACCTCATTTTTGATGAGGTCTTCCTTCTTCTTTTAGTGCTTAGGATCTAGCCTTAGGCTTTTTCTTTTGACTATCTTAGAGGACTAGAATTGGGACCCGCCTTTTAGAAATTCAAACCACTTCTAAACTCCCTGCAAACTCCACAAACTTGACTATAGACCCCTAATCACCCAGAGGGTTGAAATCAAATGTGGAAGTTTAAAGGATGAGTTCCTATAGGACTCTTTGGCCTTAGGACTACCCTGGGTGGCCTGGTCTGGTGAGGGGGCTGACTTACACTACACTTACACACTACATTTCCACACACTTCCTAAAACCACACCCATACCCAACTTAACCTCCCGACTCATGTGGGTGATTCACATGGATGGTCCTTAACCCCTAAGCCCTTGGCTAAGAGGGTTAGGAACAACATAGTGAATGCCTCAAATGAGTCCCTTCATGGCTCACATGGGCTTGACATGGCTTCATGGCTTCATGGCTTCATGGCTCAACCAAAATGACTTCTTTCCACTTACATCCACCCAATCTTCAATTTTCCAAATTTTCAATTTTTATCCCCGAGACCCTACACCTACTAAACCTACCCAAAACCTCGAAGTTACCCAATTTTTGCAAAATTTCCAAATTACCCAAAATTTTCCAAAATTAATCCCAAACATCTCCACATCACTCAAATTGATCATCCATACCCAAAAATACCAAAGATTCCAAAAATACCCCCAATACCCTCCAAATACCCAAAATACCCTTCTTGGCCTAAAAATCCAAAAATTCAAAAAATTCCCAGAAAATTCCAGAAAATCCTAAATATTCCCAATTTCATTTTGTCCAACTACACCATGGGTCAATTTTGTCAATTTACCCTACTTTTGTCAAAACCCCCAAATTGACCCATTTTAACCCAAAGTGAACCCAATGTTAAACCAAACCTATCCAATTGACCCAAATTCTGGTCCAATTCAATTCTAAACTTCAATTCAACATTCCCAATACCAATTTAGACCAAATCCAAGTCCAATTTGATTGACATTTGGATCCAATTTCACTTTGGGCCTTAAAGCCCAAATTTGGACCCATGACCCAAACTTAGCCCAAACTAACCCAATTCAACTCCAATTAACCCCAAATATTTTCTAAACCTTCCTTAACATCCCCATAAACAAAACACTAACATGATTTGCCCAAGATTTGGACCCAAACCCCACTCAAATTCAACCCAAAATCAAAAAGCCCAATTTTAACCTAAACCCAAACCTAACCCAAATAGGCCCAAACCTCAAAATCAAAACCCAACCAAAGCCAAAACCTCTTTGAAACACTCCCATAAACATTTCTCAACATTTATTTTACATCAATTTCAACCCTAGCCCAACATTGGCCCAAGTTAGCCCAATTTGACCTACATTGGCCCATTTACCAAATAAACCCAAATTCAACCCAATTCAAACCCAAACCACCTTAAATCTATTTCAAATTATTCATGAAACATCCCTAAACCAAAACCAACAACTATTTGGCCCAAACTTCTACAAAAATTCCCATCCATGAACACATCCTTAAACTTAAAAGCCCACTTCCCTTAAACCTTCTTAAAAACCCATCTTCATTAAATTTTAAAAGCCCAAATCATCCTAAAGCCCACATGACACTTCCCCTCATCATCCATTTGATCAAAATCACCCCTAAGTTTCAAAATCATCAATTAAACCATTCCAAATCAAGCCACATGTCAAATTACCCCCTAAATGTCAAAAATTTCTAAAACCCTTTTCATGAAACAAATCAACCTTTTCCCAAGCCAAATGAAGCCATGAACAAGCCATTCTCAAGCCACATGAAGCCATGAGGGCTTTGACTTGTCATTAGTCCATTTATGGCAAGAAGAGGGGTTCTTTCTTAAACCTCCTTTAACCTTTTTTACCTTAATCATGTCGCACACTAAACCATGTTTAGCCACCTCATCATGGATGGAGACTTCACCACTCCTTCTAAGCCGACCTAAATGATTCCCTCGGCTCAAAATCAGAGCTTGGAAGGGTGCACCAAGCCCAAAATGGTGGGTTGACCCAAACCAAGCCAAAGTGAGCCTTCTCCCATTCCATTTAAATCAAACTCTTTTACACATGTCAAACCTCGATTGCCTACACTAAACCCGACTACCGACCCACCGACCAAGATGGTGACCATTGCTCGGCCGGCCGGCCACCGGGCCGCCGGAAAACACCATGGCCGAGAGCTCACATGTGAGCCAACATTGAAATTCTCACTTGCTGAGGCTGCCCCATGCCTAGTGGTCACCATGGCTGATCTTCTCCTCACCGGAGCAGTCGATCCCAAGCCCTAACTCCCTGCGAGAGGCCTTCCACCCTCTCCTATTTAAACTCCACCCCTCTCGGCCATGAGAAGAGCTAAGCAAAAACCTTGCCAAAACTGCGCAACATTGTTCCGGACCCTTCTCCACTCTTAGAACACTTGATCCCCAGGTGAAATCCCCCTGCCATTTCTCCTCCGTAAGCTCGATTTCGGAGTTGAAATTCCACCCAAAACCAGGACACTTCTCCACATTGAGCCAATTCTCAAATTGATTGGCTCTACACCTTCACCGGACCAAGGGAAGGTGTCCACCGGCAAAAGCCCCATCTCCGAGGCCACCCGGTTGCTCCGGCCTCCAAGCTTTGTGATCGGGCTTGGTCGAAATCATATCCGGACAATTCCCGAGACCAGGAGACTTCATGCGGAGCTTGCGGGACCCAATCGAAGGTGCAACAACTCTCGGATTGAAGCCACACTTCTACGAGCCAAGGTATGAGCTAACTCTCCATCCCGGAGCTTCGGAGATTCTCCATTTCAAATGCCTTAGTTTCGATGCATGTTAGCCGTATAGATGTGTTCGTCTCTTCGAGACGAATCCATAGAGTATAAGAACGTAAAAATCCATTGAGAATCGAGTGAGATCTTAGGGATTTAGTGTGGACGGCTCTCGGGTGAGAACACTTGGGGACGATGAACGGATGCGCGTCCATTCGATACACGCGCGCACGAACGGCTCGGATGGCGTCGGACCGAGGAAACGGTGCGAGAACCGCGGGGCCGGGCTGCCGACTCGAGTGGCGGCGTCGAATGGGAGCGCGCCGCGTGGCCTTTCGGAGGCTGCCGAGGATGCGGCGGCGCCGCGTGGATAAATAGAAAATTAGGGTATTTTCTTATTTATTTAATTCCTAAACTTCAAAAATTCATATCTACTGTGTAGGAAAATCATAAAAATAAAATAAAAATACCCTCTTGCTCGGTGAACGAGAGGAGAATAATGTGGAAAAGAAATCATTTAATTTCATCGAATATTTTATTTTTTATAATTTATTTACTCTCTGCATTATTTTAATTCTCCATGCATGCATACAATTCACCATGGCATGAGACCATAGGGCTTTGAAGCCTGCTGAATTTGGGAACATTCCACTGAATTTTCCAAAGTCGGAGGCCATCCTATGAAGAGTTCTTGATTTTTCAAGTTCGGGTCATCTGTTTTGAGTATTTTAATTCCAGTAAATAGCATGTTATGAAATAAATTCTAGGAAAATTTGGTGATGTTGCTTATGACCGAGAGAACCCTAGGAAAAATAGGTTTTGACTTAGTTCATTTAAAACAACTCTAATTGGCTTAAACACTCAAAATAGGTCTTCAATTAATTAGAGTTAACCATGCATCAAATTGACTTGAAATCAATTCTCCACTGACCTTTAGGATCAGAGGAATCCATCATAAAAATTTGAGGTCAATTGGACTTGGTTAGCCCCACTAATTGGGTTGATTAAGCCACTTAGCCATTTTAAACTTTAAAAATTCATAACTTTTAAAATACTTTTCAAAAATTCACCAAATTGGTTTTGGAGCCTCTCTGATATTAGGGAAACCTAGGAAAATTAAAATTTCAATTTTCTAAAAAAGTTGATTTTTAATAATATTTTAATATTTTAATAATTAAAAAATAATAAAAATCACAAAAATAATAAAATTCACCAAAATGTCATATTTTGAATTTTAATCACTTAGGAACAAACCCCATATTTTTCCTAAGTCTATTTAGTGAGATATTAAATTTTAAAGCCCTAGGGTAATTTTAAAATTAAAAAAATGTATTTTCTAGCATTTTCACTAAAATAATTACAATAAATCATAGAAAAATCAGAAAATTGCAAAATTTACTTCTCTGGTTTCCTTGATATCAAAGAGATTTTTAAAAAATATAAAATCCATTTTTCAATTTTTATTTTATTTTTAAATTAATTAACACTCCAAAATTTAAAATAATTATAATAAAAATAATATAATTCAAAAAATCACCAAAATTGGTCCAAGTGGTCCTCTGGTCATTAGGAATGTCCCCTAATTTTCTTAAGGACAGAAAATTTCCCTTGGTCATGTTATTAAATTTTCCTTGAAAATCTTTATTTTCCACCAAAAATAATTATATAAATAAATTAAATACAGAAAAATCACATTTTCTCCTCTCATGTCTTTATTGACATATGAGTGAAGTCACATAAAAATTTCAAGTTCATCTAGGTTCAATTTAGTGAGTTATGAAATTATTAAGCTTAAGGGGTAAAATGGTAATTAAACTTTTAACCCTTAATTAAAACTTTAGGTTTAATAAAAAATCAACAAGTAAAATATTTGATCTTAATCTGATTTGGATGATTGAAATTTAAATAATTAAAGGGTAGAAACCCATTAAATAATTTTAAAATGATTAAACTTTAATTAAATAATAGATTAAATTTGGAGGAATAATAAATTGGAATTATTAAAATAAGGGATATTTATTAGGAAGAGATTTATTCTTTAATTTAAAAAGTCCCTAAATTAATTATCTCATTAATATTCAACTCTTAATTAAAATGATAACTCAAATTTGAAACATTAAAAGACTTAATTGAATTATTAAACTCTTTTAAAATTTCAATTAAAATTAAAAATTAAATTAAGTTAAATTAAATTAAATTAACAATTAAATTAAATTAAAAATTAAATTAAATTAAATTAAATTAAATTAAATTAAATTAAATTAAATAAATTAAATTAATTAAATAAAATTGAATTAAATTAAATTAAATTAAATTAAATTAAATTAAATTAAATTAAATAAATTAAATTAATTAAATAAAATTGAATTAAATCAAATTAAATTAAATTAAATAAATTAAATTAAATAATTGAATTAAATTAAATTAAATAATCAAATTAAAATTAAATCAAATCAAATTAATTAAACATCGAATCAAATTAAATCAAACTCAATCAAATTAAATTAAATTAAAACTCAATTAAAATTAAATTAAATTGAATTAAATATAACATCACCTAAAACAGAAAGAAAATAAATTTAAAGCAACTTGAACACTATTCCAAATTTAAACTCTTTAACTTAAACCAAATCATTTGAATACTAATTTACCCTTGAAAGCTTTAGTTATTATAACTCCTAAATAAAACATTAAATGAAGTGTCACTTCACTCATAGGATGTTCGAATGTCTCAGTTCATCTGAGCAAGTTAACAAAACTTGAAAACCTCGGACGATCGATTCATTTATATAATTAAATTCATTTGGACTTAAAACAATCCTAGAAATATTGAAAAGATGTTTAAGATCCTTCTTAAGCACTTCCTCGATATGATAGGACATTTATAAGAACAATTGAATTTGATTATTCTTTGATGAAGAAAATCGTCCTTAAACTAAAACACAAAGAACCTAGACGTCATAGGAAATGACTAAGCTATAGGATTAGGAATTTGGTAGAAAACCATAACCTTTCCCTTAGCCTTACCTAGGAACTTGCTTAAGTATGCTAATTGTGTTTTAAGTGCGGCTTGGGATGACGGGAAGACCCTCCAGGGTACGCATTTGTATTATTGCAATTTACTTTCACCGCAATTTATTTTCCAGCAATTTACATTATTGCAATTTACTTTATTGCAACTGCGTTTATTTTTCTTGCATGATAAAACAACATGTTGCATGAAAACCCACACTTTTAGGATAGCCCCTAAAGCTGAAACCAAAACTAAGTTAAAAGTTATTGCAAGATAAAATTCACCGCCACAACATTTCAAAATATAAAACAACTCGAAATTTAATCACAAACGAACACAAAACTACAATTGCAACTAAATTAAAACGTCTCGTTGGATGATCGGGAATACCTCGGATGATGTAACCTACGTGTTGCTTAACGGGATTTCCACGGTCTAAATGAAAGTGTGGAACTCATTCGATTGAGTTTAGCAAATTCATACTGGACTAAGTGAATCCGATAAAAATAATGATGCGGAAGGTTGGAACCGTGGTATCTTAACCGGTGTCGTTATAATCAACTTTAATATTTTTTTTAATTAAAACGTAAAAAAAAAAAACACTTGGAAATTAAGATTTTCTCTAAACCAAAACACTTCTCTCATCTCCTGATTTATGATTTCTAAAACTAAACCTCTGCAACAACAAGGAACTTGGAGCATGGTGGGCAGCACGGCCATCGTCGTCAGCAAAACTTGAACCTACTTCAGCAAAACCTTCTTAGAATTAAACAACGAAGCCATAGGACTTCGAGGTAGCTTGCCTAGTGCAACATAAATCCTCAACTCTTCGTTAGGCATTTGCATTGCAAATTAAGCCCTAACCGGTCTTAGGATTCCGAGGTAGTCGTCCGATACGACAATAAACCCTCACATCTTCTAGAGTTATTTGTTTGATTTTATCATACAAATATAAGCCCTAATTAATTAAAATTGGCGAGATTGAAATACTAAATAAACATTAGGACTTTCCTAAATTCAAGCCAAACAATAGGATAGTCGGGAAATTACCGAAGTTCACTTCGAATCGGTAATTTCTCCTACCTCTCTTCCTTTGGATTCACAAAACAAAATGTTCCAAAATTTGATCCATTCCCTATTGAAATTCCAAAATTCAATCTTTGAAAACCTTAAACTTTGAAATTCTTGAGAGCGAATTATTGGTTATTATCGAGAGTTTTCTTAGGTGATTCCCGTCACTTAAGATGTAATTAACTAAAGGGGCTTGCCCTTATAGGGAATTTTAAAGAACCCGAGTAATATAAACCCTGTTTAATACTTTCATATTAAGCGAGGAATTTGTCGGCTTATAAAATTGGTTCGCGAGACCAAACGGATGTCCACAAAACTTCTAGTTTATTTGATCGAGCCCCACCATCGAGCGATGTGTCTATCCTTAGGGATAGATACACGATTTGTGGTGCGGTGCTCGTTTATATAAACTATTTGGGATGTGAGATCGGTTTAATCTCATATCTTAAAACTTTCAAATTTAAAAATTATTTTCAAAGCCAAATACTACTTTCTAAATTATATATATATATTTAAATCAAATTTAAAATTTAAATTCGCCGATAACTTCTGTTAGGCGACCCCCTTTTAAAATACAACACAAACCTAAAAATATGCCGACAATCCGTAAGGAAGTTCCGCATACCAGTCAAAGGCAACTCCTGTGAGACTATTAACAAATTGAAGAAATAAGAGAGCGTCACTTCCTCCCACGTTGCAGCAACTTGCTCTGAAGTGTGTAAGATGTTGATGAGGATTACCAGTACCCTAAAACATTTTGAAGAGAGGAGCAACAAAACCTTTGGCGTATTAGATAGAATCAAATTCCTCTGGATAAGGTCTAATCTTTGGAACTAATGATCCAGCCTTTACCCGAGCCATTGTTTCTTTTATCTTTCATTTTACTAATCGCGTGATCTCTTTTTCTAAAATTCCACATTAAGAGGAATCCTTTCTCTTTTGAGTGCTTTATTCAAATTCTATTGGCTCTTTTTTATCCTCCAGAATATGTATTGCCTCAAGTTTAAAAATTTTGACGGCAAGCAATGAATTCATTGATGGATTTTGTGAAGCTATTGCTAATTCTTGCATTTTTGGTTCGAGACAATTGATTTGTTCATCTCGTTGTTAAATAATCGCTCCTAATTTTGCTGTTGTCTTATTTTAATGACCTCCTTATTTGAACTATTTGAAGAATCCTACTTTCTTCGTATGAGAATTGTTTAATGTCATTTTTCAACTTTTTTAATCTTTCCTCGAACGATTTTATAGGACGTTTTTTACAAGTTCTTTCTTGAGAATTGTTTGCAGACTACACACAATACCCGATATTCCTTCTGATGACTCTCATTTCCATATATTACTTTTAAGTATATGAGAGATATCTTGGAAAGTATATCATCATGTTAAGCGTAAGAATGATCTCCACTTTGTAACATTTGGACCAGAGTCATCATTTTAGCAGATGTATCTTGTGCTTTTGATATTAATTTTTTATGTTTGGAATTATCTTTTGTGACAGTACATCTTTCACTCTTAGCCCCAGACAAAATTTTACTGGTACCCGAGTACACTGTTTGTCTAATGGGAATTGTCGATCCATTTCTTGATAAGTAGGATCTTCAACTGCGAGAATTCTTCTTTTCAATGTCGTTGAGACTGCAGATCACATTTTATCTAACAGTTGAGAAATTGAACACCTATCTTTCCGTGCTAATATTTTAACATAGAACATATGGTGTGAATTGATGGAGAACTTTTGGGTTGGAAATTATTATCCTCATATTCAACATGTATTGGAAAATATAGGTTTTCTTTTGAGAAAGAAGGGTTCTCGAAAATACTTTGTTCAAATTTAGATGTCTCAAAATCATCATTTTCGTTCCATCTCTTCTTTCTCTTAAGAGAATGAGTTTTATTTCTCTGTTGGGAATGAGTTATTGGAACATTCTTGGAACAAGAACCAACTTCAAATATAGACGAAGGTGGAATGTCATTTTCTTAATCAACATAGATTTTCTTTTCCTTTTCTGTCAATTTGTTCTTCCTTTTCCTCAAAAGTATATTGTTATATAGGAATGTATTGAGACAAGTCATCTGTAAAGTTAAGAAAATCTTCATAAGTTTCGAGATTGAATTCCTCAAAGGATTGTATATCAGTTTGATATGGATTTTTTAGTGCGAATTCAGTTTTATCAAATAATCCAAAATTATTATGATAAAAGTAAACGTCTTCATCAATTGGCATATTGAGATCTTGAAAATGAGAAAAGACTGAATGTGTGGATTTCATTGCAACTTTTCTAAAAATTCAAGGAGAATAAAATGTCATGGAGTTATTTATAAACTGGGAATTTATTATGATATTGTCGTTATGAAATGTCAAAAATAACTCTTTAAAGAGTTAGATTTTGAAAGATGTGGTCCTATCTATCAAAGGATGAAACATCTTTAAAAAAAAAGTGATTTAACAAGAGATGAGAAGAAACATGATCCCCAGTGAAGTCGCCAAATAAAATCTCTTGGTGGCATCTCGAGCCACCTGAGATTTTCTCAATGTCGATGTTGATGTTATTGTTTAGAGTCATGACCAGCGGACTTTATATATGAAAGAATGTATGAACTCAAATTTATATATGTTTATAATGATTTTGTAAAGTCCGAACACTCAACGCAAGTATACGTATCGTATTAAGTAATACAGGGCTCTAATGAAGTCCTGGTTATCTATTCCACAGGGAAGTACGAAGTATAAGAAAGTGATTCATAATATATATAATATAACACTAAAATCCGATACTGAAATTGCACTTAAAGTTTACTACTTACTTCTACTACCACTATGCAGAAAATAGTAATATTAAATCAAACTACAATTACTTCTAACAATTTTAAAAACAGAATTAACTAGCAGACACACTAAACTATGTATTTGAAAGGTTTTTGATATATGAGAAAAGTATCTTTCCTCTTGCAATGAGAATATAATTTGTGGATTGATATGGAACAAATATTTATGTTATTGTGCCAAATAGGAGCGTAGATGATTCTTTACCCTTAAAATAGTACCCTCTCTTCTAAGCATGAAAAGAACATTGACATATCTTAAGTTTAGTCAATAGATCTAAGGCTAGGCTTGGAGGATACTGACTCTCACTTCGGAGCTCCCACTCACCCTTTACCTGAAGGCTAACCTTCGAGTTTAGTCACTAATATTAGAACCAATTTGGGGATTTCAGCCTGTCACCCTGAAATCTCTACATTGAAGTCCATCAAAACACATTTCCCAATTTATTTGCACTCAATTCCCATGAACTACACAATTCATCCATGGAAATTGAATAGATCTTTAATTATTGTTGTAGGACATTAAATCCTTTCAGAGTTAATGTTCAACAACATATTTTAACATTTCAATTAGCCAAATCGAAAAGTAAATTAAGTTCGAAATGAAAAACCATCACAATTTCTTTAATACATTAAAAGCACATCAAATCCACATCAATCCATCATCACATCTCTATGCAAAATGAAAGAAAAGGTAGACTACTCAGAATTCATGAAAAAGATACAATAAAACATGGATTTTATATATAAAAGAAAAGTCATACAAATCACAAAAGAAAATACAACTTATCTCTTTCTCTTCCCCAATTCAATTCCCTTGAAGTTCCTTTGAATCATTTTCTCTCTTCTTTACAACACTTGATTCTCTCTTTAGAATTGAAAGGAAGATGCAATCTCTCACTTTACTCCTTCTCCTTCACTACTTAGAGAAGAATTACTCTCAAATCCTAACTTCTACACACTCTACTCCTAAACCCTTACACTTAACACACACTAAAACTACTCTAGAAGTCACAAGACACACCATTTTTGTCCAAAAATAGTTACTTATAAATTAGAAACGAAATCCTAAGAGTTTCCATAGGCATCCCTTCAAAAAGTCGCTAAAACTCCTCAAATTTGAATTACACCGACTTCGGGCGCTGGTGGTGCCCAATAGGGGCACCTGCGGTGCTCTATCGTGCCATTAAATGCTGAAGTCTCTGGAAAATGACATCGGCGGCGCCCATTCTGGCACCGGCACCACCAGAACATGTTTTCGACCTTTTTGCATCTTTTTGCTCCTTTTGGCTCCGAATTCGTTCCTTTTTGCATATTTTTACTCCAATCACCTAAAATCATCATACATGCAACAAATCATCAAAAATACTTTTCTTTAAAGTGCAATATCACAAAAAATGGGTAAAATTATATAGCAAAAACTGTATATATTTTTGGTGCATCAAAATCCTCCAAACTTTAACTATTATATAGCAATGTACTTTTCAATTGTAAGACACTAAAATTTTTCATTCAAAAGAATATATTGGTTAGATTATTAGAAAGAAATTTAGTAACTCAAGTTAACACTACAGGTATAAGAATATTCAGCAATCAAGTTTAAGGGTTCTAGTCTTCTATTTATTTCAAGATGAACCATAATTTATCACATTAAGAGTGCCTCAAAGGACTATGTGAAAAAGGAGTTCATGCAAACTTCATTAGAATGTAGTCCAATACTTTAAACATAAATTTAGAAATGAAATCAAGTTCTCCCTTTACGGTGACTTAAGTGAAGCCAATTTTTGATTAGGCATTTCCTCAAGCTTCTCCTCATAAATATTTTTCTTTCTTTTTCTTTTCTTTTCTTTTTTTCTTTATTTTTGGGATCGTTTTTCAATCTTTTCTTTTATTTCCCTTTTTTTTAATGAGGATTACTATATCTGGATAGCTTTTAATGATTTTGAACTTCACTCTCCTCTTTTAAAGTTCAAAGTTGAGACATCTCCTTACTTTATAGTTAAGTACAAGCTTTATTATTCATCATAAAGTTACAATCTCTTCTTAACACACAATACTTTAAGTCCCTTAACATTTCAAAAATATAGTTTTCTTTACTTTAAATAGTTGACTATAATCAAATCCTTTAATACCAAATAGCTTACTTCTATAAAATTAACCTTCATTACTAAAAATTTTCTTCCAATCCTTCCATAATATTCAACTAAAATAAAAAGTTTTAGTTATTTACAGTGAGGTTCAACTGCAGGAAGTTATGCTAATAGTTTTTTAAAATATAATAATTGAGAACAAATAAAAGTTAATATTTCTCTACCCTCCCCCAAAATTAAAATTTTCAGTAAATTTGAAACAGTAGAGAGTAGAAGAAAACTAACATTTCTGTGTTGGGGTCTTGAAATCTTCAATAGCTTTTTGATATTAGTCAAAATTTACAACTAGCAGGCATGAAACAATTAGTAGCAGTGATATAACAATTTTAAATATTGGCATGGGTAAAGAGAATTTAACTTTAAACATCTAAACATCCAACAAAATACTACAATACTAAACAAACTATCACAGTACTACACAGTCTAGCTAACAATTTTAATGTTTTAATACAGCATAACAGTACACCAACAGGGTTACACATCACATGAAAAAAGAAACAAATAACTACTACATCTCAGCAGTACAACAACAGGTTTACACATCACATGAAAAGCAAATATCTACTACATCATAACAGTACAACACAACAGGACAAGAACAACAGAAATAGAAACAAACAATCTACCAATCTCCATCACCAGGATCAGTAGGTTCAGGTCTATGTGGTGTATAGCTGGGGCAAGTAAGAAATATCACACCAGACTCCCCCCATAAATCTGACCTGAGCATCATAATAAACAATATCGAACCCAACTCTCATCTGTAGATAAACTTCATTCACATCACTCCTCACCTCAAACAAATCCATCCTACCATGGAGTCTATCCACACTAGCACTCTCTAACCTTAGTTGCTCCATAATATCAGATAAGGTAGGCGGCTCAGATGTAGATGGAACATCATAACTCGTAGTAAAAATATCAGTACTCCTACGCTCAACTCGTGCTCCCACATGAGACTCATAAGTACGGATAATAGTCTTTATAATTGGTCTCAGAGGTATAACAACTTCTTCAGAACTACTGAACTCCACTCTAGACTGAACACATAGGGCATAAACTAAGGCAGGATGTCCATATCCTCCAGTGGTCTTGCCTCTAGCAATAGTCTGAATGTTCTTGTAAACAATAGCTCCAATATCAATCTTTTTCATCTTCTGAATAAAATAGTTCAGAATCGCTTTATCCCTTGTAACTTCGTTGTGGTGATAAGATGGTAATAGTCTCGCAGAGATGAAATAATGCCAAACTTTTGATGCAACATTCAATGTGGAATCGGGGAAATTAATCAACTATTTTTTACTTACTTTCCATTCCCCTCTTCTGTCAGTCAGAAAAGCAAAACTTCTCTCATATTCTCCCCTTGAGTGTCAAAGTTTTTGTATTCACAAAAAAATGGTTCCTGAGTTTGATAGAAAGCATTGATACGTTGAGGAGTAAACTCAACCATTTTTCCTCTAACTAGCACATACTCAGTCTCAGTCCAGGGTACATTTGAATAGAATTCTCTAACAACTCCCATAACAGCATTCGCAGTAAAATAACAAAATCGCTCCCAGTTCCGCTCTGTAATTAACTGTTCTACAGATCCACCAGGACTATCAAACGCTCTATCCTGGATACACTTCTTGTAGTAAAGGTAAGAGTTAAAGCGAAATTGGGCTTTAATATTAACAAACTTCTCCTCATCAAAATCCAATTTCCTCTTCCCTTTACTCAACCTTGGAGCCATGTGAATTTCTAAAATTTGCAAGAAAATTCCAATAACTCCCATATTTACAATGTAACAAACTCCAAACACTATTCCAAACAAGTAAGAGCAAATTTCATCATGGAAATCTCAAAATCTCTTTAAAAATCCAAAAATTCCAACCTAAGTATTGTGATAGTTTTCCATGGTGAAAATAAAAAAATTTTAACTTAAAGTAAAGCTCTTACCAAGAGAAGTGTAGATCCGACCTTGAAAAGCTTTGAAATCACCTTGAATCTGAGATCTAGCAAGCCCTAGATCTTCAAAATTGCGAAAATGGAGGAGGAAGACGAAGGCAATGGAAAAATTTACGGGTTTTTGGCCTTTTACTGGTTCGGGCACTGGAGGTGCTTGATAGGGCGCCGACGGCGCTCTATTTAAGAAAAATAGCCAAAATCTCCAGATTTGGGCGTCGACGGCGCCCATTCTGGCGGCAGTCCAAACTTTTTTTGGGTCCAAAAATTTTTTCATAACTTCAATCTTTTTGACATCCACAATGGTGTTTAAAACTTTAATAGACATTTACATCATCTTACAAACAATAATTAACACAATTCTTTACACAAACAATACACAAAAAAACTTATATATATATAAAATCCAAGTTACAACATAAACACCAAATATGTTCACTCAAACCAAACCAACTCTTAGATGTTTTAGTGTTGCAAGTACTCTACGATAGGAAAACACTAAAATCTAAGTACACAATGAAAGTAAGCATATCCAAATCCAAATTCAAAGCAAAGTAAAGTAAATACTACTCACACGAAACGTACTTAAGGAAAGCAAAGTAAACACACAACAAGCATAAGTAGAATCCATCAATTACACCACATCAATTTCAAAACTATTCTCTCCTCTAATGTCTCCAATCGATTGTGTCGGCGAATTATTAATTTAATTTAAATAAATAATTTGAAAAGTAGTATTTGATTTTGAAAATAATTTTAAATTTGAAAATAATTTTAAATTTGAAAATTTTAAGATATGAAATCAAACTGATCTCACATCCCGAATAGTTTATATAAACGAGCACCGCATCACAAGCTCGTGTATCTATCTCAAAGAATAGACACACTTGTTTGGTGATGGGGCTTGATTAAATAAACTAGAAGATTTGTGACATCCGTTTGGCTCGCGAACCAATTTTATAAGCGGACAAATTCCTCGCTTAATATGAAAGCATTAAACGAGTTTATATTACACGGGTTCTTTAAAATTCCCTATAAGGGCAAACCCCATAGTTAATTACATCTTAGGTGACGGGAATCACCTAAGAAAACTCTCGATAATAATCAATAATTACTGCTCTCAATAATTTCAAAGTTTAAGTTTTCGAGGATTGAATTCTGGAATTTCAATAGGGAATGGATCAAATTTGGAAGATTTTATTTTGGGAATTCAAAGGAAGAAAGGTAGGAGAAATCACAGATTCGAAGCGAACTTCGATAATTTCCCGACTATCCTATTGTTTGGCTTGAAATTAGGAAAGTCCTAATATTTATTTAATGTTTTGATCTTGCCAATTTTAATTAATTAGGACTTATATTTGTATGGTAAAATCATACAAGTAGCCTTGAAGATGTGTGGGTTTATATCGTATCGGACGACTACCTCGGAGTTCTAAGACCGGTTAGGGCTTAATTTGCAATGCAAATGCCTAACGAAAGGTTGAGGATTTATGTTGCACTAGGCAAACTACCTCGAAGTCCTATGGCATTATTGTTTAATTCTAGGAATGTTTAGCTGATGTAGAGTTGTTTTGCTGACGAAGATGGCCGTGCTGCCCACCGTGCTCCAAGCTCCTTGTTGTTACAGAGGTTTAGTTTTAGAAATCATAAATCAGGAGATGAGAAAAGTGTTTTGGTTTAGAGAAAATCTTAATTTCCAAGTATTTTTTATGTTTTATTTAAAACAAATCTTAAAGTTGATTATAACAACACCGGTTAAGATCCCACGGTTCCATCCTTCCGGCATCGTTATTTTTATCGGATTCACTTAGTCTAGATGAATTTGCTAAACTCAACTAAATGAGTTCCACACTTTCATTTAGACCATGGGAGATACCGTTAGCAACACGTAGGTTACATCATCCGAGGTATTCCCGCTCATCCAACAAGACGTTTTAATTTAGTTGTAGTTGTAGTTTTGTATTCTGTTTGTGATTAAATTTTGAGTTGTTTTATATTTTGAAATGTTGTGGCGGTGAATTTTATATTGCAATGACTTTTAATCTAGTTTTGGTTTCAGTTTTAGGGACTATCCTAAATGTGTGGGTTTTCATGCAACAGTTATTTATCATGCAAGAAAAGTAAGTACGATGCGATTAAATAAATTGCAATAAGGTAAATTGCAATAAAATAAAAGCATACCTGGAGGGTCTTCCCGTCATCCCAAGCTGCACTTAAACACAATTTAGAATATTTAAGCAAGTTCCTAGGTAAAGCGAAGGGAAGGGTTATGGTTTTCTACCAAATTTCTAATCCTATAGCTAGTCATTTCCTATGACGTCTAGGTTCTTTTGTTTTGGTTTGAGGACTATTTTCTTCATCAAAGAATAATTAAGTTCAATTGTTCTTATAAGTATCCTATCATATTGAGGAAGTGCTTAAGAAGAATCTTAAACATCTTTTCAATACTGCTAGGATTGTTTTAAGTCCAAATGAATTTAATTATACAAATGAATTAATCGTCCGAGAATTCAAGTTTTGTTGTTATCTTGCTCAGTGAACTAGGACATTTGAATATCCTATAGGTGAAGTAACATTTCATTTAACGTTCTATTTAGGAGTTATGACAACCAAAGCTTTCAAGGGCAAATTAGTGTTCAAAATGGTTTGTGATTTAATTTAATCTCAGTTAACGGGTTTAAATTTGGAATAGTGTTCAAGTTGCTTTATTTTGAATTTCTTTATGTCTTAGGTGATGTTAATTAATTCAATTTAATTTAACTTTAATTTAATTTAATTTGGTTTAGTTTTAATTTTAATTTAATTTTAATTTTTAATTTTAATTTTAATTTTAATTTTAATTTAATTTTATTTTAATTTGATTATTTATTTATTTTATTTATTTATTTTAATTTAATTTAATTTAATTTAATTTAATTTAATATGTTGTAATTTAATTTAATTTAATTTAATTTAACTATTATTTTGATTTAATTTTATTTAATTAATTTAATTTAACTTTAATTAAATTTAATTCAATTTAATTTAATTTATTCAATTTAATTTAATTTAATTTTATTGATTTAATTTAATTTAAATTAATTTAATTTGTTTGATTTAATTTAATCTTTAATTTAATTTTATTTTTAATTTTAATTTAATTGAAAATTTAAAGAGAGTTTAATAATTTAATTTTAATTTAATTTAATGATTAAGTCCTTTAACATTTTAAAACTTAAATTTGAATTATCATTTTAATTAGGAATTAAATATTATTGAGATGATTAATTTAGGGATTTTTAAATTTAAGAATAAATCTCTTCCTAATAATATCCCTATTTAATAATTCCAATTTTATTATTCCTCCAAATTTAATCAATTATTTAATTAAGGTTTATTTTAATTATCTTCAAATTATTTAGTAGGTTTCTACCCTTTAATTATTTAAATTTCAATCATCCAAATCGGATTAAGATCAAATATTTTACTTTTTAATTTTATTAAACCTAAAGTTTTAATTAAAGGTTAAATTTTTTAATTACCATTTTTACCCTTCAAGCTTAATAATTTCATAACTCACTAAATTGAGCTTAAATGAACTTGAAATTTTTATGTGACTTCACTCATATGTCAATAAAGACATGAGAGGAGAAAATGTGATTTTCCTGTATTTAATTTATTTATGTAATTTTTTTTGGTGGAAAATAGGAATTTCCAAGGAAAATTTAATAATATGACCAAGGAAAAGTTTCTGTCCTTAAGAAAATTATGGGACATTCCTAATGACCAGAGGACCACTTGGACCAATTTTGGTGATTTTTTAAATTATATTATTTTATTATAATTATTTTAAATTTTGGAGTATTAATTAATTTAAAAATAAAGTAAAGGTTGAAAAATTAATTTTATATTTTTCAAAAGTCTCTCTAATATCAAGGAAATCAGAGAATTAATTTTTAAAATTTTATGATTTTTCTTTGATTTATTATAATTATTTTAGTGAAAATGCTAGAAAATACATTTTTTTTTAATTTTAAAATTACCCTAGGGCTTTAAAATTTAATATCTCATTAAATAGACCTAAGAAAAATATGGGATTTGTTCCTAAGTGATTAAAATTCAAAATGTGACATTTTGGTGAATTTTATTATTTTTATGATTTTTATTATTTTTATTATTTTTTACTATTAAAATATTAAAATAATACCAAAAAATCAAATTTTTTAGAAAATTGAAATTTTATTTTTCTTAAATTCCCCTTATATCAGAGAGGCTCCAAAACCAATTTGGTGAATTTTTGAAAAGTATTTTGAAAGTTATGAATTTTTGAAATTCAAATTGACTAAATGGCTTAATCAACCCATTTAGTAGGGCTAACAAAGTCCAATTGACTTCAAATTTTATAGTGGGTTCCTCTGATCCTAAAGGTCAGTGAAGAATTGATTTCAAGTCAATTTGATGTATGGTTAGCTCTAATTAATTAAGGAGCTATTTTGGGTGTTTAAGCCAATTAGGGTTATTTTAAATAAACTAATCCAAAATCTATTTTTCCTAGGGTCCTCTGGTCATAAGAGACATCACCAAATTTTCCTAGAATTTATTTCACAACATGCTAATTATTGGATTTAAAATACTCAAAACAGTAACATGAATTTGAAAAATCAATAACTTCTCATAGGGATGGCCTCTGACTTTGGAAAATTCAGGGAATGTTCCCAAATTCAGAGGCTTCAAAAGCCCTATGGTCTCATGCCAATGTGAATTTCCTATATGCATGGAGAATTAAAACAATGCAGAAGGGAAATAAATCATTAAAAATAAAATACTTGATGAAATTAAATAATTTCTTTTCCACATTATTCTCCTCTGTTCAGTGAGCAAGAGGGTATTTTTATTTTATTTTTCTGATTTTCCTACACAAAGTTATGGATTTTTGAAGTTTAGGAAATTAAATAAATCAGAAAATACCCTAATTTTCTATTTATCCACGCGGCGCCGCGTCAACCTAGGCAGCTACGAAACGCCGCGTGGCGCTCTCCGATTCGACGCCGCCATCTGACTCAGCGCTCTGGGGGCCCGCTGTGTCGTTCCATCTCCTGATCCGGCGCGATCCTGGCCGTCCGTCCGCGCGTGTATTAAATGAACGGCATCCGTTCATCGTCCCCGAGCGTCCTTACCCGAGAGTCGTCCGTCTTCTAGGCCTAAGATCTCACTCGATACTTGACCAAATTTAACGTTCTTATGCTCTATGGATTCGTCTCGAGAAGACGAACACATCCATACGGTTTATGTGGCATGAAATTGACTCAATGAAAATGGAGAATGTTCAGAAGCTCGGGAAGAAGAGTGAGGCCAAACCTTTGCTCAGAGAAGTGTGGCTTCGATCTGAGGGTTGTGTCACCTTCGATTGGATCCCAGCAAGCTCCAGATGAAGTCTCCTGGTGCAGTGAATTGCCTAGCTATGAAAGTGACCACGGCCGATCACAAAGCTTGGAGGCTGGAGCAGCCGGGTGGCTCTGGAGATGGGGCTTTCAGTGGGAAACTTCTCCTCTTGGTCCAGTGAAGGTGTAGGACCGGTCGATTTGAGTATTGGCTCACCGTGGCAAAGTGTCCTAGTTTTGGGTGAAATTTCGGTTGAGAAATTGGATTCGTTGGTGGGGATTAGGGCAAATTGACACTGGGGATCAACTCGCTCTAAGGATGGAGAAGGGTTTGGAACAATTTTGGCGAGTTTCGGCAAGGTTTGTGCAACTCTCCTCTCATGGCCGTGAGGGGGTCGGGTTTAAATAGAGGTGGCTGGAGAGCCTCACGGGGATGGCCAAGGGCCGGGATCCGGCTGCTCTGGTCATGGGAAGAACAGCCATGGTGGCCATTGGGCATGGGGCGGCTCGAGCAAGGTGGAATTCCAAAGTTGGCTCACATGTGAGCTCTCGGGTGTGGTGTTTTCCGGCAACCCGGGCGGCCGGCCTGCGGGCATGGGTCACCCTCGGGGTCGGTGAGGTCGAGCTTGATTCCTGTGAGTTCGATTGATGGTTTCCATGTGTAAAGGTGGTGAATTGAAATGGAATGGGAAAGGGGTGATTTTGGCTTGGTTTAGGTCAACCCAAGTATTTGTGCTTGGCTCACCATCCAAGGCTTGACCTTGGGCTGAGGGGGAATCATTTGGGTCAGGTGATAGTGAAGTCCCCATCCATGGTGAGGTGGCTAAACATGGTTTAGAGTGTATCATGCTTAAGGTAAAAAGGGCTTAAAAAGGGTTTAAGAAAGAGACCCTCTCTCTTACCATTAATGGTTTGGTGAGGTGGAAAGTGGATTCCATGGCTCTCATGGCTTCTATGGGGCTCAAGCATGGCTTCATGGCTTGTCTTTGGCTTGGGGAAAAGCTTGGTCAATTTCATGAAAATGGATCTTAGAAATTTTGGTAATTTGATGGGAATTTGTATGGGGCTCAATTTGGAATCATTTGATGATTGATTTGAACTTAGGGATGATTTTAATTAAGGGTATGATGAGAAGAATTTGTCATATGGGCTTTAGCATGAAATTTGGGCTTTTAGGAAGGCTTAAGAAGGTGGGCCTTTGGTTTGAAAATAAATTTATGGATGGGAATTTTGTAAAGGATTGGGCAAAATAAATGTTGTATTTAGTTCATGGATGTGTCATGAGTGATTTGAAGCAAATTGGGAGTGATTTGGGTTTGAATTGGGTTGAACTTGGTCTTCTTTGGTGAATGGGCCAATATAGGTCAAATTGGGCTAACTTGGGCCAATGTTGGCTAGGGTTGAAATTGATGTAAAATGAAAATTGGGAAATGTTTATGGGAGTGTTTCAAAGAGGTTTTGGCTTTGGTTGGGCTTTGATTTTGGGGTTTGGGCTTATTTGGGTTAGGTTTGGGTTTAGGTCAAAATTGGGCTTATTGGTTTTGGGTTGAATTTAAGTGCGGTTTGGGTCTAAATGTTGGGCAAATCATGTTAGTATTTTGTTTGTAGGGATGTTAAGGAAGGTTTAGAAAAGATTTGGGGTTAATTGGAGTTGAATTGGGTGAGTTTGGGTTAGGTTTGAGTCATGGGTCCAAATTGGGCTTTAAGGCCAAAAGTGAAATTGGATCCAAATGTCAATCAAATTGGACTTGGGTTTGGTCTAGATTGGTATTGGGAATGTTGAATGGAAGTTTAAAATTGAATTGGACCAGAATTTGGGTCAATTGGGTAGGCTTGGTTTGACATTGGGTTCACTTTGGGTTAAAATGGGTTAAATTGGGGGTTTTCACAAAAGTAGAGTAAATTGACAAAATTGGCCCATGGTGTAGTTGAACAAAATGAAATTAGGAATATTTGAAATTTTTTGAAATTTTCTGGGAATTTTCTGAATTTTTGGATTTTTGGGTCAAGAGGGGTATTTTGGATATTTGGAGGGTATTGGGAGGTATTTTTGGAATTTTTGGTATTTTTGGGTATGGATGATCAGTTTGAGTAATGTGGGAATTCTTGGGGTTAATTTTGAGGAATTTTGGGTAATTTAGGTGATTTTGGAGGATTTCAAGGGTTTTGGGTAAGGCTAGGCGGGTGTAGGGTCCGGGGGTCGAAAATTGAAAATTTGGGAAATTGAAGATTGGGTGAATGTAAGTGGAATAAAATCATTTTGGTTGAGCCATGAAGCCATATCAAGCCCACATGAGCCATGAAGGGACTCATTTGAGGCATCCACTATGTTGTTCCTAACCCTCTTAGCCGAAGGCTTAGGGGTTAAGGACCATCCATGTGAATCACCTACATGAGTCGGGAGGTCGAGTTAGGTATGGGTGTGGTTTTAGGAGGTGTGTGCAAGTGTAGTGTATGTGTAAGTCGGCCCCTTCACCGGACCGGGCCACCCGAGGCGATCTAAGGCCGAAGAGTCCTATAGGAACTCATCCTTTAAACTTCCACATTTGATTTCAACCCTCCAGGTGATTAGGGGTCTACGATCGAGTTTGTGGAGTTTGCGGGGAGTTAGGAAGTTGTTTGAATTTCTAAAAGGTGGGTCCCGATTCTAATCCTCTAAGATAGTCAAAGGAAAAGCCTAAGGCTAGATCCTAAGTACTAAAGGGAAGAAGAGAAGACCTCATCAAAAATGAGGTCAACAAATGGACCCCCAATAGGTGTGGTGTGCTAACCAAGCACACCGCGCATATTGGCGTTGACCGAAAAGATCAACAAAACGAACACAGATGTCCAAGTAACAAACTTAGGACAAAGTAGAAGAATTTCTGCTGGGGAGTGTCAAGTATATCTCTAAGGCTCGGAGATTCCCGAACTCTCGGCTGGGAAAGGAAAAGGAGGTGAATCCCAAATCACATGACCTGGGGGAATTTCAATTTAGATTTTATTTTGTTTTAGTTTAAGTTTTGATGTGTGAGCTTAGATTTCAATTTGGAGTTTTAATTTAGATTTAAGTTTTGTCAAAATTAATTTGAAGGGATTTGAACTTGAAATGAAAATTGGAATTTTGTGGTTTTAGATGTAACATCTTTAACCTCAAAAGAAAATTGAATTGATTGGATTGAATCATTACATTGATGAGAGATCTCAGAGCAATGCTGTGTTGGATGTAAAATCCTTAACCTCAAGAGTTTGATTTTGATGTACTTCATCGCAATAGGGAAAGAATCCTAAAGCAATGCAGTTTCGGATGTAAAATCCTCAACCCCAAGAATTTGGTTTTGATGTATTTCATTGCGATAGGGAAAGAATCCTAAAGCAATGCAGTTTCGGATGTAAAATCCTCAACTCCAAAAGTTTGAATTCGATATATTTCATTGCGATAGGGAAATGATCCTAAAGCAATGCAGTCTCGGATGTAAAATCCTCAACTCCAAAAGTTTGATTTTTGATGTATTTCATTGCGATAAGGAAAGGATCCTAAAGCAATGCAGTCTCGGATGTAAAATCCTCAACCCCAAGAATTTGAATTTGATGTTTTTCATTGCGATAGGGAAAGGCTCCTAAAGCAATGCAGTCTCGGATGTAAAATCCTCAACCCCAAGAATTTGGTTTTGATGTATTTCATTGCGATAGGGAAAGGCTCCTAAAGCAATGCAGTCTCGGATGTAAAATCCTCGACCCCAAGAATTTGATTTTGATGTATTTCATTGCGATAGGGAAAGAATCTAAAGCGATGCGAGTTTCGGATGTAAAATCCTCGACCCAAAAGTTTGAATTTGATGTACTTCATTGCGATAGGGAAATGATCCTAAAGCAATGCAGTCTTGGATGTAAAATCCTCAACCCAAAAGTTTGAATTTGAATAGTCATTGACTTTGCAAAGATTTGTAGTTTTGATTTGAAAAGTGTGGAATTTTGGTGTTTCGAGAATTTCATGAAAGTTGTAAAAGACTTTCATGGAAGGAAATAGATTAGGAGGGAATATGTAGATGTTACATACCCCAGTTCAAAAGAGTTGATCGGAAGTCACCTGGTTTGGATTGGATATAATTCCTCGCCATCAGATTCGATCCGTGTCAATGGAATCAACCGCTTCCATCCCAGACAAGGGAGAGAATAGAACGGATTGGATTTCAGATTTGGAAAGTTGAGTTTGAATTTGATTGAGATTTGATTTGAAATTTGGAAAGATTGAATTTGAATTTGATTGAGATTGGATTTGAAATTTGGAAGGTTCGAATTTGAATTTGATTTAAAACTTGTGCTCATTTTGTTTGTCCTTTAACGATTCAAATTTATTTTATCGTTTATTTAATGTTCATGTGAATTTGGTGTTCATCATTTTTATATGTTTTTAAGGAAAGTTTTCTTTTATTCTTTTTTTTATTTCTTTTTCGTTCTTTGTTCGAAGTTCATTTAACTTTAATGACGTTTCCCAGTCAATTTGCACAAAAGAGGTGAAGGCCAAAAATGTGACATGGTCACTTTCACTCCAATCATGTCGAAGACACATCATACAACTCGATCTGGAATACATCTCATACAATCCATGTAGACTCAAAACGGACTATGCATGATCTTTGTCGATCCATCCAAAAAGGTATCTGTCAAAATCCATGTCTGAATAGTGGGGTACATGGTTAATAACATCACCTTCCAAGCCATCCTTGGAAAGGATGTCGTATGGATGTACGTTGGAGGTGTGATATTTTCCATGCAACTCACAGCTCGTAAGGCCGGAGGCTCTCTAGCTCCGGTGTCCGGCTGGAAGTGGTAAGGTGTCTTCTGTCGTCCATCCTTCTAAAAGTAACTGAGATCCGCTTCACTGGTACTCCTGGTATGCAATGTTTAGCGACATCTGCTCCGTTGCCCTTCAGTATCATGACGGAACCTACCGGTAATGGTATCTTTCTCGGCCCTCGGAACTCACCCGGGCCTGCTATCCGGAGGTCGGATCCGAACATGATGTTACACTCGTTCGGGAAAGAAACCGTGCGAAAGGTCCGACAAAGTCGTGGTGATCTATATGCGAGGGTATGCGATCACCTCGCTTGTAAATATTAATGATGCAAGCCGTTGGGTATGCAATCCGCCGGCGATACCCTCCATGTTATCAATCTTTTTACCATTCTTTTGATGACCAATGACATTGGATCCACCTAGCCATGACGGAGTATTCCCGGTGGGTTTCCCTTCCTGTCTTCTGCGAAGTTGTAGCAGCATCCATATTGTATTGTAATTCTTCCTTTCCCTGGCATCCATCTCCGGGGTTACGAGTAGGTGTTTTCTCTTAGGCGGCCGGCTCGGCCCATTCTTTTCAAATCCCGGATGCAATCCACGATTTGTTGTTGTTCATATTCGAGAATACGTACGTATGTAGCTCGAGGCCTTCTAGTATATTGATCCTCACTGCCTCGATTCTCTCGAAGTATTCAAAAGTTTTCTTTTCGACATTCCGCATTCTTTCCGGCTCGTACTCCGGAATAATCCGCAAATGGCGGGGCTCAGTGACGTATTGTGGGATATACGGCTCAATCCCTTCACGTTCTCCTGCATATCTCGGCTCCTTGGGGATGATGTCCGTCGGGACATCCTCGGGGTTGCTTCACACGACAAGGTTATGCATTGCGGTGGTTCTATCTGCTGGCGTGGTAGCCTTCTTTCTTCGATCTTCGTGAGATTTCCCTGGTCCCTTCGTTATCCTAGGAGCTGGCCTCCTTTCTTCGGTACACGGTGAGCGGCGTCCTTGAAGTATATGTGCGCGTGCATAGCTTGCCTCGTCGCGTCGGTCCATTGCTAGTTTGGTTAACATCTTGCGGATACGGCGATTTTTATTTCTTCGTCGAGTTCTTTGTGAGAGTAGCCCTTCATACTTCTCGAGTTTACGTAGGCGCGGCGGCGGCAAGCTCGCCTCTGCTGTAGCGACTACGAGTTGATTTTCTTGTCTTCTTCGGTGTTTGTTCTCCTTTTCTTCTGCTTTGGATTGGTGGCTTGGGCCACCCACTTTCATTCTTGTTTGGTGGGCAGTTCCTCTCGGTCAACTGGGACCCAGTCACTTTCATCATATTGCAGGTCTGCTGGTGCGAAGTCCGAGTCAATCTCGATTATTGCTCCATCTTTCGCCCTCTTTTCGTCGAGTGCAAGGCTTACGCCATTTCTAAAGTTCAGGACCAACCGCCCGCTCGACATTTCCCTGTGAAAAGACAAGGAAAAGGATCGGGGGTCGTACTTAAGAACAAGAACATTAAGAAAATGTTTATTAAAGACGAGTTTTTTATTACTCTTATATTTTTTAAATTTAACAGGAATGAAGTGGGATAAGATCAGGAAAGAGATTTTGATTTGGAAGAGAAAACAAGGAAAACTTTATTATTATGATTTTATTTATTTTAGCACATTTTTTTTATTATTTTTGGGTTCGGACCCAGTCATAAGTAATTACTTCACCTGTGCTTCTAGGAATGAAGAATTCATTCCTTCAAAACATCAGGTAGCGTAATACTTTTTCAAGTATCGTCCATTGATCGGAAGCATATGTCGTTCTCCTTGGCAATTCACCAGCTGGTAGGAGCCTCCTGAGTATACTACTTCAACCACAAACGGTCCTTCCCAAGTGGGTTCAA
The DNA here is from genome assembly GCA_022702705.1 of Papilionanthe hookeriana x Papilionanthe teres. NCBI lineage: Eukaryota > Viridiplantae > Streptophyta > Magnoliopsida > Asparagales > Orchidaceae > Papilionanthe > Papilionanthe hookeriana x Papilionanthe teres. The sequence continues at coordinate 16,143,958 of CM040427.1, forward strand.
ATTTTCCTCCTATCTTGCGGTGTGCAAGAATAGGTCTTCTAAGAACGAGAACTAAGTCACCAACTTTAAAGGTTCTCGGGCGGACCAATTTGTCATGGGCTTGAACCATTTTAGCTTGGTATAATTCTAAATTCTGCTGCGCTGCAAGTCTTTTCCCTTCCAGGCTTTCTAATTCTTCTAGTCATAGTCTGGTATTCTCTTCTGTTATGATCTTGTTTGCAACCGCAATTCTGAGTGAAGGAAGCTGGACCTCTAAGGGTAATACTGCCTCGGACCCATACACCAGAGCGTAAGTTGTAGCTTGAGTAGGAATTCTGAAGGTTGTCCGGTAGACCCATAAGGCTTCTAATAACTTCTCCTGCCAATTTCTCTTATTATCGTCCAAAGTTTTCTTTAAGATTTGAATGAGAGTTTTATTAAAAGCCTCGACGAGCCGTTTGCTCTTGGGTAGTAAATTGTGGAATATCGCCGGTCGATTCCGTGTCTCACGACAAAATTATTGATTTGTGTGCTTCGAATGCTGACCCATTATACGAGATGATCCTGTGAGGCACTCGAAACGGTAGACAACTTGGTTCTTGAAAAACTATAGCACGTGGTGTGCTTTCACTTCTCCGAGTGGAGCTGCCTCGCCCACTTGGAAAAGTAATCTGTAGCCGCAAGAATGAAGCGATGTCCTTTTGAAGATGGTGGTTCTATCGGACCCACTATATACGTGCTCCAACATTCGAAACGGCCACGATGCAATTATCGGATGTAGCACATTTGGAGGTTGGTGTAGAACCACTCCGTGCACTTGGCATTGGTGACAGCTCTTGGCGATTTTCATGCAGTCGGTCATCATCGAGGGCCAGTAGTACCCTAATCTTTTAATTTTCATTTTCATGTTCGGACCCGACTGGTGAGTGCCACAGAGTCCTGAATGCACCTCTTTAATGATTTCACGGGCCTCGGACCCACTTAGGCACCTTAGCCACATTTGATCAAAAGACCTTCTATATAACGTATTGTTTATTAATGCGTAGGACAGAGTTCTTTTCTTGATCTGATGGGCTAACGATCTATCGTCTGGTAGTTTTCATATTTACAGGTAGTCGATTAATGGTCGTCGCTCGATCTTCGTGTTTTTACATCCTTTGTTACGTGATTCTTCTTCTTCTTCGACTTGTGTATTGTGTCTATGTCGAGCTGTGATAGGACACGACGTCAGTGAACCGACACTTCCACGATTCATCTTGCAAGCGAGGCAAATTCTTTTGCTAGACGGGCTAACGCATCTGCTAAAGCATTTTCTTTTCTGGGAATTTTGTAGATCGTCACTTTCGGAATCTGTTCCAACAACTGTATGGCATACTGGAAGTATTGCTCGAGTCTTTGCTTTAAAATTCTGTACTGTCTAGCGATCTGTTGAATGATTAACTGTGAATCCCCATAGATGTTAATGTCTGTTATCCCCATTTGAATAGTTAATTCCAGTCCTGTTATGAGGGCTTTGTATTCTGCTTCGTTGTTTGTACACGGTTACGTCGAGTGGTAGGAGTATCTTAACATTCCCGCTCCGGTGTTATAAAGATTAATCCGATTCTGCCTTACAGGGCACTATCACTTGCGATTCTTCATCTTTGTGTCTTGAAGATGCTCCGTCGAAATATAATTCCCAACGTCGATCATCGGGGTCTTTTAGGCTCATTATTTGTTCATCCGGCAAATCGTCATTGAGAGGAGATTTTGCCTGCAAAGGGTGTCTTTGTGAGAAAATCTGCTAGGACTTGTCCCTTTACGGCACGAAGAGGCACGAAAGTTATATCAAATTGCAATAATATCATCGACCATCTGGCAAGTCTGTCGGAAAGCGTTGGACGAGTCATCAAGTATTGCAATGGATTAAATTTTGAGATCAGGTTGACCTTATGAGAAAGCATGTAGTGCCTGAGCTTTTGAGAGGCAAAGATCAGGGCCAAACAGTGCTTTTCAATTGCGGGATACCTTATCTCCGTCGGAAGTAAACAACGGCTTAGGTAGTAAAGAGCATTTTCTTTATCCTCATCATTGACCTGGGCTAACAGGGCTCCGAGAGAGTCGTCTAAAGCCGCGGTATAGTATCAGCGGTCTACTTGAGACTGGGGCTGCTAAGACAGGAGGTGTCATTAAATATTGTTTAATGTCCTCGAAGGCCCTCTGACATTTCTCTTCCCTAATAAATTTGGCGTCCATTTTAACTAGTGCCGAGAAAGGCTGACACCTACCTGACAAGTTCGAGATAAAGCGTCGAAGATATGCCAACTTCCCTTGAAAAGATCGTAGTTGTTTTAAGGTTTTGGGAGGCGGCATTTCTAAGATAGCTTTAATCTTTTCCGGGTCGATTTCAATTCCACGATGTCGGACAACGAATCCTAAGAATTTCCGGAGGTGACGCCGAAGGCGCATTTTAAGGGATTCATCTTAAGGTTAAATTGTCTTAATCGTTCGAAAACAATTCTCAAATCATACAAGTGGTTGTCCTTTACTTTGCTTTTGATGACCACATCGTCCACGTAGCATTCGACTTGATTGTGGATGAGATCATCAAAAATTCTTGTCATCGCTCTCTGGTAGGTTGCTCCTGCGTTCTTCAGTCCGAATGGCATCACTGTGTAGCAATATACTCCGATCGGCATTCTGAATGCTTGTAAGTTTTTCATCCTCCGGAGCCATTTTTATCCGGTTGTATCTCGAAGATCCAACCATGAATGAGAATATTTCATGTGTCGAAGCAATGTCGATCTTTAGTTGCAGGATCGGTAGAGGGAATTCATCCTTTGGACATGCCTTGTTTAAATCTCTCGAAATCCACACAAATTCGATCGACCATTCTTCTTTCGGTCGGCACCACATTGGCTAACCAAGTCGGGTATTGTTCTTCACGGACAAATTTGGCGTCTATTAGCTTTTTAACTTCAGCTATGACTTGTTGTTCGATTTCTAGACGCATTCTTACGGGAACTTGCTCGACTAGGACGAAGTAGGATCCACTCCTAGCATATGGACTGCGACCTCCGGAGCTAAACACGGCATCTCATCGTAGCTCCAAGCAAAACGATCTTTAAATTCCATTAATAACTTGATTATTTCTTCGGAGTCTTCTTTATTGAGTAAGGAGCTAACAAAGGTAGGTCTAGGCTCTTCGCTAGTATCTAAGTTAACTTTCGTTAACTCATCTATTGTACATTTAATCTCCTCTTCGAATTCTGGTGGAGCGTCTCCAATTTGTAAATCTTCGAGTTCTTCTGTAGCTTCCATGCAGTCTTCATTGGACTTGCAAGTGACAACCAAGCAAAATTCAGTATCGTCAGTCGATCTCTGCGTGCCGAATCCGAGACCATGCTTTGAATTGGGTAGACGATCGGAGTTATTCCATAATTTTTCAAAATTTTGTGATTGACCTTTTGTCCATTGTTGTGGTAAGAAACCACGTCTGAATTAAATTTTGAACACGGGGAGAGTACCACTCGAAAGGTAATTCTATTAATTCGATGAAGTGACATCTTCGAATTGTACATTATTTTCGGTTTTGGCGGAAGGAGCACCACGGTAGAATTTGATGGGCTTTGCACCGCCGCTACGTACCTCTTTGACCACCATACCCTCGACCTTATTAGAATGGATCGGGGTTAGGGTCATAGTATGTACATAGTGGTTAATCTTCTCGTACATCGATTTGTATTCTTCGTTCTTCTCATCTTCGAGAGAGATCTTGAATTGCGGCTTCTTCCAACTTATTGTCGCTGCCTCTTGCTTGATCTCTTTTTCTTCTTCAGAACTGTCTTCCCAATCAACATTGATGGTTGGCTTCCTCTGTCCTAACGTCTCTGCCACGACCTCGTCCCCGGCCTCGACCTCAGATGCGAGTTGTGGAGAAACCTTCACCATCTCGCCGTAAGGGAGTGGTGAGTGACTGTTGGACTAGAACTTCAGGTTCTTCGTCATCCCGAACTTTCTTTGCTTCATTTGTTATGGTATCTACTGGAGAAGATTGTTTTCTTCGGAGGTGCATAATAAGCTGCATCTTCATGGATTCCAATTTCGTGTACGGAGAATGGTTGTAAGTCACCTTTGATGCACTGTTCCCCTCCATCGTAGTATTTGATGCACTGATGTAGAGATGATGGTACCATCCTGTTTTCATGTATCCATGGTCGGCCCAGTAGAGCGTTGAACGACGTTTCTGAATCGATTATGTGAAATTTTGCGGTTGTCTTTGCTAAGTCACCGGTCTTCATAAGTAGCGTTATTGATCCGAGGGCTCTTTCTCCTTTCTGGTTGAATCCTCTTAATAACATTTTGTCCGCTTCGAGCTCGCTAGCATCAATTTCCAAATATGCTAGTGTTCGAAGACTCATTATATTGATTGATGCTCCTGGATCCACCAATACTCGGAGAGTGTAAACTTTCCAATTGTAAGCCGAAATGTACTGACGGTCGGTTGTGGTCTATGCGTCCCAAGTAGTAGGTCATTGTCCGTGAAGGTAATGCCTCGTTGTTCCTTTAACGAGCAAACCTCATCTAAGGAATCTCCGGTCATTTGAGCTAAGCAAATTTCTGGATCAAGTAAGGCCTTGATCAGAGCTTCTCTCATCTCCTTTCATAATATGAGAGCGTCGTAGATGCTCAGTTTGGCCGGTAGTTTCCTAAGATGGGCTAGCACGTTGTAGTCCACTTTATTTTCATGTGTCTCAGCTTCTTCCCGAATGGGTATTTCTTGTGCCGGGGTTGGTTCTTCTTGAACAACCACCTACTTTCCTTTATCCTTTGGACCCATTCTCGGAGGTAGAACTCTTCCACTTCTTAAGTTGACTTCTGTAATTTCTTCTGAATCTAGTGTTGAGCTTGCTTGGTGTTTCTTCTGAATCGGAATGACGGAGTTCTTTCGGATTAGCTTCGGACTGCGAAGGCTCTAACTCTATTGTGACTGGAGCTCCTCGAAACTCACAGATAGATTCGTTGCTCGTTGAACTCTCATAGCCTCCTTGACGGATGTCTTCTTCGTCATTGCGATCGTCGAGATTTTGTATGATTTGAGAATTGTCATTGGTATCGAAATCGATGTCTGGATTGTCGCTAGTTACGTAATTGTTAGAGACAGTCAAAACGTAGCCAACGCCATAACCCTTATCATTATAAGATCCCACCAGAGTGAGCAGATAATCATACAGAGTCAAAGGTTCGAGGGATTTCTCCCCCGAATCCGAAACAACTATCCTAGGATAAGCGGCCCCTAGTCCTAGCCTTAGGAGCCTCGATCTTCTCTTCTTCATCAATTTTCTTCTTCTCTTCGACCATCTCTCGTTGAGATGGTTCTTCATCGCAAGTGACGGTGTCGGCTTAACGGGTTTCGAACTCCGAATTGACGCTCGCACCGAAGCGGTTTGGATGTGATCCAAAATCTTTTTGAAGACCTCGTCGAGCGGTAGTCCATCCATCATCGGTTGTATAGGGATGCTATCGGAACAATGAGATCGGTCGAGACAACATTGATGGAACCTCCTTTACGGGGTTCCTTCATGTACTCCTTCGGGATTGTTATGTTCCCTTTCAGAAGGTTGTCGTTGAGCCAACTTTTGAAGGTAATGCAATCTTCATCTTGTGCCCAAGCATCCGGTGGTAAGGGCGAAAGTTGGGATCACCTTTCTTGTTGACTTCTTTTGGTCTCTTAGGCTGCGGTAGGTGGAAATGCTGGAGTCTTCATCGGACTACGGAACATTTTCGATGCTTGTCTCATTCTTGAATGGATATTCTCTCGCTCGAAGCTCCCTTAATGTACGTTGAGGACGAGGCGGTTGTTCATGCTTGTGGAGATGAGCGATAGCTAGGTCGGGGTTGCTTGGTAGTCTGTTGAGGTTCTTTGCGGCCGTTCGACGATATTTGTATCGGTTGCTTGCCTTTATCGGCTAGCTGCAACTATCCGGATTTCTTTTCAAAAGTCTTCACGAGGCTTTTGCTTGTACGTCTTGTCGGCGAAACTTAATTGCTTCGCCTCCTCTTGCAAGCTCCGGCCTTGCTTAACAACTTCTCTAAAGTCTTAATAGTAAATCCCTTGAGGAGAAGTGCTTATCGGGCCGTGAATGCTTTTAAGTAAGATGCCGATTGCATGTTGTTCTTGTAGTTGTGGTTCACACTTCATACTTAGGTTCCTCCATCGAAGTATGTAATCCACCGATGTTTCGTTCGGCTTACGCACTCTCTACCACTAAATCACCTATAGTGATGTGGTGCCGAGCTCCGACAAATCGCTTGATGAAGAGGTTCTCTAGTTCAGAGAATGTCTTCACCGAACCATTCGGTAATTCGCATACCGATCGAAGGCGATCCACGATGAAGCTGGCGACGGGTGTCGGAAGAGTAATGCATCGCTCCGCGGCGCATTGCAACAACTGGCACGAAAGGGTGCAACATGCTGTCGGGGATTCCCGGTTCCATCAAAGGTCTTGAATAGAGGTGGTACAAAGCCTTTTGGTTATTGGACAGCGTCGAATTCTTCAGGGTAAGGTCTACCCGTCCGAATGGATGCCCCTCTCTTTGATTGTGCTAAGGCTTCTCGCACCTGCTGTTCCACCAAGCTCTTGATATATTTTTCCGGAATCATACTTTGTGTTGTATCCTTCTTTAGCTGATCATCCCCGTTGACGGACGTAATCTCCTTTCCTCCGTCTACAATGTGAATGACCTCTGGAGGTGTCTCTCTTTGGGGTTGCACTTGACTTTGGAGAGTGGCTAGGGCTACAACCATCTCTTCCATCCTCTTCGCCATTTGGGCGATCGTATCGTCTTTCTCTTGAAGCTGCCTCCTCATTACTTCTGGCTCCTCTCTTTCGCGGTCTGCGGGAGCACCTTGTGAAGCTGACGAAGCTCGTGTTTCGACCATGTTGATTTACGCATACTCATCATCCATGAATTCGATGAATCAATCTCATCTCCGAATTTCTCTTCTCTTTCTTTTGCTAATCGTTTATATCAGTCCTCAACTTTTCCATAGCATCCTCTAGCGGTCCTTTCTGTGCATCCTTGCAGTTGTCGTGTGATGGCTGTCGAGTTCCCTTCTCACGAGTCCCCTTTACTGCAGTAGCACTTTCTTCGGATTTAAGTCTCCTGACGAGACTTTCCTTTTCAGGCTGTTGTTTCAATCTTAATTGTCCAGTAGTGGGACGTGTGCGGCTTATTTTTTTAGGTCGTATGTTTTATTTTGAAAAGGGGTCGCCTAACAGAAGTTGTCGGCGAATTTAAATTTTAAATTTAATTTAAATATATTTATAATTTAGAAAGTAGTATTTGATTTTGAAAATAATTTTAAATTTGAAAATTTTAAGATATGAAATCAAGCTGATCTCACATCCCGAATAGTTTATATAAACGAGCACCACATCACAAACCGTGTATCTATCCCGAAGAATAGACACCATTGCTTGACGATGGGGCTCGATTAAATAAACTAGAAGATTTGTGACATCCGTTTGGTCTGCGAACCGATTTTATAAGTCGACAAATTCCCCGCTTAATATGAAAGCATTAAGCGGGGTTTATATTACACAGGTTCTTTAAAATTCCCTATAAGGGCAAGCCCCTATAGTTAATTACATCTTAAGTGACGGGAATCACCTAAGAAAACTCTCGATGATAATCGATAATTTTGCTCTCGAGAATTTGAAAGTTTAAGTTCTCGAAAGGATTGAAGTTTGGAATTTCAATAGGGAATGGATCAAATTTGGAACATTTTGTTTTGGGAATCCAAAGGAAGAAAAGTAGGAGAAATCGCGGATTCGAAGCGAACTTCGGTAATTTCCGACTATCTCATTGTTTGGCTTGAGTTTAGGAAAGTCCTAATATTTATTTAAATGTTTTGATCTTGTCGATTTTAATTAATTAGGACTTATATTTGTATGATAAAATCACACAAATAGCCTCGAAGATGTGAGGGTTTATGTCGTATCGGACGACTACCTCGGAATCCTAAAACCGGTTAGGGCTTAATTTGCGGTCTGAAATGCTAACAAAAGGTTGAGGATTTATGTTGCACTAAGCGAACTACCTCGAAATCCTATGGCTTGGTTGTTTAATTCTAAGAAAGTTTTTTTTTTTTTTTTTTGCTGAAGTAGACTCGGGTTCTTGCTGATGACGATGGCCGTGCTTGCCTACCATGCTCAGAGCTCCTTGTTGTTGCGAGGTTTTAGTTTTAGAAGTCATAAATCGAGGGATGAGAAAAGTGTTTTGGTTTAGAGAAAATCTTAATTTCCAAGTGTTTTCAATATTTTAATTAAAACAAATCTTAAAGTTGATTATAACGACACCGGTTAAGATCCCGCGGTTCCATCCTTCCGGCATCATTATTTTTATCGGATTCACTTAGTCCGGATGAATTTGCTAAACTCAGCTGAATGAGTTCCACACTTTCATTTAGGCCGTGGGAAATCCCGTTAGCAACACGTAGGTTACATCATCCGAGGTATTCCCGATCATCCAACAGGACGTTTTAATTTAGTTGTAATTGTAGTTTTGTGTTACGTTTGTGATTAAATTTTGAGTTGTTTTATATTTTGAAATGTTGTGGCGGTGAATTTTATCTTGCAATGACTTTTAATTTAGTTTTGGTTTCGGTTTTAGGGGTCTATCCTAAAGGTGTGAGTTTTCATGCAACGATTGTTTATCATGCAAGAAAAGTAAGTGCAATGCGGTTAAATAAATTGCAATAATGTAAATTACGAAAGTAAATTGCAATAACATAACGACGTACACGGAGGGTCTTCCCGTCATCCCAAGCTGCACTTAAAACACAATTAGAATATTTAAGCAAGTTCCTAGGTAAAGCTAAGGGAAGGGTTATGGTTTTCTACCAAATTCCTAATCCTATAGCTAGTCATTTCCTATGACGTCTAGGTCTTTGTGTTTTGGTTTGAGGACGATTTTCTTCATCGAAGAACAATTAAGTCGATTGTTCTTATAAATGTCCTATCATATTGAGGAAGTGCTTAAGAATAATCTTAAACATCTTTTCAATATTTCTAGGATTGTTTTAAGTCCAAATGAATTTAATTATATAAATGAATTAATCGTCGAGGATTCAAGTTTTGTTAACTTGCTCGAGTGAACTAGAACATTTGAATATCTTATAAATGAAGTAACATTTCATTTAATATTACGTTTAGGAGTTATGATAACTAAAGCTTTTGAGGGTAAATTGGTGTTCAAATGGTTTGTGATTTAGTTTAATTTCCATTAATGGGTTTAAATTTGGAATAGTGTTGAAGTTATTTTAGATTTATTTTGAATTCTTTATGTCTTTGGTGATGTTATATTTAATTTAATTTAATTTAATTTAATTTAATTTAATTGAGTTTTAATTTAATTTTAATTCAATTTAATTCAATTTAGTTTGATTTGATGTTACATTAAATTAATTTGATTTGATTTAATTTTAATTTAATTTGATTTAATTTAATTTAATTTTTAATTTAATTTAATTTAATTTAATTTAATTTGATTTAATTTAATTTGTTTATTTAATTTATTTTAATTTGATTTATTTAATTTAATTTAATTTAATTTGATTTAATTTAATTTGTTAATTTAATTTAATTTAATTTAAGTTAATTCAATTCAGTTTACTTAATTTTAATTTAATTTTTTTAATTTTAATTAAAATTTTAAAAGAGTTTAATAATTTAATTTTAGTTTAATGATTAAGTCTTTTAATGTTTTGAATTTGAGTTATCATTTTAATTAAGAATTAAATATTAATGAGATAATTAATTTAGGGATTTTTAAATCAAAGAATAAATCTCTTCCTAATAATATCCCTATTTTAATAATTCCAATTTTATTATTCTTCCAAATTTAATCAATTATTTAATTAAAGTTTAATCATTTTAAATTGCTTAATGGGTTTCTACCCTTTAATTATTTAAATTTCAATCATCCAAATCAAATTAGGATCAAAAATTGTACTTGCTAATTTTTTTATTAAACCTAAAGTTTTAATTAAGGATTAAGATTTTTAATTACCATTTTTTTACCCTTTAAGCTTAATAATTTCATAACTCATTAAAATGAACTCAAATGAACTTGAAATTTTTATGTGACTTCACTCATATGTCAATAAAGACATGAGAGGAGAAAATGTGATTTTTCTGTATTTAATTTATTTATATAATTATTTTTGGTAGAAAAAAGAGATTTCCAAGGAAAATTTAATAACATGACCAAGGGAAAGTTTCTGTCCTTAAGAAAATTAGGGGACATTCCTAATGACCAGAGGACCACTTGGACCAATTTTGGTGATTCTTTAAATTATATTATTTTTATTATAATTATTTTAAGTTTTGGAGTGTTAATTAATTTAAAAATAAAATAAATGTTGAAAAATGAATTTTATATTTTTCAAAAATCTTTCTGATATCAAGGAAATCAGAGAAGCAAATTTTGCAATTTTCTGATTTTTCTATGATTTATTATAATTATTTTAATGAAAAAGCTAGAAAATATATTTTTTTAATTTTAAAATTACCCTAAAGCTTTAAAATTTAATATCTCACTAAATAGACCTAAGAAAAATTTGGGGTTTGTTCCTAAGTGATTAAAATTCAAAATGTGACATTTTGATGAATTTTATTATTTTTGTGATTTTTATTATTTTTTAATTATTAAAAATATTAAAATAATATTAAAAATCAACCTTTTTAGAAAATTGAAATTTTAATTTTCTTAGATTCCCCTAATATCAGAGAGGCTCCAAAACCAATTTGGTGAATTTTTGAAAGGTATTTTGAAAGTTATGAATTTTTTAAAGTTTAAAATGACTAAGTGGCTTAATCAACCCAATTAGTGGGGCTAACCAAGTCCAATTGACCTCAAATTTTTATGGTGGGTTCCTCTAATCCTAAAGGTCAGTGGAGAATTGATTTGAAGTCAATTTAATGTATGGTTAGCTCTAATTAATTAGAGACCTATTTTGAGTGTTTAAGCCAATTAGGGTTGTTTTAAATGAACTAACTCAAAACCTATTTTTTCTAGGGTTCTCTGGTCATAAGGAACATCATCGAATTTTCCTAGAATTTATTTCACAACATGCTATTTATTGGAATTAAAATACTCAAAACAGTAACATGAATTTGAAAAATCAATAACTTTTCATAGAGATGGCCTCTGACTTTGGAAAATTCAGGGAATGTTCCCAAATTCGGAGGCTTCAAAGCTTCCTATGGTCTCATGCCATGGTGAATTGTATAAATGCATGGAGAATTAAAAATATGCAGAGAGTAAATAAATTATTAAAAATAAAATACTTAATGAAATTAAATGATTTCTTCTCCACATTATTCTCCTCTCGTTCATCGAGCAAGAGGGTATTTTTATTTTATTTTTCTGATTTTTCTACACAAAGTTATGAATTTTTGAAGTTTAGGGAATTAAATAAATCAGAAAAAATCCCTAATTTTATATTTATCCACGCGGCGCCGCGTCAACCTCGGCAGCTCCGAAACGCCGCGTGGCGCGCTCCCATTCGACGCCGCCATCTGACTCAGCGCTCCCGGGCCCGCTGTATCGTTCCGTCTTCTGATCCGACGCGATCCTGACCGTCCGTCCGCGCGTGTATTAAATGAACGACATCCGTTCATCGTCCCCAAGTGTCCTCACCCGAGAGCCGTCCACACTAAATCCCTAATATCTTACTCGATACTTAATGGATTTTTATGTTCTTATGCTCTATGGATTCGTCTTGAAGAGACGAACACATCTATACGGTTATCATGCATTGAAATTAAAGCATTTGAAATGGAGAATCTCCAGAATCTCGGGATGAAGAATTAGCTCATACCTTTGCTCGGAGAAGTGTGGCTTCAATCGAGAGTTGTTGCACCTTCGATTGGATCCTAGCAAGCTCCGGATGAAGTCTCCCGGTCGCAGTGAATTGTCTAGGTTGGATTTCGACCACGGCCGATCACAAAGCTTGGAGGCTGGAGCAAGCTGGGAGGCACTGGAGATGGGGCTTTTGTTTGGTGGACACCTTCCCTTGGTGCGAGTGAAGGTGTAGAACCAATCAATTTGGGGATTGGCTCACTGTGGAGAAGTGTCCTGGTTTTGGGTGGAATTTCAGTTGAGAAATTGGGTTTTGTCAGTGGGGATCAGGGCAAATTGACACTGGGGATCAACTGCTCTAAGGGTGGAGAAGGTTTGGAACAATTTTGGCAGAGTTTCGGCAAGGTTTGTGCAACTCTCCCCTCATGGCCGTGAGGGGTCGGGTTTAAATAGAGGTGGCTGGAGAGCCTCCCAGGGATGGCCGAGGGTTGGGATCGACTTGCTCCGGTCATGGGAAGAACAGCCATGGTGGCCATTGGGCATGGGGTAGCTCAGCGAAGGTGGAATTCCAAAGTTTGGCTCCTCCCGAGGTCTCGGCCATGGTGTTTTCCGGCGATCCGGGCGGGCTGGCCGAGCGGCATGGGTCACCTTCGGGGTCGGGGAGTCCGGGGCTTGAAGTTGGTGAAGTCAATTGGAGTTTGACATGTGTAAAGGCTTTGAATTAAAATGGAATGGAGAAGGGGTCATTTTGGCTTCAATTTGGTCAACCCATTGGTTTGGGTTGGGTGCACCTCCCCATGGCCTGATTTTGGGCTGAGAGGATCCGTTGGGTCGGCCAGAGAGAATGGTGTGGTCTCTATCCATGATGAGGTGGCTAAACATGGTTTAGAGTGTGTCATGGATAAGGTTAAAAAAGCTTAATGAAAGATTAGGAAAGGAGCCCCTCCTTTTACCATTAATGGCATGGTCACATGCCAAACTTTCATGGCTCCATATGGCTTGTGAATGGCTCACCCTTGGCTCCATTTGGCTTGGGAAAAGCTTGGGTCAATTTCATAAAAAGGGATTTAAGAAAATTTTGATATTTTGATGGGAATTTGTATGGGGATTGATTTGGAATTGTTTAATTGATGACTTTGAAACTTAGGGGCAATTTTGATTAAATGGATGATGAGGGGAAGTGCCATGTGGGCTTTAGATGAATTTGGGCTTTTGAATTTGAAGGAAGTGGGCTTTTGAATTTGAAGGAAGTGGGCTTTTAGGAAAGTTTAAGGGGAATGGGCTTTTTGATTTTAGGATGGGCATTTGGGTGAAGATTTTGTGAAGGACCTTGTCAAATAAGTGTTATAATTGGTTTAGGGATGTTCTATGAAGGGCTTGGAGTCAATTTAGTGTGATTTGGGGTTGAATTGGTTTGAATTTGGATTTATTTGGTAAGTGGGCCTCATGTAGGTCAAATTGGGCTAACTTGGGCCAATGTTGGGATAGGGTTAAAATTGATGTAAAATTAATGTTGAGAAATATTTATGGGAGTGTTTCAAAGAGGTTTTGACTTTGGTTGGGCTTTGATTTTGGGGTTTGGGCTCATTTGGGTTAGGTTTGGGTTTAGGTCAAAAATGGGCCTTTTAGCTTTGGGTTGAATTTGAGTGGGGTTTGGGTCTAAATTTTGGGCAAATCATGTTATTTTTTTATTTTTGGGAATGTTAAGGAAGATTTAGAAAAGATTTGGGGTTAATTGGAGTTGAATTGGGTGAGTTTGAGTTAGGTTTGGGTCATGGGTCCAAATTGGGCTTTAAGGCCAAAAGTGAAATTGGATCCAAATATCAATCAAATTGGACTTGAATTTGGTCTAGATTGGTGTTGGGAATGTTGAATTGAAGTTTAGAACTGAATTGGACTAGAATTTGGGTCAATTGGGTAGGTTTGGTTCGACATTGAGTTCACTTTGGGTTAAAATGGGTCAAATTGGGGTTTTTTATAAAAGTGGGGTAAATTGACAAAATTGGCCCAAGGTGTAGTTGAATAAAATGAAATTGGGAATATTTGGGATTTTCTGGAATTTTCTGGGAATTTTCTGAATTTTTGGATTTTTGGGTCAAGAGGGGTATTTTGGGTATTTGGAGGGTATTGGGAGGTATTTTTGGAATTTTTGGTATTTTTGGGTATGGATGATCAATTTGAGTGATTTGGAAATGTTTGGGAATGATTTTGGAGAATTTTTGGTGATTTAGGAAATTTTGAAAAAATTGGGTAATTTCAAGAGTTTTGGGTAGGCTAAGCGGGTGTAGGGTCCCGGGGGTAAAAAATTGAAAATTTGGGAAATTGAAGATTGGGTGGATGTAAGTGGAGTGAAATCATTTTGGTTGAGCCATGAAGCCATATCAAGCCCACATGAGCCATGAAGGGACTCATTTGAGGCATTCATCTATGTTGTTCCTAACCTCTTAGCGAGGGTTTAGGGGTTAAGGACCATCCATGTGAATCACCTACATGAGTCGGGAGGTCAAGTTGGGTATGGGTGTGTTTTTAGGAAGTGTGTGAAAGTGTAGTGTATAAGTGTAGTGTGTGTGTAAGTCGGCCCCTTCACCGGACCGGACCACCCGGAGGCGGTCTCTAAGGCCAAAGAGTCCTATAGGAACTCATCCTTAAACTTCCACATTTGATTTCAACCCTCCAGGGATTAGGGGTCTACGGTCAAGTTTGTGGAGTTTGCGGGGAGTTAAGAAGTGGTTTGAGTTTCTAAAAGGTGGGTCCCAATTCTAGTCCTCTAAGATAGTCGAAGGAAAAGCCTAAGGCTAGATCCTAAGCACTAAAAGAAGAAGAGAAGACCTCATCAAAAATGAGGTCAACAAATGGACTCCCGATAGGTGTGGTGAGCTGACGGAGCACACCGCGCGTATTGGTGTTGACCGAAGCGATCAACAAAACCAACACAAACGTCCAAGTGACAAACTTAGGACAAAGCAAAAGAATTTCCGCTGGGGAGTATCGGGTATGTTCCCAAAACGAGAGATACCTGAACTCTCGCTGGGGAAAAGAAAAGGAGGTGAATTCCGAATCACATGACCAGGGAGAATTTCAATTTAGATTTTAATTTGTTTCGGTTTAAGTTTGACGTGTGAACTTAGATTTTAGTTTGGAGTTTTAATTTAGATTGAAGTTTTGTCAAAATTAATTTGAGGGATTTGATTTGAAATGAAAATTGGAATTACGAGGTTTTAGATGTAACATCTTCAACCTCGAAAGAAAATTGAATTGATCAGATTGAATCATTGCAATGAGGAGAGATCTCGGAGCAATGCGGTATTGGATGTAAAATCCTTAACCTCGAGAGTTTGATTTTGATGTATTTCATTACTTGTAGGGAAAGAATCCTAAAGCGGTGCGGTCTTGGATGTAAAATCCTCGACCCGAAAAGTTTGATTTTGATGTATTTCGAGTGCAATAGGGAAAGAATCCTAAAGCGAGTGCGGTCTTGGATGTAAAATCCTCGACCCAAAAGTTTGAATTTGATGTATTTCGGTGCAATAGGGAAGAATCCTAAAGCGGTGCGATCTTGGATGTAAAATCCTCGACCCAAAAGTTTGATTTTGATGTATTTCGAGTGCAATAGGGAAAGAATCCTAAAGTAGTGCGGTCTTGGATGTAAAATCCTGGACCCAAAAGTTTGATTTTGATGTATTTCAGGTGCGATAGAGAAAGAATCCTAAAGCGATGCGGTCTTGGATGTAAAATCCTAGACCCAAAAGTTTGAATTTGATGTATTTCGGTGCGATAGGGAAAGAATCCTAAAGCGATGCAGTCTTGGATGTAAAATCCTCGACCCAAAAGTTTGAATTTGATGTATTTCAGGTGCAATAGGGAAAGAATCCTAAAGCGGTGCGGTCTTGGATGTAAAATCCTCGACCCAAAAGTTTGAATTTGATGTATTTCGGTACAGATAGGGAAAGAATCCTAAAGCGAGTGCGATCTTGGATGTAAAATCCTCGACCCAAAAGTTTGAATTTGATGTATTTCGGTGCGATAGGGAAGAATCCTAAAGCGATGCGGTCTTGGATGTAAAATCCTCGACCCAAAAGTTTGAATTTGATGTATTTCGAGTGCAATAGGGAAAGAATCCTAAAGCGGTGCGAGTCTTGGATGTAAAATCCTCGACCCAAAAGTTTGAATTTGATGTATTTCGAGTGCAATAGGGAAGAATCCTAAAGCGATGCGAGTCTTGGATGTAAAATCCTCGACCCAAAAGTTTGAATTTGATTGAGATTTGATTCGAGATCTGGAAGAAATTGTATTTGAACTTGATTGATATTTGAGATCTGGAAAGATTGAATTTGAGATTTGGAAGGATGAGTTTGAACTCGGTTGAGATTTGATTTAAGATTTGATTTGAAATTTGGAAGATCAAATTTGAAATTTGATCGAGATTGGATTCGAAATTTGATTGAGAATTTGATTTGAGATTTGATTTAACACTTATGTTGATTTTGTTTATCTTTTAATGATTCAAATTTTACTTTATTGTTTATTTAATGTTCATGTGAATTTGGTGTTCGTCATTTTTAGATTTTTTTTTTAGGAAAGTTTTCTTTTATTCTTCTTTTTTTTCTTTTCTGTTCTTTGTTCGAAGTTCATTTAACTTTAATGGCGTTTCCCAGTCAATTTGCACAAAAGAGGTGAAGGCAAAAAATGTGACATGGTCACTTTCATTCCAATCATGTTGAAGATACATCATACAACTCGATCTGGAATACATCTCATACAATCCATGTAGACTCAAAATGGACTATGTATGATCTTTGTTGATCCATCAAAGAAGCATCTGTCAAAAATCCATGTCTGAATAGTGGGGTACATGGTCAATAACATCACCTTCCAAGCCATCCTTGGCAAGGATGCCGTATGGATGTACATTAGAAGTGTGATATTTTCCATGTAACTCACAGCTCGTAAGGCCGGAGGCTCTCTAGCTCCGGGTCCGGCTGGAAATGGTAAGGTGTCTTCTTGTCATCCATCCTTCCGAAAGTAACCGAGATCCGCTTCACCGGTACTCCCGGTATGCAATGCTTAGCGATATCCGCTCCGTTGCCCTTCGGTATCATGACGGAACCTACCGATAAAGGTATCTTCACCGGCCCTCGGAACTCACCCGGGCCTCGCTATCCGGAGGTCGGATCCGAACATGATGTTACACTCGTTCGGGAAAGAGACCGTGCGAAAGGTCCGACAAAGTCGTGGTGATCTATGTGCGGGGGTATGCGATCACCCCTGCTTGTAGATGTTAATAATGCAGCTATTGGCTATGCAATCTGGCCGGCGTACCCTCCATGTTATCAATCTCTTTACCATTCTCTTGATGACTAATGGCATCGGATCCACTTGCCCATGACGGAGTATTCCCGGTGGGTTTCCCTTCCTGTCCTCCGCAAAGTTGTAGCAGCATCCGCATTGTATTGTGATTCTTCCCTTCCCTGGCATCCATCTCCGGGGTTCTGAGTATGTGTTTTCCCTTAGGCGGCCTGCTCGACCCATTCTTTTTAAATCCCGGATGTAATCCACGATTTGTTGTTGTTCATACTCTGAGAATACGTCTGTATGTAGCTCGAGGCCCTCTAGTATATTGATTCTTCTACCTTTAATTCTCTCGAAGTATTCAAAGGTTTTCTTTTCAACATTCTGCATTCTCTCCAGCTCGTATTCCGGAATGATCTGCGGATGGCGAGGCCTTGTGACATATTGTGGGATATACGGTTCAATTCCTTCACGTTCTCCCGCATACCTCGGCTCCTCGGGGATGATGCCCGTCGGGACATCCCCGGGGTTGCTTCGCAACAAGGTCATGCATCGGTGGTGGTTCTATCCGGTGGCGTGGTAGCCTTCTTTCTTCGATCTTTGAGAGATTTCCACTGGTCCTTTCGTTATCCTAGGAGCTGGCCTCCTTTCTTCGGGTTCCCGGTGAACCGGTGTCCTTGAAGTGTATGTTCGGCATTAGCAACTCGTCTCGTCGCGCTGGTCCGCAGCTAGTTTTGTTAACATCTTACGGATACGGCGATTCTTATTTCTTCTTTGCGTCGCTGTGAGAGTAGCCCTTCGAACTTCTTGAATCTCTGTGGGCGCGGTGCTGACAAGCCTTCCCTCTGCTGTAGCCACTATAGACTTCATTTTCTTGTCTTCTTCAGCGTTTGCCTTTCTTTTCTTGGTGTTGGATTGGTGGCTTGGGCCACCCACTTTCATCACTGTCTGCCCGGGCAGTTCTTCTCGGTCAGCGGGACCCGGTCACTTTCCTCGTACTTGTAGGCCTGCCGGTGCGAAATCCGAGTCAATCTCGATTATCGCTCCATCTTTCACCCTCTTTTCATCGAGTGCAAGGCTTACGCCATTCTTAAAGTTCAGGACCAACCACCCGTTCGACATTTCCCTACGAAAAGACAAGGAAAAGGATCAGGGGCTGTACTAAGAACAAGAACATTAAGAAAATGTTTATTAAAGACATTCTTTTTTATATAAATTTTTTATTTTCAAATTTAACAGGAATGAAGTAGAATAAGATCAGGGAAGAGATTTTGATTTGGAAAAGAAAACAAGGAAAACTTAATTATCATGATTTTATTTATTTTAGCACATTTTATTATTTTTTGGGTTCGGACCCAATCATAAGTAATTACTTCGCCCGTGTTTCTTAGGGATGAAGAATTCATTCCTTCAAAACATCGAGTAGCGTAATACTTTTTCGAAGTATCGTCCGTTGATCGGAAGCATATGTCGTTCTCCCCGGCAATTCACTAACCGGTAGGAACCTCCCGAGTATACTGCTTCAACCACAAACGGTCCTTCCCATGTGGGTTCAAATTTTCCTCCTATCTTGCGATGTGCAAGAATAGGTCTCTTGAGAACGAGAACTAAGTCACCAACTTTGAAGGTTCTTGGGCGGACCAGTTTGTCATGGGCTTGAACCATCTTAGCTTAGTATAGTTCTAAATTCTGCCGCGCTGCAAGTCTTTTCCCTTCCAAGCTTTCTAATTCTTCTAGTCGTAATTTAGCGTTCTCTTCCGTCGTGATCTTATTTGCAACTACAATTCTGAGTGAAGGAAGCTGAACCTCTAAAGGTAACACTGCCTCGGACCCATACACCAGAGCGTAAGGTGTAGCTTGAGTAGGAGTTACGAAGGTTGTCCGGTAGGCCCATAAGGCTTCTAACAACTTCTCGTGCCAATTTCTCTTATTATCGTCCAAGGTTTTCTTTAAGATTTGAACGAGAGTTTTATTAAAAGCCTCGGCGAGGCCGTTTGCTCTTGGGTAGTAAATTGTTGAGTATCGCCGGTCGATTCCGTATCTCCCGACAAAATTGTTGATTTGTGTGCTTCGAATGCCGACCCATTATCCGAGATGATCTCGCGCGGCACTCCGAAACGGTAGACAACTTGGTTCTTGAAAACCGTAGCACGTGGTGTGCTTTCACTTCTCTAAGTGGAACTGCCTCTGCCCACTTGGGAAAGTAATCTGTAGCTGCAAGAATGAAACGATGTCCTTTTGAAGATGGTGGTTCTATTGGACCCACTATATCTGTGCCCCAACATTCAAATGGCCACAACGCAATTGTCGGGTGCAGCACATTTGGAGGTTGGTGTAGAACCACTCCGTGCACTTGGCATTGGTGACAGCTCTTGGCGATTTTCATGCAGTCGGTCATCATCGAGGGCCGGTAGTACCCTAGTCTTTTAATTTTCATTTTCATCTTCGGACTCGACCGGTGAGCGCCACGGAGTCCCGAATGCACCTCCTTAACAATTTCACGGGCCTCGGACCCGCTTAGGCACCTTAGCCACATTTGATCAAAAGACCTTCGTACAATGTGTTGTTTATTAATGCGTAAGACGAGTTCTTTTCTTGATCCGATGGGCTAGCGACCTATCGTCCGGTAGCTTTCCTGTTTGCGGTGTAGTTCATCAATGGCTGTCGCCAATCTTCCGTGTTTTTCGTCACTCGCTGCAACCGATTCTTTTTCTTTTTCGATTTGTGTATTGTGTCTATGTCGAGCCGTGATATGACCCGACGTCCGTGAACCGACACTTCCATCGATTCATCTTGCAAACGAGCAAATTCTTTTGCGAGACGGGCTAAAGCATCTGCTAAAGCATTTTCTTTTCTAGGAATTTTGTAGATCGTTACATTTGGAATCGTTCCAACAAATTGTATGGCATACTCGGAAGTATTGTTCGAGTCTTGGCTTTAAAATTCGTATTGTCCGACGATCCGTTGAATGATTAACTGCGAATCCCCGTAGATGTTGATGTCTCGTTATCCCCATTTGAATAGTTAATTCCAGTCCCGTTATGAGGGCTTCGTATTCCGCTTCGTTGTTTGTACACGGTTCGTCAGTGGTAGGAGTATCTTAACATCCCCCGCTCCGGTGTTATAAAGATTAGCCCGATTCCCGCCTTACGGGCACTATCACTTGCGATTCTTCGTCTTTGTGTGCTTGAAGATGCTCCGTCGAAATACAATTCCCAACGTCGATCATCAAGGTCTTCTAGGTTCTTTATTTGTTCATCCGGCAAATTGTCATCGAGAGGAGATTCTGCCGGCAAAGGGTGTCTTGCGAGAAAGTCTACTAAGACTTGTCCCTTCACGGCACGCGAGGCACGAAAGTTATATCGAATTGCAATAATATCATTGACCATCCGGCAAGTCCGTCGGAAAGTGTTGGACGAGTCATCAAGTATTGCAATGGATTAAATTTCGAGATCGAGTTGACCTTATGAGAAAGCATGTAGTGCTCGAGCTTTTGAGCGGCGAAGATCGGGGCCAAACAATGCTTTTCAATTGCGGGATACCTTACTTCCGTCGGAAGTAAACGACGGCTTAAGTAGTAAAAAGCATTTTCTTTACCCTCATCATTGACACAGGCTAACGGGGCTCCGAGAGAGTCGTCTAAAGCCGTGGTATAAAGTATCAACGGTCTACTCTAAGACGGGGTCGCTAAGACAGGAGGTGTCATTAAATATTGTTTAATGTCCTTGAAGGCCTTCGGCATTTTTCTTCCCAAATAAATTTGGCGTCCTTTTTAACTAGTGCCGAGAAAGGCTGACACCTACCCGACGGGTTTGAGATAAAGCGTCGAAGATATGCCAACTTCCTTGAAAAGATCGTAGTTGTTTTAAGGTTTTGGGAGGCGGCATTTCAAAGATAGCTTTAATCTTTTCCGGGTCGATTTCAATTCCACGATGTCGGACAACGAATCCTAGGAATTTCCCGGAGGTGACGCCGAAGGCGCATTTTAAGGGATTCATCTTAAGGTTAAATTGTCTTAACCGTTCGAAAACAATTCTCAAATCATACAGGTGGTTGTCCTTTACTTTGCTTTTGATGACTACATCGTCCACGTAGCATTCGACTTGATTGTGGATGAGATCATAAAAAATTCTTGTCATTGCTCTTTGGTAGGTTGCTCCTGCGTTCTTCGATCCGAATGGCATCACGAGTGTAGCAAAATACTCCGATCGGCGTCCCGAATGTTGTAAGCTTTTCATCTTCTGGAGCCATTTTTATCTGGTTGTATCCTGAAGATCCATCCATGAACGAGAATATTTCATGTGTCGAAGCAATGTCGATCATCAGTTCCGGGATCGGTAGAGGGAATTCATCCTTTGGACATGCCTTGTTCAAATCTCTGAAGTCCACACAGATTCTGATCTGACCATTCTTCTTTCTGACTGGCACTACATTGGCTAGCCAGGTCGGGTATTGTTCTTCACGGACAAATTTAGCGTCTATTAGCTTTTTAACTTCGGCTATGACTTGTTGTTCAATTTCTAGACGCATTCTTCTGGGACCTTGTCTGACTGGGACAGAAGTAGGATCCACTCCTAGCTTATGGATCGCAACCTCTGAGCTAATCCCGGCATCTCGTCATAGTTCCAAGCAAAACGAGTCTTTAAATTCCATTAATAATTTGATTATTTCTTCGGAGTCTTCTTTATTGAGTAAGGAGCTAACAAAGGTAGGTCTAGGCTCTTCGCTAGTACCTAAGTTAACTTCGTTAACTCATCTATCGTAGATTTAATTTCTTCTTCGAATTCGGTGGAGCGTCTCCAATTTGTAAATCTTCGAGTTCGTCTGTAGTTTCTATGCAGTTTTCATTGGACTCGCAAGTGACAACCAAGCAAAATTCAGTATCGTCAACTGATCCTACTGTGCCGAATTTGAGTCCATACTTTGAATTGGGAGGACGACCAGAGTTATTCCATAATTTTTCAAAATGTTGAGATTGACCTTTTGTCCATTGTCGAGCTAAGAAACCACGCTGAATTAAATTTTGAACACAGGGAGAGTACCACTCAAAGGGTAATTCCATTAATTCGATGAAGTGACATCTTCAAATTGTACATTATTTTCGGTTTGGAGGAAGAAGCACCACGGTAGAATTTGATTGGCCTTGCACCGTCGTTACGTACCTCTTTGACCACCATACCCTCGATCTTATTAGAATGGATCGGGGTTAGGGTCATAGTATGTACGTAGTGGTTAATCTTCTCGTACATCGATTTATATTCTTAATTCTTTTCATCTTCGAGAGAGATCTTGAATTGCGGATTCTTTCGAATTATTGTTGCTGCTTCTTGCTTGATTTCTTTTTCTTCTTCAGAACTATCTTCCCAATCAACATTGATGGCTGGTTTCCTTTGTCCAACTATCCTAGCGTCTCTACCACGGCCTCGTCCCCGGCCTCGACCTCGGATGCGAGTTGTAGAGAAACCTTCACCATCTTGCCGGAAGGGAGTGGTGAGTGACTGTTGGACTAGAACTTCAGGTTCTTCGTTGTCCTGAACTTTCTTTGCTTCATTTGTTACGGTATCTCTGGAGAAGATCGTTTTCTTCGATGGTGCATAATAAGCTGCATCTTCATGGATTCCAATTTCATGTACGGAGAATGGTTGTAAGTCGCCTTTGATGCACTGTTCCCCTCCATCGTAGTATTTGATGCACTGATGCAGAGATGATGGTACCATCCTGTTTTCATGTATCCACGGTCGGCCCAACAGAGCGTTGAACGATGTTTCGAATCGATTATGTGAAATTTTGCGGTTGTCTTTGCTAAGTCACCGGTCTTCATTAGTAGCGTTATTGACCCGAGGGCTCTTTCTCCTTTCTGGTTGAATCCTCTTAATAACATTTCGTCTGCTTCGAGCTCACGAGCATCAATTTCCAAGTATGCTAGCGTTCAAAGACTCATTATATTGATTGATGCTCCTGGATCCACCAATACTCTGGAGAGCGTAAACTTCCCAATTGTAACTGAAATGTACAACGGTCGGTTGTGATCTGATGTCCCAAGTAGTAGGTCATTGTCCGTGAAGGTAACACCTGTTGTTCCTTTAACGAACAAACCTCATCTAAGGAATCTCCGGCCATTTGAGCTAAGCAAATTTCCGGATCCGATAAGGCCTTGATCGAGCTTCTCTCATCTCCTTTCGATAAGATGAGAGCATCGTAAATGCTCGGCTTGGCCGGTAGTTTCCTAAGATGGGCTAGTACGTTGTAGTCCACTTTATTTTCATGCGTCTCGGCTTCTTCTCGAATGGGTATTTCTTCTGCTGGGGTTGGTTCTTCTTGAACAACCACCTGCTTTCCTTTGTCTTTTGGACCCATTCTCGGAGGTAGAATTTTTCCACTTCTCAAGTTGACTTCTGTAATTTCCTCCGAATCTAGTATTGAGCTTGCCGGTGTCTCTTCTTGAATCGGAGTGACAGGTTCTTCTGGATTAGCTTCAGAATCTGAAGGCTCTAACTCTATTGTGACTGGAGCTCCTCGAAATTCGCAAATAGATTCGTTAGTTGTTGAGCTCTCGTAGCCTCCTTGATGGATGTCTTCTTTGTTATTTTGCTCGTCGAGATCGTGTATGATTTGAAAATTGTCGTTGGTATCGAAATCGATGTCCGGATTGTCGCTAGTTACGTAATCGTTAGAAACAGTCAAAACGTAGCCAACGCCATCACCCTTATCATTATATGATCCCACCGAAGTGAGCGGATAATCGTACAAAATCGGAGGTTCGAGGGATTTCTCCCCGAATCGGAAACAACTATCCTAGGATAAGCGGTCCCTAGTCTAGCCTTAGGAGTCTCGGTCTTCTCTTTTTCGTCGATTTTCTTCTTCTCTTCAATCGTCTCCTGTTGAGGTAGTTCTTCTATCGCAAGTGATAGTACCGGCCTAACGGGTCTCGAACTCGAATTGAAGCTCGCACCGAGGCGGTTCGGATGTCGTCTAAAATCTTCTTCGAAGACCTTGTCCGAGCGGTAGTCCATCCATCGTCGATTGCATAGGGATCTATCGGAATGACGGGATCAGTTTAGATAACATTGACGGAACCTCCTTTCTGGGGTTCCTTCATGTACTCCTTCGGGATTGTTATATTCCCTTTCTGAAGGTTGTCGTTGAGCCAACTTTTAAAGGTAATGCAATCTTCTATCTTGTGCCCAAGCATCCGGTGGTAGGGGAAAAAGTTGGGATCACCTTTCTTGTTGACTTCCTCCGGTCTTTTAGGATCCGGCAACTGGAAATCGGAGTCTTCATCGACTACGGAACATTTTCGGTATCGCTTCATTCTTGAACGGATATTCCCTGCTCGAAGCTCCCTTAATGTACGTTGCGGACGAGGCGGTTGTTCATACTCGTGGAGATGACCGATAGCTGGGCCGGGTTACTGGTAGTTCCGTTGTGGTTGCTCTGCGGCCGTTTTGGTGGTATTTGCATCGGTTGCTTGCCTTTGTCAACTGCTGCAATGATCCCGGATTTCTTTTCGAAGGTCTTCACCGGCTTCTGCTTGTCCGTCTTGTCGGCAAAACTTAATTGCTTTGCCTCTTCTTGCAAGCTTCCGGTCTTGCTTAACAACTTCTCGAAAGTCTTAATAGTGAATCCTTTGAGGAGAAGTGCTATCGGGCCATGAATGCTTTTAAGTAAATTGCCGACTGCATGTTGTTCTTGTAGTTGTGGTTCACACTTCATGCTTAAGTTCCTCCATCGAAGTATGTAATCCACCAAAGTTTCGTTCGGCCTTTGTTTCTCTACCACTAAATCACCTATAGTGATGTGGTATCGAGCTCCGACGAATCGCTTGATGAAGAGGTTCTCTAGTTCGAGAACGTCTTCACCGAACCATTTGGTAATCCCGCATACCGGTCGAAGGCGATTCCCGACGATGACCGCCGACGAACTCGTCGGAAGAGTAATGCATCGCTCCCGCCGGCATTACAACAACCGGCACGAAAGTGTGCAACATGCTTGTCGGGGGTTCCTGGCTCCGTCGAAGGTCTTGAACGCGAGGTGGTACGAAGCCTTTCGGGTATTGGACAACGTCGAATTCTTCGGGTAAGGTCTACCCGTCCGAATGGATGTCCCGCTCTTCGATTGTGCTAAGGCTTCTCGCACTCGCTCGTTCCACCAAGTTCTTGATATCCTTTTCGGGGATCATACTTTGTGTTGTATCCTTTTTCAGCTCGATCATCCCCATTAACGGATGTAATCTCCTTTCCTCCGTCTACAATGTGAATGACCTCTCGGGGGTGTCTCTCTTTGTGGTTGTACTTCGACTCGGAGAGTGGCCGGAGCTACGACCATCTCTTCCATCATTTTCGCCATTCGAGCGATCGTGTCGTCTTTTCCCGAAGCCGCCTTCTCATCGGCTCCGGCTCCTCTCTTCGCGGCTGCAGGAGCACCTTGCGAAGCTGATGAAGCTCGTGTCTCAACCATGTTGATTTCTGCATATCCGTTGTCCATGAATTCCGATGAATCAATCTCATCTCCGAACATTTCTTCTCTTTCTTTTGCCAACCGTCGGATATCGGTTCTCAACTTTTCCATGGCATCTTCTAGCGGGGCTTTCTGTGTGTCATTGCGGTTGTCGTGCGATAGCTTTCGGGTCCCCTTTTCACGAGTCCCCTTTATCGCAGTAGCACTTTCTTCAGATTCCAGCCTCCTGGCGAGACTTTCTTTCTCGGGCTGCTGTTTCAATCTTAATTGCCCAGTAGTGGGACGCCATACCATCCTTCTAGCAGCAGAAGGTCTAGGACCAGATGGTCTGTCGGCCAAATGCTGGAAGGTAGTATCCTCCCTAATCTGTAATCCTGAGACGACAACGGGCGGACTAGCCTTCATTCTTTTACTTGGCTTTTCTGTCATGATGGCGGGTTCTACTCGGGGCCCAAGACGGGATTTGATCGGCACCCGCCCTATCCTTCGTAGAATCTCCGATACGGGCGGTTTTCCTTCTTTGCTAACTTTTCTACCAAAGCTTGCGGTCAAGCAAACGGCGTAGTTCTAGTCCTTTTCTTGCGGCTATCATTGTAATATGCGGGCCGAGGTAATGTGGCAGCAATCTTGCGAACATTCTCCTCATCCTCTGCGGCGAGAGGGGATGGAACTCGCTTCCTCCCAAGAGTGGTATGTATTCAGGCGGTGGTGTATATTCTGGCAGCGGTGTATATTCTGGCAGCTCCGGAATTTCCTCTAGGAAAGCAATTTCGAGCAGCTCCGGCTTCTCTAGCGATCCTTCTACTTGTTTCTTCTTTGGGTCCTCGTCGCTGACGGAATCTTTGAACTCGGACCCGATTTCGAAAATAGAAGGTCTTACGAGAAGATCCGTACCCTCCACGGTAACGGGTTTACCATAGTTCCGGATTTCTTTCCCCTTTGATTTGGCGAAGTCGGGGTAGGTGCGAAACAACTAGACCAGATGGGGGTAGTAAGAACAGTCCTCCCGCGGACGGCGGTACTCCTCTTAGTCGGGATCCTTTGCGGGGAGGAAACTCTTGGGTCGACCTAAGGTTGAACTCGAGCGGCGGCTCCTCGGCTTCGGATACCTTGTTCGTCGGTGCAAAGAGGGAGACGTCGGTGATCTCGACATTCGTGTTTTCAAATCCTTGTCCAAATCGGATGATCCCATTGTCGGGCAGACTCATCCTTATAGACGGCGAAGTCCGAGTCCATTGGTGAAGGAGAAAATCAGTTTCGGGGCTTCCATTTATGCAGGGTAGATTCTGGTTGTCAGTCCCAAGTTATGCTTCTTTTCTTTAGGACGAAAAGAAAGGAATTGAAAAGAGTTCGAACACATTCTTGTTCATGTATTTATAAGAAGGAATCATTTGTTAAAAGAATCACTTATTAGAGGGTTTGTTTATTTAGAACGGAATGTTCAAAGGTGTAGAGAAGGTAAGGAATCTGATTCGGAGTCGGGAAGGAAAAGAGAGTCTTAAGCAAGACTTCTCGACTCGAAGGATCATTCCTAAACTAACACCTATCGGGGTCCACCCCACCTCAGAAATGAGGTAAAAAGATCTCGGAACCTCTCTGTTTAGGGGTGTCTAAACAGTGGTTCCTAAATTCGAGAATGTTGGCTATACTTGTTCAAGGTAGAAATGAACATAGTATCCCAACAGAAAGAAGGGTAGTTCGATCCATTAGGGACATGGATACACTACCGATTTTTGAAAGCAGAATTATTTGACTAAAATGGAGAGAGGAATTTTCCTCACGTGAGTCGCCGTAAATTTGTGCGGCTTATTTTTTTAGGTTGTATGTTTTATTTTGAAAAGGGGTCGCCTAACAGAAGTTGTCGGCGAATTTAAATTTTAAATTTAATTTAAATATATTTATAATTTAGAAAGTAGTATTTGATTTTGAAAATAATTTTAAATTTGAAAATTTTAAGATATGAAATCAAACTGATCTCACATCCCGAATAGTTTATATAAACGAGCACCACATCACAAACCGTGTATCTATCCCGAAGAATAGACACACTCGCTTGACGATGGGGCTCGATTAAATAAACTAGAAGATTTGTGACATCCGTTTGGTCCGCGAACCGATTTTATAAGCCGACAAATTCCCCTGCTTAATATGAAAGCATTAAGCGGGGTTTATATTACTCGGGTTCTTTAAAATTCCCTATAAGGGCAAGCCCCTATAGTTAATTACATCTTAAGTGACGGGAATCACCTAAGAAAACTCTCGATGATAATCAATAATTCTGCTCTCAAGAATTTCAAATTTTAAGTTCTCAAAGGATTGAAGTTTGGAATTTCAATAGGGAATAGATCAAATTTGGAACATTTTGTTTTGGGAATCCAAAGGAAGAAAAGTAGGAGAAATCACAGATTCGAAGCGAACTTCGGTAATTTCCCGACTATCCTATTGTTTGGCTTGAGTTTAGGAAAGTCCTAATATTTATTTAAATGTTTTGATCTTGTCAATTTTAATTAATTAGGACTTATATTTGTATGATAAAATCACACAAATAGCCTCGAAGATGTGAGGGTTTATGTCGTATCGGACGACTACCTCGGAATCCTAAAACCGGTTAGGGTTTAATTTGCAGTGCAAATGCCTAACAAAAGGTTGAGGATTTATGTTGCACTAGGCAAACTACCTCGAAATCCTATGGCTTGGTTGTTTAATTCTAAGAAAGTTTTTTTTTTTTTTTTTTTGCTGAAGTAGACTCAGGTTTTGCTGATGACGATGGCCGTGCTGCCCACCATGCTCCGAGCTCCTTGTTGTTGCAGAGGTTTTAGTTTTAGAAGTCATAAATCAGGGGATGAGAAAAGTGTTTTGGTTTAGAGAAAATCTTAATTTCCAAGTGTTTTCAATATTTTAATTAAAACAAATCTTAAAGTTGATTATAACGACACCGGTTAAGATCTCACGGTTCCATCCTTCCGGCATCATTATTTTTATCGGATTCACTTAGTCCAGATGAATTTGCTAAACTCAATTGAATGAGTTCCACACTTTCATTTAGACCGTGGAAATCCGTTAGAAACACGTAGGTTACATCATCCGAGGTATTCCCGATCATCCAACAGGACGTTTTAATTTAGTTGTAATTGTAGTTTTGTGTTCTATTTGTGATTAAATTTTGAGTTGTTTTATATTTTGAAATGTTGTGGCGGTGAATTTTATCTTGCAATGACTTTTAATTTAGTTTTGGTTTCAGTTTTAGGGATATCCTAAAGGTGTGAGTTTTCATGCAACGAGTTGTTTATCATGCAAGAAAAGTAAGTGCAATGCAGTTAAATAAATTGCAATAATGTAAATTGAAAGAAAGTAAATTGCAATAACATAACAGCGTACCTGGAGGGTCTTCCCGTCATCCCAAGCTGCACTTTAAACACAATTAGAATATTTAAGCAAGTTCCTAGGTAAAGCTAAGGGAAGGGTTATGGTTTTCTACCAAATTCCTAATCCTATAGCTAGTCATTTCCTATGACGTCTAGGTCTTTGTGTTTTGGTTTGAGGACGATTTTCTTCATCAAGGAACAATTAAGTCCAATTATTCTTTTAAATGTCCTATCATATTGAGGAAGTGCTTAAGAATAATCTTAAACATCTTTTCAATATTTCTAGGATTGTTTTAAGTCCAAATGAATTTAATTATATAAATGAATTAATCGTCCAGGGATTCGAGTTTTGTTAACTTGCTCGAGTGAACTAGGACATTTGAATATCCTATAAATGAAGTAACATTTCATTTAATATTCTGTTTAGGAGTTATGATAACTAAAGCTTTTGAGGGTAAATTGGTGTTCAAATGGTTTGTGATTTAGTTTAATTTCCATTAATGGGTTTAAATTTGGAATAGTGTTCAAGTTATTTTAGATTTATTTTGAATTCTTTGTCTTTGGTGATGTTATATTTAATTCAACTTAATTTAATTTAATTTAATTTAATTGAGTTTTAATTTAATTTTAATTCAATTTAATTCAATTTAGTTTGATTTGATGTTACATTAAATTAATTTGATTTGATTTAATTTTAATTTAATTTGATTTAATTTAATTTAATTTTTAATTTAATTTAATTTAATTTAATTTAATTTGATTTAATTTAATTTGTTTATTTAATTTATTTTAATTTGATTTATTTAATTTAATTTAATTTAATTTGATTTAATTTAATTTGTTTATTTAATTTATTTTAATTTAAGTTAATTCAATTCAATTTACTTAATTTAATTTATTTTTTTAATTTAATTTTATTTTTTTTAATTTTAATTAAAATTTTAAAAGAGTTTAATAATTTAATTTTAGTTTAATGATTAAGTCTTTTAATGTTTTGAATTTGAGTTATCATTTTAATTAAGAATTAAATATTAATGAGATAATTAATTTAGGGATTTTTAAATTAAAGAATAAATCTCTTCCTAATAATATCCCTATTTTAATAATTCCAATTTTATTATTCTTCCAAATTTAATCAATTATTTAATTAAAGTTTAATCATTTTAAAATGCTTAATGGGTTTCTACCCTTTAATTATTTAAATTTCAATCATCCAAATCAAATTAGGATCAAAAATTGTACTTGCTAATTTTTTTATTAAACCTAAAGTTTTAATTAAGGATTAAGATTTTTAATTACCATTTTTTTACCCTTTAAGCTTAATAATTTCATAACTCATTAAATTGAACTCAAATGAACTTGAAATTTTTATGTGACTTCACTCATATGTCAATAAAGACATGAGAGGAGAAAATGTGATTTTTCTGTATTTAATTTATTTATATAATTATTTTTGGTAGAAAATAGAGATTTCCAAGGAAAATTTAATAACATGACCAAGGGAAAGTTTCTGTTCTTAAGAAAATTAGGGGACATTCCTAATGACCAGAGGACCACTTGGACTAATTTTGGTGATTTTTTGAATTATATTATTTTTATTATAATTATTTTAAGTTTTGGAGTGTTAATTAATTTAAAAATAAAATAAATGTTGAAAAATAAATTTTATATTTTTTAAAAATCTCTCTGATATCAAGGAAATCAGAGAAGCAAATTTTGCAATTTTCTGATTTTTCTATGATTTATTATAATTATTTTAATGAAAAAGCTAGAAAATATATTTTTTTAATTTTAAAATTACCCTAAAGCTTTAAAATTTAATATCTCACTAAATAGAACTAAGAAAAATATGGGGTTTGTTCCTAAGTGATTAAAATTCAAAATGTGACATTTTGATGAATTTTATTATTTTTGTGATTTTTATTATTTTTTAATTATTAAAAATATTAAAATAATATTAAAAATCAACTTTTTTAGAAAATTGAAATTTTAATTTTCTTAGATTCCTCAAATATCAGAGAGGCTCCAAAACCAATTTGGTGAATTTTTGAAAGGTATTTTGAAAGTTATGAATTTTTTAAAGTTTAAAATGACTAAGTGGCTTAATCAACCCAATTAGTGGGGCTAACCAAGTCCAATTGACCTTAAATTTTTATGGTGGGTTCCTCTGATCCTAAAGGTCAGTGGAGAATTGATTTTAAGTCAATTTAATGTATGGTTAGCTCTAATTAATTAGAGACCTATTTTGAGTGTTTAAGCCAATTAGGGTTGTTTTAAATGAACTAACTCAAAACCTATTTTTCCTAGGGTTCTCTGGTCATAAGGAACATCATCAAATTTTCCTAGAATTTATTTCACAACATGCTATTTATTGGAATTAAAATACTCAAAACAGTAACATGAATTTGAAAAATCAATAACTTTTCATAGGGATGGCCTCTGACTTTGGAAAATTCAGGGAATGTTCCCAAATTCAGAGGCTTCAAAAGCCCTATGGTCTCATGCCATGGTGAATTGTATAAATGAATGGAGAATTAAAAATATGCAGAGAGTAAATAAATTATTAAAAATAAAATACTTGATGAAATTAAATAATTTCTTTTCCACATTATTCTCCTCTATTCACTGAGCAAGAGGGTATTTTTATTTTATTTTTCTGATTTTTCTACACAAAGTTATGAATTTTTGAAGTTTAGGGAATTAAATAAATCAGAAAAAATCCCTAATTTTCTATTTATCCACGCGGCGCCGCGTCAACCTCGGCAGCTCCGAAGTGGGCTTTTAGGAAAGTTTAAGGGGAATGGGCTTTTTGATTTTAGGATGGGCATTTGGGTGAAGATTTTGTGAAGGACCTTGTCAAATAAGTGTTATAATTGGTTTAGGGATGTTCTATGAAGGGCTTGGAGTCAATTTAGTGTGATTTGGGGTTGAATTGGTTTGAATTTGGATTTATTTGGTAAGTGGGCCTATGTAGGTCAAATTGGGCTAACTTGGGCTAATGTTGGGCTAGGGTTAAAATTGATGTAAAATTAATGTTGAGAAATATTTATGGGAGTGTTTCAAAGAGGTTTTGACTTTAGTTGGGCTTTGATTTTGGGGTTTGGGCTCATTTGGGTTAGGTTTGGGTTTAGGTCAAAAATGGGCCTTTTAGCTTTGGGTTGAATTTGAGTGGGGTTTGGGTCTAAATTTTGGGCAAATCATGTTAGTGTTTTATTTGTGGGAATGTTAAGGAAGATTTAGAAAAGATTTGGGGTTAATTGGAGTTGAATTGGGTGAGTTTGGGTTAGGTTTGGGTCATGGGTCCAAATTGGGCTTTATGGCCAAAAGTGAAATTGGATCCAAATATCAATCAAATTGGACTTGAATTTGGTATATATTGGTGTTGGGAATGTTGAATTGAAGTTTAGAACTGAATTGGACCAGAATTTGGGTCAATTGGGTAGGTTTGGTTTGACATTGAGTTCACTTTGGGTTAAAATGGGTCAAATTGGGGTTTTTTATAAAAGTGGGGTAAATTGACAAAATTGGCCCAAGGTTTAGTTGAACAAAATGAAATTGGGAATATTTGGGATTTTCTGGAATTTTCTGGGAATTTTCTAAATTTTTGGATTTTTTGGGTCAAGAGGGGTATTTTGGGTATTTGGAGGGTATTGGGAGGTATTTTTGGAATTTTTGGTATTTTTGGGTATGGATGATCAATTTGAGTGATGTGGAAATTTTTGGGAATGATTTTGGAGAATTTTGGGTGATTTAGGAAATTTTAAAAAAAATTGGGTAATTTCAAGAGTTTTGGGTAGGCTAAGCGGGTGTAGGGTCCCGGGGGTCAAAAATTGAAAATTTGGGAAATTGAAGATTGGGTGGATGTAAGTGGAGTGAAATCATTTTGGTTGAGCCATGAAGCCATATCAAGCCCACATGAGCCATGAAGGGACTCATTTGAGGCATTCACTATGTTGTTCCTAACCCTCTTAGCCAAGGGTTTAGGGGTTAAGGACCATCCATGTGAATCACCTACATGAGTCAGGAGGTCAAGTTGGGTATGGGTGTGTTTTTAGAAAGTGTGTGAAAGTGTAGTGTATAAGTGTAGTGTGTGTGTAAGTCAGCCCCTTCACTGGACCGGGCCACCTATAGGGCGGTCTAAGGCCAAAGAGTCCTATAGGAACTCATCCTTAAACTTCCACATTTGATTTCAACCCTCTAGGGATTAGGGGTCTACGGTCAAGTTTGTGGAGTTTGCGGGGAGTTAAGAAGTGGTTTGAGTTTCTAAAAGGTGGGTCCCAATTCTAGTCCTCTAAGATAGTCGAAAGGAAAAGCCTAAGGCTAGATCCTAAGCACTAAAAAAGAAGAAGAGAAGACCTCATCAAAAATGAGGTCAACAAATGGACCCCCAATAGGTGTGGTGAGCTGACGGAGCACATCGCGCGTATTGGTGTTGACCGAAGCGATCAACAAAACCAACACAAACATCCAAGTGACAAACTTAGGACAAAGCAAAAGAATTTCCGTCTGGGAGTATCGGGTATGTTCCCAAAGCTGGAGATACTCGAACTCTCGGCGGGGAAAAGAAAAGGAGGTGAATTCCGAATCACATGACTCAGGAGAATTTCGATTTAGATTTTATTTTGTTTCGGTTTAAGTTTGACGTGTGAACTTAGATTTTAGTTTGGAGTTTTAATTTAGATTGAAGTTTTGTCAAAATTAATTTGAGGGATTTGATTTGAAATGAAAATTGGAATTCGAGGTTTTAGATGTAACATCTTCAACCTCGAAAGAAAATTGAATTGATCGGATTGAATCATTGCAATGAGGAGAGATCTCAGAGCAATGCGGTATTGGATGTAAAATCCTTAAACTCAAGAGTTTGATTTTGATGTATTTCATTGCCTGTAGGGAAAGAATCCTAAAGCGATGCGGTCTTGGATGTAAAATCCTCGACCCAAAAGTTTGATTTTGATGTATTTCGGTGCAATAGGAAAGAATCCTAAAGCGATGCAGTCTTGGATGTAAAATCCTTGACCCAAAAGTTTGAATTTGATGTATTTCAGTGCAATAGGGAAGAATCCTAAAGCAGTGTAGTCTTGGATGTAAAATCCTCGACCCAAAAAGTTTGATTTTGATGTATTTCAGTGCAATAGGGAAAGAATCCTAAAGTAGTGCAGTCTTGGATGTAAAATCTAGGACCGGATGGTCTGTCAGCCTAATGCTGGAAGGTGGTATCCTCCCTAATCTGTAACCCTTAAACAACGACAGGCGAACTAGCCTTCATCCTTTTATTTGGCTTTTCTGTAACGATGGCGGGTTCTACTCGTGGCCCAAGACAGGATTTGGCTGGCACCCGCCCTATCCTTCTTAGAATCTTCGATACGGGGCATTTCTCTTTCTTCGCTAGCTTCTCGATCACAGTCTGTAGTCGGGCAAATGGTGTGATCCTAGCCCTTTTCTTTCAAGTCGTCGTTGTAGTATGCTCGGTCGAGGTAATGTAGAAACAATCCTGCGGACATTTTCCTCGTCGACTGCGGCGGAAAGGGGTGGAATCTACTTCCTTCCAAAAAGGGTGTATCTTCGAGCAATGGTATGTATTCGGGTAGTGGTGTGTACTCGGGGATTTCGGGATTTCCTCCGGAAAGCAACTTCGGCAGCTCTGGCCTTCCTGGCGATCTTCCTACTTCGTTCCTTCTTTGGGTCCGTGTTAGTGATGGAATTCTTGAGCTGGACCCGATTTCAAAAACGAAGGTCTCACGGGAAGGTCCGTACCCTCCACGGTAACGAGTTCACCATAGTTCCGGATTTCCTTCCCCTTTAATTTGGCGTGAAGCCGGGGTAGGTGCGGAGACAACCGGACCGGTGGGGGTAGCAACAACGGTCCTCTCGCGGACAACGGTACTCCTCTCGGTTGGAATCTTTTGCGGGGAGGAAACTCTTGAGTTGACCTAAGGTTGAACTCGATCAACGGCTTCTCGGCTTCGGATACTTTGTTTGTCGGCGCGAAAAGGGAAACGTCGGTGATCTTGACATTTGTGTTCTCGAATCCTTGTCCAAACCTGGATGATCCCATTGTCGGGCGGCTCATCCTTGTAAACGACGAAGTCGAGTCCATTGGTGAAGGAGAAGATCAGCTTTGGGGCTTCCATTTCTGCAGGGTAGATTCTGATTTTCAGTCCCAAGTTATGCTTCTTCTCATCAGGACGAAAAGAAAGGAATCGAAATGAGTCTGAACACATTCTTGTTCATATATTTATAAGGAGAAGTTATTTATTAAAAGAGTCATTCATTAGAGGGTTTGTTTATTTAGAACAGAATGTTCAAAGGTGTAGAGAAGAAAATGAATCCAATTCAGAGTTGGAAAGGAAAAGAAAGTCTTATGCAAGACTTCTCGACTCGGAGGATCACTCCTAAACTAACACCTATTGGGGGTCCACCCCACCTCGAAATGAGGTAAAAGGATCTCAGAACCTCTCTGTTTAGGGGTGTCTAAACAGTGGCTCCTAAATCCGAGAGAATGTTGGCTATACTTGTTCAAGGTAGAAATGAACATAGTATTCTAACGGAAAGAAGGGTAGCTTGATCCACAAGGGACATGGATACACTACCGATTTTTGAAAGCAGAATTATCTGATTAAAATGGAGAGAGGAATTTTCCCCAGCGGAGTCGCCAGAAATTATCGGCGAATTTTTAATTTAATTTAAATAAATAATTTGAAAAGTAGTATTTGATTTTGAAAATAATTTTAAATTTGAAAATTTTAAGATATGAAATCAAACCGATCTCACATCCCGAATAGTTTATATAAACGAGCACCGCATCACAAACTGTGTATCTATCTCGAAGAATAGACACACTGTTTGGTGATGGGGCTTGATTAAATAAACTAGAAGATTTGTGACATCCGTTTGGTCTGCGAACATATTTTATAAGCCGACAAATTACCCTGCTTAATATGAAAGCATTAAACAGGGTTTATATTACCTGAGTTCTTTAAAATTCCCTATAAGGGCAAGCCCCTATAGTTAATTACATCTTAGGTGACGGGAATCACCTAAGAAAACTCTCGATAATAATCAATAATTCCGCTCTCGAGAATTTCAAAGTTTAAGTTTTCAAGGGATTGAATTACGGAATTTCAATAGGGAATGGATCAAATTTGGAAGATTTTATTTTGGGAATTCAAAGGAAGAAAGGTAGGAGAAATCACAGATTCGAAGCGAACTTCGGTAATTTCCCGACTATCCTATTGTTTGGCTTGAATTTAGGAAAGTCCTAATATTTATTTAATGTTTTAATCTTGCCAATTTTAATTAATTAGAACTTATATTTGTATGGTAAAATCATACAAGTAGCCTTGAAGATGTGAGGGTTTATATCGTATCGGACGACTACCTCGGAGTACTAAGACCGGTTAGGGCTTAATTTGCAATGCAAATGCCTAACGAAAGGTTGAAGATTTATGTTGCACTAGACAAACTACCTCGAAGTCATATGGCTTTATTGTTTAATTCTAGGAATGTTTAGCTGATGTAGAGTGGTTTTGCTGACGAAGATGGCCGTGCTGCCCACCGTGCTCCAAGCTCCTTGTTGTTGCAGAGGTTTAGTTTTAGAAATCATAAATCAGGAGATGAGAAAAGTGCTTTGGTTTAGAGAAAATCTTAATTTCCAAGTATTTTTTATGTTTTATTTAAAACAAATCTTAAAGTTGATTATAACAACACCGGTTAAGATCCCACGGTTCCATCCTTCCGGCATCGTTATTTTTATCGGATTCACTTAGTCCATATGAATTTGCTAAACTCAACTAAATGAGTTCCACACTTTCATTTAGACCGTGGGAAATCCCGTTAGCAACACGTAGGTTACATCATCCGAGGTATTCCCGCTCATCCAACAAGACGTTTTAATTTAGTTGTAGTTGTAGTTTTGTATTCTGTTTGTGATTAAATTTTGAGTTGTTTTATATTTTGAAATGTTGTGGAGGTGAATTTTATCTTGCAATGACTTTTAATTTAGTTTTGGTTTCAGTTTTAGGGACTATCCTAAAGGTGTGGGTTTTAATGCAACAGTTATTTATCATGCAAGAAAAGTAAGTACGATGCGATTAAATAAATTGCAATAAGGTAAATTGCAATAAAATAAAAGCGTACCTGGAGGGTCTTCCCGTCATCCCAAGCTGCACTTAAACATAATTTAGAATATTTAAGCAAGTTCCTAGGTAAAGCCAAGGGAAGGATTATGGTTTTCTACCAAATTCCTAATCCTATAGCTAGTCATTTCCTATGACGTCTAGGTTCTTTTGTTTTGGTTTGAGGACATTTTCTTCATCAAAGAATAATTAAGTTCAATTGTTCTTATAAGTATCCTATCATATTGAGGAAGTGCTTAAGAAGAATCTTAAACATCTTTTCAATACTGCTAGGATTGTTTTAAGTCCAAATGAATTTAATTATACAAATGAATTAATCATCCGAGAATTCAAGTTTTGTTGTTATCTTGCTCAGTGAACTAGGACATTTAAATATCCTATAGGTGAAGTAACATTTCATTTAACGTTCTATTTAGGAGTTATGACAACCAAAGCTTTCAAGGGCAAATTGGTGTTCAAATGGTTTGTGATTTAATTTAATCTCAGTTAACGGGTTTAAATTTGGAATAATGTTCAAGTTGCTTTATTTTGAATTTATTTATGTCTTAGGTGATGTTATTTAATTCAATTTAATTTAACTTTAATTTAATTTAATTTGGTTTAGTTTTAATTTTAATTTAATTTTAATTTTTAATTTTAATTTTAATTTTAATTTTAATTTAATTTTATTTTAATTTGATTTTTTATTTATTTTATTTATTTTATTTTAATTTAATTTAATTTAATTTAATTTAATTTAATTTAATATGTTGTAATTTAATTTAATTTATTTTAATTTAACTATTATTTTTATTTAATTTTATTTAATTAATTTAAT
The DNA here is from genome assembly GCA_022702705.1 of Papilionanthe hookeriana x Papilionanthe teres. Classification (NCBI taxonomy): domain Eukaryota; kingdom Viridiplantae; phylum Streptophyta; class Magnoliopsida; order Asparagales; family Orchidaceae; genus Papilionanthe; species Papilionanthe hookeriana x Papilionanthe teres. The sequence goes on from CM040427.1 coordinate 16,181,847, forward strand.
TTAACTTTAATTAAATTTAATTCAATTTAATTTAATTTATTCAATTTAATTTAATTTAATTTTATTGATTTAATTTAATTTAAATTAATTTAATTTGTTTGATTTAATTTAATCTTTAATTTAATTTTATTTTTAATTTTAATTTAATTGAAAATTTAAAGAGAGTTTAATAATTCAATTTTAATTTAATTTAATGATTAAGTCCTTTAACATTTTAAAACTTAAATTTGAATTATCATTTTAATTAGGAATTAAATATTATTGAGATGATTAATTTAGGGATTTTTAAATTAAAGAATAAATCTCTTCCTAATAATATCCCTATTTAATAATTCCAATTTTATTATTCCTCCAAATTTAATCAATTATTTAATTAAGGTTTATTTTAATTTTCTTTAAATTATTTAGTAGGTTTCTACCCTTTAATTATTTAAATGTCAATCATCCAAATCAGATTAAGATCAAATATTTTACTTTTTAATTTTGTTAAACCTAAAGTTTTAATTAAAAGTTAAATTTTTTAATTACCATTTTTGCCCTTCAAGCTTAATAATTTCATAACTCACTAAATTGAGCTTAAATGAACTTGAAATTTTTATGTGACTTCACTCATATGTCAATAAAGACATGAGAGGAGAAAATATGATTTTCCTGCATTTAATTTATTTATGTAATTATTTTTGGTGGAAAATAGGAATTTCCAAGGAAAATTTAATAATATGACCAAGGGAAAGTTTCTATCCTTAAGAAAATTATGGGACATTCCTAATGACCAGAGGACCACTTGGACCAATTTTGGTGATTTTTTAAATTATATTATTTTTATTATAATTATTTTAACTTTTGTAGTATTAATTAATTTAAAAATAAAGTAAAGGTTGAAAAATTAATTTTATATTTTTCAAAACTCTCTCTGATATCAAGGAAATCAGAGAATCAATTTTTAAAATTTTCTGATTTTCTTTGATTTATTATAATTATTTTAGTGAAAATGCTAGAAAATACATTTTTTTTTAATTTTAAAATTACCCTAGGGCTTTCAAATTTAATATCTCATTAAATAGACCTAAGAAAAATATGGGGTTTGTTCCTAAGTGATTAAAATTCAAAATGTGAAATTTTGGTGAATTTTATTATTTTTATGATTTTTATTATTTTTTACTATTAAAATATTAAAATAATACCAAAAAATCAACTTTTTTAGAAAATTGAAATTTTAATTTTCTTAAATTCCCCTTATATCAGAGAGGCTCCAAAACCAATTTGGTGAATTTTTGAAAAGTATTTTGAAAGTTATGAATTTTTGAAATTCAAATTGACTAAATGGCTTAATCAACCCATTTAGTAGGGCTAACCAAGTCCAATTGACTTCAAATTTTTATAGTGGGTTCCTCTGATCCTAAAGGTCAGTGGAGAATTGATTTCAAGTCAATTTGATGTATGGTTAGCTCTAATTAATTAAGGAGCTATTTTGGGTGTTTAAGCCAATTAGAGTTATTTTAAATAAACTAATCCAAAATCTATTTTTCCTAGGGTCCTCTGGTCATAAGAGACATCACCAAATTTTCCTAGAATTTATTTCACAACATGCTAATTATTGGATTTAAAATACTCAAAACAGTAACATAAATTTGAAAAATCAATAACTTCTCATAGGGATGGCCTCTGACTTTGGAAAATTCAGGGAATGTTCCCAAATTCAGAGGCTTCAAAAGCCCTATGGTCTCATGCCATGGTGAATTTCATATATGCATGGAGAATTAAAACAATGCAGAAGGGAAATAAATCATTAAAAATAAAATACTTGATGAAATTAAATGATTTCTTTTCCACATTATTCTCCTCTGTTCACTGAGCAAGAGGGTATTTTTATTTTATTTTTCTGATTTTCCTACACAAAGTTATGGATTTTTGAAGTTTAGGGAATTAAATAAATCAGAAAATACCCTAATTTTCTATTTATCCACGTGGCGTCGCGTCAACCTCGGCAGCTCCGAAACGCCGCGTGGCGCTCTCCGATTCGACGCCGCCATCTGACTCAGCGCTCCAGGGGCCCGCTGTGTCGTTCCATCTCCTGATCCGGCGCGATCCTGGCCGTCCGTCCGCGCGTGTATTAAATGAACGGCATCCGTTCATCGTCCCCAGGCGTCCTTACCCAAGAGCCGTCCGTCTTCTAGGCCTAAGATCTCACTCGATACTTGACCAAATTTAACGTTCTTATGCTCTATGGATTCGTCTCGAGAAGACGAACACATCCATATGGTTTATGTGGCATGAAATTGACTCAATGAAAATGGAGAATGTTCAGAAGCTCGGGAAGAAGAGGGAGGCCATACCTTTGCTCAGAGAAGTGTGGCTTCGATCTGAGGGTTGTGTCACCTTCGATTGGATCCCAGCAAGCTCCAGATGAAGTCTCCTGGTCTGGTGAATTACCTAGCTATGAAAGTGACCACAGCCGATCACAAAGCTTGGAGGCTGGAGCAACTGGGTGGCCTGGAGATGGGGCTTTCAGTGGGGAACTTCTCCTCTTGGTCCAGTGAAGGTGTAGGACCAGTCAATTTGAGGATTAGCTCACTGTGGCAAAGTGTCCTGGTTTTGGGTGAAATTTCAGTTGAGAAATTGGATTCGTTGGTGGGGATTAGGGCAAATTGACACCTGGGATCAAGCTGCTCTAAGGATGGAGAAGGGTTTGGAACAATTTTGGCGAGTTTCGGCAAGGTTTGTGCAACTCTCCTCTCATGGCCGTGAGGGGGTCGGGTTTAAATAGAGGTGGGCTGGAGAGCCTCACGGGGATGGCCGAGGGCTGGGATCAGCTGCTGCGGTCATGGGAAGAACAGCCATGGTGGCCATTGGGCATGGGGCAGCTCGACGAGGTGGAATTCCAAAGTTGGCTCACATGTGAGCTCTGCGGTGTGGTGTTTTCCGGCGACCCAGGCGGCTGGCCGGCAGGCATGGGTCACCCTCAGGGTCAGTGAGGTCAGAGCTTAATTCCTGTGAGTTCAATTGATGGTTTCCATGTGTAAAGGTGGTGAATTGAAATTGAATGGGAAAGGGGTGATTTTGGCTTGGTTTAGGTCAACCCAAGTATTTGTGCTTGGTTCACCATCCAAGGCTTGACCTTGGGCTGAGGGGGAATCATTTGGGTCAGCTGATAGTGAAGTCCCCATCCATGGTGAGGTGGCTAAACATGGTTTAGAGTGTATCATGCTTAAGGTCAAAAGGGCTTAAAAAGGGTTTAAGAAAGAGACCCTCTCTCTTACCATTAATGGTTTGGTGAGGTGGAAAGTGGATTCCATGGCTCTCATGGCTCCTATGGGGCTCATGCATGGCTTCATGGCTTGTCTTTGGCTTGGGGAAAAGCTTGGTCAATTTCATGAAAATGGATCTTAGAAATTTTGGTAATTTGATGGGAATTTGTATGGGGCTCAATTTGGAATCATTTTGATGATTGATTTGAACTTAGGGATGATTTTAATTAAGGGTATGATGAGAAGAATTTGTCATATGGGCTTTAGCATGAAATTTGGGCTTTTAGGAAGGCTTAAGAAGGTGGGCCTTTGGTTTGAAAATAAATTTATGGATGGGAATTTTGTAAAGGATTGGGCCAAATAAATGTTGTATTTAGTTCATGGATGTGTCATGAGTGATTTGAAGCAAATTGGGAGTGATTTGGGTTTGAATTGGGTTGAACTTGGGCTTCTTTGGGGAATGGGCCAATATAGGTCAAATTGGGCTAACTTGGGCCAATGTTGGGCTAGGGTTGAAATTTATGTAAAATGAATGTTGGGAAATGTTTATGGGAGTGTTTCAAAGAGGTTTTGGCTTTGGTTGGGCTTTGATTTTGGGGTTTTGGCTTATTTGGGTTAGGTTTGGGTTTAGGTCAAAATTGGGCTTATTGGTTTTGGGTTGAATTTAAGTGGGGTTTGGGTCTAAATATTGGGCAAATCATGTTAGTTTTTTGTTTGTAGGGATGTTAAGGAAGGTTTAGAAAAGATTTGGGGTTAATTGGAGTTGAATTGGGTGAGTTTGGGTTAGGTTTGAGTCATGGGTCCAAATTGGGCTTTAAGGCCAAAAGTGAAATTGGATCCAAATGTCAATCAAATTGGACTTGGGTTTGGTCTAGATTGGTATTGGGAATGTTGAATTGAAGTTTAGAATTGAATTGTACCAGAATTTGGGTCAATTGGGTAGGCTTTGTTTGACATTGGGTTCACTTTGGGTTAAAATGGGTCAAATTGGGGTTTTTGACAAAAGTAGGGTAAATTGACAAAATTGGCCCATGGTGTAGTTGAACAAAATGAAATTGAGAATATTTGGAATTTTCTGGAATTTTCTGGGAATTTTCTGAATTTTTGGATTTTTGGGTCAAGAGGGGTATTTTGGGTATTTGGAGGGTATTGGGAGGTATTTTTGGAATTTTTGGTATTTTTGGGTATGGATGATCAGTTTGATTAATGTGGGAATGCTTGGGGTTAATTTTGAGGAATTTTGGGCAATTTAGGTGATTTTGGAGGATTTCAAGGGTTTTGGGTAGAGTTAGGCGGGTGTAGGGTCCGGGGGTCAAAATTGAAAATTTGGGAAAGTGAAGATTGGGTGAATGTAAGTGGAATAAAATCATTTTGGTTGAGCCATGAAGCCATATCAAGCCCACATGAGCCATGAAGGGACTCATTTGAGGCATCCATTATGTTGTTCCTAACCCTCTTAGCCAAGGGCTTAGGGGTTAAGGACCATCCATGTGAATCACCTTCATGAGTCAGGAGGTCAAGTTAGGTATGGGTGTGGTTTTAGGAGGTGTGTGCAAGTGTAGTGTATGTGTAAGTCAGCCCCTTCACCAGACCAGGCCACCCAAGGCAGTCCTAAGGCCAGAGAGTCCTATAGGAACTCATCCTTTAAACTTCCACATTTGATTTCAACCCTCTAGGTGGTTAGGTGTCTACAATCAAGTTTGTGGAGTTTGCAGGGAGTTAGAAAGTGGTTTGAATTTATAAAAGGTGGGTCCCAATTCTAATCCTCTAAGATAGTCAAAGGAAAAGCCTAAGGCTAGATCCTAAGTACTAAAGGGAAGAGGAGAAGACCTCATCAAAAATGAGGTCAACAGATTGCTGATGCACAAACACATTATAAAATGGATGAAATGGAAATTCGTTAGAAGAATCCTCAGCAATCACCGTGTTCTTCTTCATCAATCAAGCCCATCTCAATTCGACCAGTGTGATCGAATTGTTCCTTCATTCTCCAATCTATATGATTGAATAAATCAGAAATGTTATTGATTGCACTCATAACATTCTGTACCTGTTTCTCCAACTGTTTGATCCTCTTCAATATCATTCTAGAACCTTCAGAAAAATAGGGTTGAATTGGTTGTGAAGTCTGTGTTGGTTGATCAGCAACTAAATTCATATCATCTTTTGTTCCTACTATCTGGTAGTCATAAGGATTAGTTAGATCAATAGGCCTACATGGAAGAAGAAGCTTTTCATAAATTTCATAAGGAACTTGCAATTGACTACATAACAAAAATATGGTTGATCGGTGTCCAATCCCCTGTTTAGATCCATGAACAATTAATCCCAAAACTGATTTCACAATGATATTACCAATGTCAATCAGCCTCCCAGTTTGAATACAGAAATTCAAAATGGTGCTTTCCTTGGTTACCTTGCTAATCTTCAATGTTAGAAATAACTTTGCCGAAATAAAGTAGTGCCACTGCTTCGACCTTTGGATTGAGATATTCAGATGGATCCATTCTCTCTAATTTCCCAATCCTCATTCTCATCCGTCAAATATCGGTACACATCATTCATATTATCTTGTGTGGCATTGAAATAAGAATAATGGCAAATGGGTACATTTTTTATCATAAATAGATCATTAATTCATGTAGGATTGAATTGCACAAATCTACCATGCACAAATACGAACCCTCAGTTGATCCCTTGAAGATTTGCATTGAACTCTTTCATGACAGGAACAACAACGGCAACGGTAGTGTAGCAAAGCATTTCTCAACCTCTCTCCTTAATAATCTCTCTAATTCTAGTAGTAGGATTATCCATACCTTGATTTATGAAGCATCTTTCCTTGATAATCCTTCTCTTCATCATAACTTTGTTGAACAAACGATGCGCCTCGAAACTTATGAAATTCCTTTGGTTGAAAATGCGATATCGAGGGGTTTCAATGGAGTAGGAATCCATGGGATACGAATTGGGAATGATATTTTTCATTTTTCTGGAGTTAGGAAGTAAAAAATGGAGTTTAGGGAGTTATAAGGATGAAGATCCCACCAAAAACCACCAAAACTCGCATTTTGAAACTTCTAAACCATCAACAGGTTTTAGGCGCTGGCGACACTCGATAGGGCGCCGATGGTGCTTTAACCTGGAAGTTCAGTGTATGGTCTGTGATAGGGCACTGGCGACACCCAATCTGGCGCCAGCAGCGCTAGTGGTAAAAAATTCTCACCAAACTTCATTTGGCCCAAAATATTCCATATTCTCAATTTGATCCAATATTTATCCATTTTTAAAATATTTAAGAGTAATTAGGATTCAAAAACAACTATCTAAAAAGTACAACTACAACAAACAAGCAAACACACCACAAATATACATATGGGTTGCCTCCCATAAAGCTCTTGGTTTAATGTCGTCAGCTCAACAAACCATTCAGTTAATCGAGATGACTAAGCATTAAAACCTCTTTGAAGTCAGGTTGAAACCCGTCAAAGTAAGGCTTTAATCGATGCCCATTAACCTTGAAAATCTTTTCAATATCAGGATTTTTAATATCAACAGCTCCAAAAAATGAACATTTGCAACTATAAAAGGTCCTAACCATCTAGACTTGAGCTTTCCAGGAAATAACTTCAATCTTGTGTTGTATAATAAAACTTTTTGTCCAAATTCCATGTTCTTTTTCAATATATTCTGATCATGTCACAATTTCATTTTCACTTAATAAATCCTATCATTGTGATAAGATGCATTTCTAATCTCTTCCAATTCATTCAATTGCATAAATCTTTTCTCTCCATAATTTTTCAAATTAAAATTCAACTCTTTTATTGCCCAATATGTTTTATGCTCCAATTCAACCGGTAAATGACAAGTCTTACCAAACACTAGTCTATAAGGAGACATTCCAATAGGGGCTTTAAAAGTAGTCCTATAAGCCCATAAAGCAGTATCTAATCAAGCAGACCAATCTAATTTATGATTATCCACAGTTTTCTCTAAAATTCTTTTAATTTCAACACTTCTGCTAAACCACTAGTATGGGGATGTAAGCAGTAGAGATTCTATGAATAATATTATATTTCTCAATTAATCTCTTAATTCAATTATTCCTGAAATGGGATCCACCGTCAGTTATGATCACCACATTCCATATCCTGTAAATATATTTTTCTTTAAAAATTTTGAAACACTATGAGCATCACATTTTGGTAAAGCAATAGCTTTAATCCATTTTGAAACATAATCAACGACAACCAATATATATAAATTTCCAAATGAATGAGTAAATTGTCCCATAAAATCTAATCCCCATACATAAAAAATTTCAACTTCCAAATTATAATTTAGAGGCATTTCATTTCTTCTAGAGATATTATCTACTCTCTGATATCGATCACATAATTTAATATATCTATAAACATCTCTAAGAAGAGTAGGCCAATAAAACCCTGATTGTAAAATCTTAAAAGCAGTTTTATCAATACCAAAATGACCTCCAAATTCTGAATCATGAAATCGTTGAATAATCAAATTAGTTTCTTATTGTGGCACACATTTCCTAGCAATCAGATCCTTACACTGTTTATATAGATAGAGCTCATCCCAAAAATAAAATTTTGCATCAAATTTAAACTTCTTTTATTATTGCCTTGTTAAATCAGGTGGTATAATATAACTTACAATATAATTCACAATATCAGCATACCAAGGCAAATTACATCCCATAATAGTATAAAGTTGCTCATCAGAAAAAATTCTGTAATTTCCTTCTCAAATTCAAATATTTTATTATAGTCTATTCTTGATAGATGATCAGCTATTTGATTATCAGTTCCCTTCCTATCAACTATCATAAAATTAAATTCTTGCAGAAGAAGTATCCATCTAATGAGTCTAGGTTTCACATCCTTCATTTGCATTAAACATTTGATAGCCGAATGGTCTATATGCACAATACTTTTAGATCCAATTAAATAAGGTCTAAACTTTTCAAAAGCAAATACTATAGCTAATAACTCTCTTTCAGTAGTGGTATAATTAATTTTAGCCTCATTAAGAGTTTTACTAATATAGTAAATGACTTTGAAAACTTTATCATCCCTTTGCCCCAATGTTACTCCGATCACATAATCACTTGCATCACACATAAGTTCAAATGGTTTCTCCCAATCTGGTGAAACAATTATTGGTGTAGTTATTAATTTCTTTTTCAATAATTTGAAAGCACTCAAGCATTCATCATTAAAATAAAATTTTCTATCATTTTCTAAAAGTCGGCACAAAGGTTTAGTGATTTTAGAAAAACCTTTAATATATTGCCTATAAAATCCAGCGTGTCCTAAGAAACTCCTCACCTCTCTCATAGTAGTGGGTGGCTGCAATCTCTCAATCACTTTCCATACCATGTTCAAAAATTTTATGCCCAAGCACAATTCCTCCTGTAAACATAAATTGACATATCTCCCAATTCATAACTAGATTTGTTTTCTCACAGAGCTCCTTAACTTTTGCTAAGTTTTCCAGGAAAATTTCAAATGAAGTCCCGAATACAGAGAAATCATTCATAAAAATTTCTATTTCATTATCTATCATACTACTGAAGATAGACATCATACATCTCTGAAATGTTGCAGGTGCATTACACAGTCCAAAAGGCATTCTTCGAAAAGCAAAGGTTCCATAAGGGCTAGTAAATATTCTCTTTTCTTGATCCTCAGGAGCAATAGATATTTGATGGTAACCAGTATATCCATCCAGAAAGCAGTAGTACTTGTGTTCAGCAAGTCTATCTAGCATTTGATCGATAAAAGGAAGAGGAAAGTGATCTTTTCCTGTGGTGGCATTTAATTTCTCCTAGTCAATACAAATTCTCCATCCATTAATTTATCTTGTGGCTATAGTTACATTACATTCATTCACTTCAACAGTCACTCCTCGCTTTTTCACTACACAACGTATTGGACTCACCCAAGCACTATCCGAAATAGGATAAATAATTCCAGCATCCAGCCAGTTTAAAATCTCTTTCTTAACTACTTCTTTCATAATAGAATTCAATCTCCTTTACGGATCAACACTCGGTTTATGTTCTTCATATAATAAAAATCTGTGCATACAAATCGAAGGACTAACTCGTTTAATATTTGCCAAAGTCCATCCAAAAGCTTTCTTGTATCTTTTTAAAGTTTCCAATAACTTTTGTTCTTGATATTCATTTAATTTCATAGATACAATAACTGGCAAGGTAGATGATTCTCCTAAAAACATATACTTGGTGCGACTTTATATATTATGCAAGAATTTATGAAGTCAGATTTATATATTTTTATAATGATTTAGTAAAGTCACAAATTCAATGCAAGTATATGTATCGTATCAAGTAATACAGGGCTCTAATGGAGTCCTAGTTATCGATCCCACAGGGAGGTGAAAGTTCTTTAAATTAGATAATATAGCACTAAATTCCAATACCAATTGTAATAATTGCTCAAGTGTACTACAACTAGTTAATGCAAAGTACAATAATAATAAAGCTACTACAATTACTTCTACTTACTGAACTAATTTAACTAACACACACTAGCTTATGTGATTTATAAGATACTTCTATATGAAAAGTGTCTTCCTTCCTGCATAAAGATTATGATGTGTGGATGAGGAAGAATGTTAATATTTGTATTGTGCCAAATAGGAGCATTTTTGCTTCTTTACCCTTAAAAGAGTACCCCCTCTTCCAAGCAAGTAAAGAACATTGCCATATCTTAAGTTTAGTCACTAAATCTAAGGCTAGGCTGGGAGGATACCGACTCTCACTACGGAGCTCCCACTCACCCTTTACCCGAAGGCTAACTATAGGCTTTAGTTACCAATCTTAAGACCAAATTGGGGATCCCATTCTGTCAGCATGAAACCTCGAACTTGAAGTCCATCAAAACTCATTTCCCTATTTATTTGCACTTAATCCCCATGAACTATGCAATTCATTCATGGACATTAAATGGGTTCTTCATTCTTGTTGTAGAACATTAAATTCTTTTTGGAATTAATATTCCTTAACATGTTTTAACAATTCAATTGGCCGGATTGAAAAGTAAATTAAGTTCCAAATGAAAGAAACATCACAACTTCTATACACTTAAAGGGCACATCAATTCCACATCACCACATCATCACTACTTTATGCAAGAAGAAATGCATGGGAAACTACTCACAAATCATGGAGAAGATATAAGAACACATGGATTTTATATAAGAAAGAAGAGTTATACAAACCTCAATAGTAAATACAACTTATCTCTTTCTCTTCCCCAAGCAAATTCCTTCAAATTTCCCTTGATTTCTCTCCCTATTCCTTGCAACACTTGATTATCTCCTTGGAACAAAGATGAAGAAGCAATCTCTCACTTTACTCCCTCTTCTCCCCTCCTTAGAGAAGAATCTCTCTTAAAATCACAAACTCTAACTCTCTCTCACACTTTCCTTACACTCTCTACAACAATCCTCCTCTCACTTTTCATCTTGAACACTTAATTTTATTTTAGGAACAAATTTCCTAAGAGTTTCTTCAAGCACCTCTTCAAAATTCCGCCAAAACTCTTCAATTTGAAATGAACCGACATAGGGCGCTGGCGGCGTCCTATCGTGCCAATAATTTTGAAGGTTCGGGAATAGGGTGTTGGTGGCGCCCATTCTGGCGCCGGCGGCGCTAGTGGCTGTTTTCCTTCAAATTGCTCCATTTTACTCCAAATTCGTTCCTTTTACATCTTTTCTCTCAAATCACCTATATTCATCATACCTGCAACAAATCATGAAAAATACCTTCCTTTAAAGTGCAATATCATGAAAAATAGGTAAAAACATATAGCTAAAAGAGTATATATTTTTGTTGCATCAATACTTTAAATGATTAGGGAGAATTTTCATCTCAAGTTCAGGAGGTTTTATGATAGATGGAATTAAATTTTTATTTCCAGCTTCCATAGTGTCAAATATTTCAAATCTCTCCTGAACATACTCCAAATCTTCATTCTTCTTACTATCTAAATTTTCTTCATCTTCAATTTCTTCCTCAAACATATTTTCATATTCCAATTGTTTTTCAAATATATTCTCAAAATGATCGTTTCTCAAATATTCACAGACCTCCATCCTAAAACATTCATTATTTTTTTCCATTGAGGGATACTTCATAGATTTTAAAATATTAAAGGTCACCTTTTGATCATTAACTCTCATAGTTAATTCTCCTTTTTGAACATTAATCACTGCTCTTCTAGTAGCAAGGAATGGTCTTCCCAAAATGATTGAAATTTTTTTATCTTCCTCCATATCAAGTACAATAAAATCCATAGGAAAGATAAATTTGTCCACTTTCACTAACACATCTTCCACCACTCCTTTAGGGTAAGTAATGGAACGATCGGCCAACTGAAGAGTCACAGATGAGGGAGAAATTTCTCGTATTCCTAACCTTTTGAAAGTTGATAAAGGCATAAGATTAATACAAGCTCCCAGATCATATAAAGCCTTTCCAAAAAAATTTTCACCTATAGCACACGGAATAATGAAATTACTAGGATCTTTAAGTTTTTCAGGAAGCTTCTTCTGAATAATTGCAGTACACTCTCCGCTAAGTGCAACATTTTCATGATCTGTAAACTTTCTTTTCTTTCTCAGGATATCCTTCATAAACTTGGCATAGTCAGGCATCTGTTCTAATGCTTCAACAAAAGGAATATTTATCGTTAATTTCTTAAGAATCTCTAAAAATTTTCCAAATATGTTATCCCTGTTTTGTTTCTTCAATCTTTGAGGAAATGGAGGTGGTGGTTTTTCAACAGTTATCTTCATTGGCTCAAGAGGTTAATCTAAATCTGGATAAATCTTGTTTGAACCTTTTTTTATTTCCACCTTCTCCTTTTTTATTTCAACTTCTTTTTGCACTCTAGTTTCCAATTCATTTTCACTCCTTAATTGAATAGCCTTAAGTTGTTCCTTGTTTTGATCTTTTGGATTGATCTCAACATACTTGGAAGTGTTCCGGAAGGTCTATTATTAAGTGCAGTGAAAATATGTCCCAGTTGATTTTTAATATTTTTCATAGCAACACCTTGAGCTTGTAGTTGTTTTCCCATATTCAAAATCATTTCTTTAATAGACAACTTCTTATCCTTAAATTGTGGGTTACTATTAAATTCAAGAGGATAAGATGGTCTAAAATTGGTATTTCCTTAATTGTTTAAATTTCCAATTAGATTTATAGAACTGTTACCCCAGTGCGGGTTAACATTGGCATTGCTATTATTCCAATTGAAGTTTGGGTGATTCTTCCAACAAGGATTATAATAATTCGAATAAGGATTTTTAGGTCTATTAATAGCATTTAAACTCTCATAAGGTGTTTGAGATTCTGTTATCTGTCCAAATGAATTTTCCTTCAACACTTGAGGTGGTTGAGAATAATTTCTTCCATATTGATCTATTTTCTTATAAAGGGTTACAATTTGAGAAACTACAATTGTCATCATATCTTAATCATGAACACTAGCTACTCTCTAAGGATTTACCCATTCAGAGGTCCATTGAAAGTTATTAGTAGCCATTTCTTCAATTAATGTGTATGCTTCATCAAAAGGTTTTGACATTAACGATCCACCAGTAACAACATCTATAATAGATCTCAATGATCCCACTAATCCACTATAAAATATTTGAATTATTAACCAATCTGGTAAAGCTTGATGGGGGCACTTCATAAGAAGATCTTTAAATCTCTGTCAAGCTTCATATATTGACTCTGCTTCAAACTGACAAAAAGATGTAATATCATTTCTTAGTTTAGAAGACTTTGATGGAGAGAAATATTTTGATAGAAAATTCTGAGATAATTCTCCCCAAGTTATAATATATCCAAGAGCTAAGACGTTTAACCACGCGTTAGCTTTATCCCTTAATGAAAAAGGAAAAAGTCTTAAGTCTGACAACATCATTAGACACTCTGTCATATTTAAAAATAGCACACGGTTCTAAAAAACTAGCGAGATTTAAATTTGGATCCTCATTAGGTGTTCCTCCAAATTGATTATTTTGTACCATTTGGATAATAACAGGTTTAAGTTCAAATGAATTAGCAGCAAAATCATGATTTTGAATAGTTATGTGAATCTCATTTGTTGTTGGGTTAGCATAATCTCTTAATCTCATAATCTCTTAAAGGTCTTGGCAAATTTTCAGTATCATTTCTCTGATTATCTTGATTATTCGCCATTTCGCAAGGATTTTCAATTTATTTTGTTGTTTTCTAATTTTTCTGACAGTACGCTCTAACTCGGAATCGTAAGGCATAAACCTATAAATCCTCTACGACGCATATACAATCACACAAATAATTTTAAAAAGTAAACAAACACACAATTACACACTACAAAGTAAAGGTTTTCTATTACTATATTATTAACAAATACCATTCATACTTTCTTACTTACTTCGTTAGTTACTTAGTTACTCCGTTACCTTCCCCGGCAACGGCGCCAAAAACTTGATCGGCGGACTTTATATATGAAAGAATGTATGAACTCAAATTTATGTATGTTTATAATGATTTTGTAAAGTCTGAATACTCAACGCAAGTATATGTATCGTATCAAGTACTACAGGGCTCTAATGGAGTCCTGGTTATCTATCCCACAGGGAAGTACGAAGTATAAGAAAGTGTTTCACAATATATATAATATAACACTGAAATCTGATACTCAAATTACACTTAAAATTTACTACTTACTTCTACTACCACTATGCAGAAATAGTAACATTAAATCAAACTACAATTACTTCTAACAATTTTCAAAAACAGAATAACTAGCAAACACACTAAACTATGTATTTGAAAGGTTTTTGATATATGAGAAAAGTATCTTTCCTCTTGCGATGAGAATATGATGTGTGGAATTATATGGAACAAATATTTATGTTATTGTGCCAAATAGGAGCATAGATGATTCTTTACCTTTAAAAGCGTACCCCCTCTTTTAAGCATGAAAAGAACATTAACATATCCTAAGTTTAGTCAATAAATTTAAGGCTAGGCTGGGAGGATACCGACTCTCACTTCGGAGCTCCCACTCATCCTTCACCTGAAGGCTAACCTTCGAGTTTAGTCACTAATCTTAGAACCAATTTGGGGATTTCAGCCTGTCACCCTAAAATCTCCACATTGAAGTCTATCAAAACACATTTCCCTATTTATTTGCACTCAATTCCCATGAACTACGCAATTCATCCATGAAAATTAAATGGATCTTTCATTATTGTTGTAGGACATTAAATCCTTTTAGATTTAATGTTCAAAAATATATTTTAACATTTCAATTGGCCAAATCAAAAATTAAATTAAGTTCGAAATGAAAAAACATCACAATTTCTTCCATACATTAAAAGCATATCAAATCCACATCAATCCACTGTCACATCTCTATGTAAGAAGAAATACAAGGGAGACTACTCAGAATTCATGAAGAAGATACAATAAAACATGGATTTTATATATAAAAGAAAAGTTATACAAACCACAAAAGAAAATACAACTTATCTCTTTCTCTTCCCCAATGCAATTCCCTTAAAGTTCCTTTGAATCCTTTTCTCTCTTCTTTACAACACTTGATTCTCTCTTTAGAATTGAAAGGAAGAAACAATCTCTCACTTTACTCTTTCTCCTTCACTCCTTATAGAAGAATTCCTCTCAAATCCTCACTTCTACACACTCTTCTCCTAAATCCTAATACTTAACACACACTAAAACTACTCTAGAAGACACAAGACACACACACCATTTTTGTCTAAAAATAGTTTCTTATAAGTTAGAAATGAAATCCAAAGAGTTTCCATAGGCATCCCTTCAAAAAGTCGCCAAAACTCTTCAAATTTGAATTCCACCGACTTCAGGCGCTGGCAGCGCTCTATCATGCCATTAAATGCTGAAATCTCTGGAAAATGGCGCCATCGACACCCATTTTGGCGCCGACGGCACTAGAACATGTTTTCCACCTTTTTGCTCCTTTATGCTCCGAATTTGTTCCTTTTCGCTTCTTTTTACTCCAATCACCTAAAATCATCATCTACAACAAATCATAAAAAATATCTTTATTTAAAGTACAATATTACAAAAAATGGGTAAAATTATATAGCAAAAATCTTATATATTTTTTGTGCATCAATTCGCCACTCTGTTTATCTATCTTATCGTCCCAATCTTCAAGAAATCTTATTTCTTTAGATTATGTAAAGGATCCTCAGATAATAAGAAATTTGATGAAAATAAAGGGCTGATAAAATAGAAAATAGTAGAATAAGAAATGTCAGTGATAGTCATTACACAAGGAGGATCACATGTAAAATTTTGATAACCAGAAATTTCTAGGCTTGATATCTATTATGAGTCCTTAAATCTTCTATAGGTGCAAGCTCCTTTAGTTAATTACATCTTAGAGAATGGTCTAAGAAAACTTCTGATTAATGTTAACACTTGTTTTCTAAGAAGATTCAAGAACATGAAAAGAAATGTCAAAGTTCAATCCTAAGGATAATTTGTCATACTACCCTAAGAGTTTCGATTTTGTCAATGTTATTGTTATGTTGATTTTATTTTTTTGTATTTTGTTGTTTGTCATTTTAATTAAATTTTGTTTTGTCAATGTCATTATTTTGTTGTCATGTAATTTGTTATATGTTTGGTGGCTATCATAAAAGTTTAGGTTTGTTTTATTGTTTGTCTTGGTTATGTCATTTCAGTTTTATTTTTAATGTCATATCATTTTTATTTTGTTTTGTTCTATTTTATAAATGTCGTTGTTTTAATGTCATTTTGATTTTGTTTTATTTTGTTATTTTTCCCATCTTTAGATTGTCGTCTTGCAAAACAGAGTTAGCACACCCTAATAATATGCAAAGTAAATCTAAAGCGGATCTTGTCTTCAACCTGCAAGGAAAATAATGCCAAAGTAATTTTTACAAAAGAAATAATGTCGACTTTATTTCTTTGGTTGATTTTAATATGAGTTAGATTTAAGAATTTTAGATTCAATGTTGTTTCAATCAAAGGGTTTTAAGTCTAGTTTAGATTAGACTTAAATAAAATCTAACATAATTTAGACTTTTAGATTTTATTTCATGGGAACCTAAAGTCATTTGGTTAAGTTTAACTAGATTTGAAATTGGATAAAGTTATAGATTCAGTGTTATTCAAATTTAAAGATGTTTTTTAAAATCTTAGAATTGATATCCTTTTAGTCTAAAGATCTTTGAGTATAGATTTAACTTAGGCATATTAGACCTAAGTAAGAGTTGAATTAGATTCAATGTAAGTTGAACCTAATTTAACTTTGAATCAAGTCAACATAGGTTGAACCGGAGTTAAGTTTGGGTTAGGTTCAAAGTAGATTGAACTTTAAGTTGGGTTTGATTTAGAATTGGATCCAAAATTGGTTGAACCCAAGTATAGGTTAAGACTAGGTTTAATGTATGTTGAACCTCAAAGGTTTAAATTTAACTCACGTTCAAGTTAGGTTGCTTAAGATTTGACTTAAGCTTTGGGTTGAGTCTAATGGTTTAGGTAAACTTAGGTTCAATTTGGATTAAGCCTAAAGTTTATGTTAGATTAAATTTGGGTTAAATCTAAAGTTTATGTTAAGTTATATTCAGTTTGGGTTGAATCTAAAATTCTAATTAACTTATGTTTAAGTTAGGTTGGACCTAAGTTATAAGTTTGACTTGAATCCAATGTAGGTTGAACCTAAAATTTGGTTAACTTGGGTTCACGTTAGGTTAAACCTAAATTAGAAGTTTAAATTAAGTTCAACATGGGTTGAACTTAAGGTTTTGTTAACTTGGGTTCACGTTAGGTTAAACCTAAATTAGAAGTTTAAATTAAGTTCAACATGGGTTGAACTTAAGGTTTTGTTAACTTGGGTTCAAGTTAGGTTGAACCTAAGTTAGAAGTTGATTTAGGTTCAATATGGGTTGAACCTAAGGTTGAATAATTTGGGTTCAAGTTAGGTTGAACCTAAGTTAGAATTTGATTCAGGTTCAATATGGCTTGAACCTAAGGTTTGGTTAACTTGGGTTCAAGTTAGGTTGAACCTAAGTCAGAAGTTGATTTAGGTTCAATCTGGTTTGAACCTAAGGTTTGGTTAACTTGGGTTCAAGTTAAGTTAAACGTAAGTTAGAAGTTAATTTTGGTTCAATATGGGTTAAACCTAAGGTTTGGTTAACTTGGGTTCAAGTTAGGTTGAACCTAAGTTAGAAGTTGATTTAGGTTCAATATGGGTTGAACCTAAGGTTTGGTTAACTTGGGTTCAAGTTAGGTTGAACCTAAGTTAGAAGTTGATTTAGGTTCAGTATGGGTTGAACCTAAGTTAGAAGTTGATTTAGGTTCAATGTGGGTTGAACCTAAGGTTTGGTTAACTTGGGTTCAAGTTAGGTTGAACCTAAGTTAGAAGTTGATTTAAGTCAAATTAAAGATAGACTTAATTAAGGCTTAGGGTTCCTTAAGCCTAATGTAAGTAAGGCTTAAGAGTTAATTAAGTCTAATTATGGTTAGTCTTGATTAGGGTTTAGGGCTACTTAAGCTTAATGTAAGTAAGGCTTAAGAGTTAATTAAGTCTAATTATAGTTAGACTTAATTAGGATTTAGTGTTACTTAAGCCTATGTAAGTAAATCTTAAGAGTTAATTAATTCTAATTAGGGTTAGACTTAATTAGGGTTTAGGGTTTCAAATATGTCTAATGTAAGCAAGGCTTAAAAGTTAATTAAGTCTAATTAAAGTTGCACTTAATTAGGGTGGCTTACTTAAGCCTAGTGTAAGTGAGGCTTAAAAGTTAATAAAGTCTAATTAAGGTCAGACTTAATTAGGTTTTAAGATTACTTAAGCCTAATTTAAGTAAGGCTTCAGAGTTAATTAAGTCTAATTAGGGTTTGACTTAATTAGGGTTTAAGATTACTTATGCCTAATGTAAGTAAGGCTTAAGAGTTAATTAAGTCTTATTAGGTTTAGACCTAATTAGGGTTTAGGATTACTTAAGCCTAATGTAAATAAGGCTTAAGAGTTAATTAAGTCTTATTAGGGTTATACTTAATATGGTTTAAAGGTTTAACTAAACCTAATTTAGGTAAGGTTTAATAGGATTAATTTGACCTAATAGAGGTTAGGTCTAATTAGGGTTTAGGATTAATTAAACCTAGTTTAGGTAAGGTTTAATTGGATTAATTAAACCTAATCAGGGTTAGGTCTAATTAGGGTTTAAGATTAATTAAACCTAATTTATGCAAGGTTTTATTGGATTAATTTGACCTAATTATGGTTAGGTCTAATTAAGGTTTATTAAGTTAAACCTAATTTCATTAAGGTCTAACTTAGTTTAATTAGGTATTAATGGTTTCTTAGAGCTAATTAGGGTTTATTAAGTTAAAACTAATGTGATTAAGGTCTAACTTAGTTTAATTAGGTCTTAATGATGTCTTAGACCTAATTAGGGTTTATTAAGTTAAACCTAATATGATTAATGTTTAAGTTAAACCTAATATGATTAAGGTCTAACTTAGTTTAATTAGGTCTTAATAGTGTCTTAGACCTAATTAGAGTTTGTTTTGAGTCTATATAGAATTAAACTCAAAATTTAAGTTAATCCAATGTGGAATGGGCTAAGTATAGTGAAGTTTTGAATCTTAAAGATTTCTAGGGTCTTTTAAATATTAATTTAAAATTAATAATTTTAACGCTAAAGTAAAAAATGTTATTTTAAATTTTTAAATGGCTAAGATATATCATTTTAGGGTTTGTGTATGTCTACCTAAATTTCTTAACCAATTTTGAAGTTAATTTTTCCATTTCCTAACTCTTATAATTATTTTTGAAAATAATTACTTAAGTTTCATAGGAAAATAGATTTTCCAACCCAGAGACTCCCCAAT
Organism: Papilionanthe hookeriana x Papilionanthe teres; assembly: GCA_022702705.1. Lineage (NCBI taxonomy): Eukaryota > Viridiplantae > Streptophyta > Magnoliopsida > Asparagales > Orchidaceae > Papilionanthe > Papilionanthe hookeriana x Papilionanthe teres. Next base: position 16,201,059 of record CM040427.1, read on the forward strand.
CTCTTGGAAAAATCATAGAATGTTCCTAAGGATGAAAAGGTTATTCTGTGAAAACTTCATACTTTTTGGACTTATAATTATTTTTTAAATAATTAAAATACTTTAGAGAGTAATTAATTCATTAAAAATAAAATATAAATCATTAAATTATGATTTTGGTCTTATAATTTTCTCCTCACTGTCCTGAGTTCAGAGATATTTTTGTTTTATTTTTGTGATTTTTCTGTGCAAAGATATGGATTTTTTATTATTTCAAGGTTATTCTGATTTAATTAAATCATTAATTAAATAGAAAAATACAGACGGCGCTGCGTGTCCTTGGATACATCGAAACGCGTTTGATCAACTGTGGGGATCAGAATAGCGGATCAACAAGGATTTAATCAGGGTTGTCTGTTTTAAAACATGAAAATGGACGACATCCGTTTGTCTCCCTCCGTCTGGTCTTTCCTGTAGATTATTCGTATTTAAGGCGTAAGATGTCGTTTAGATCTTGATGAAACTTCATGAAAATTGTTTCAAAAGCTTCATTGTGCCACAATGAACACATCCATACATATATGTAGGTATAAATTAATCATCTTCTTCACAAAGTCTCAAACTAAGGCTTAATTCATTAAAAATGGCCATACCTTAACTTGACGAAGGGAAGCTTATATCAAGTTTGTTTGGAGTGATCGTTTTGTCCTTGCGAAGCTCTGGTAAGCTCAATTTGATATGAAATCAAGTCCACGTATGAATAAACCAAAATGGGCTCGCGACTATGTTCTAGGTTGGGTTAGAGCTTGCGGGATGACCCAATTTCGATTGGGAACTTCTTCATACACGTCATAGAAGGTGTAGGAATGCTCAATATAAAGGATGCGAGAAGTTTGTTTTAGATCTGAAATGTGTCCTGTTTTTAGGTATTTCGGGGTGCCTAAATTGAGGGGAAACAGTGGATTTCCAGGCTTAATTCCATGAGGGATGAACTGCTTAGGTCCTAAGGAAGTAGGGGTGTAAATGAGCTGAACAAGAGAGAGCCAGGCTCAGCTCATGTTCGGCTCATTTATATTTCAAGCTCAAAAATTGTGTTCATGTTTGGCTCGTTTTCTTAACGAGCCGAACACGAGCCATTCACGAACAAAGAATTGTTTTGACAACCCTAATCACATATCTATAAGATGTTAAGGATTGGAGCAAGATTTAAAAATTATTGTTTAAAACATCATTTGAATCTAATTTAATAATTTTTATTCTATTTTCTTAAGTAATACTTTTAATTGATTATAAATCATTGTAGCCTTCTAATCAATTAATTTTTTAAAAATACTACTCATCCAATATATATATATATATATATATATATATATTTAAAAAAAAAAAATTATTCAGAAAGAGTCAAATACATCTAACATAAGGGATGTGAAGTGAATCCCCATGTAAAAGAGAATTGAAAAAGGGAAAAGAAGAACAATTGGAACTATAAATAACATCTCTAGATGAAGAAGCCATAGTTGCTAGTCAATTAGCAGGTTGATTGCCCTCTCTATAAATATGACTCCAAAGAACCTTGATATTGGAAGAAAGTAATTTAATCTTATTAAGCCAGATTTGAATAAACCAAGGCACAGTAGAATTTGATAATAAAATCTGTAGTAACTGCAATGAATCCATTTCTAGATGCACTAATTGGTAGTGAAGCATGGTTGCAATTTTTAGTCCCCAATAAACAACAATTACTTCAGATTCTAAGGCATTAAGACAAACAATAGGAGCTGAAAGGAACCAGAGACAATGCCCTTTAGAATTTCTGCAAAGAACACCCATACCAGCTGAAGAACTCTTGAAACTGCCATCAATGTTGATTTTAAGCTTTGTAATAACAGATTTGGCAGTGAGCACTTTATTGTTAAATAAAAAGTCATTTCTAGCCAGCCATAAAAACCAGAAGATGATGAATGGAATAAAATAATAAGTACAGGATTTCCAACCATTCCAGCAATCAAGAATAGAACTCCAAGTAGAAAGATAAACCTGTTTTCCCACAACAAATAAAACAGCTTGCCAAACCTTTTTAGTCCAATCACAATTCAGAAAGATATGGTCAATGGTCTCTTCAGCATAGTGACAAAAATGACATCTAGATGGACCCCGAATTCCCTTGAGCTTAAGGATATCATCAGTTGGTAACAACTCCTTAAAAAGTCGCCAGCAAAAGAAGGACATAGAAGGAGTAATGTATTTGTTCCAAAGCTTAGCTCCCCAATCATTTTTCTGAAAAATAAAATTGTTATGCAGAATGAATTTGGATAGACTTTGATTGTGAGGATTTTTAGTGATCAGTCTATCATTATTCCCAGGGTGAATTGGAATATTCAAAATTTTGTTATGAAATGAAACAGGAACAAAATTATGTAATTTCTGTAAGTCCCAAGCATCCTCACTCCAGCAATCAGAAACTTTTCTAATAGGAGAGTTATGATTGTAATAAGATCGAAGAGATTCATCAAAAAGCCAAGTATCAAACCAGAAATCAACTTGGCCATTACCAATTTCCCAGATAAATAAGTTTTATGCATGGCATCTTACTTTAAGCAGCTCTTTCCAAGTCTTGGAATCTCCAGGTCTTAGCTGTACAAGATTTGGATGAGAAGTATTACAGTATTTGGCATTCATAAATTTAGACCACAAAGAGTGATGTGATCTAAAGTTAATCCATAACTTGTAGTAAAAGGCTAAACTCAACTGCTAAAAATTTTTAAAGCCTAAGCCACCACAATCCACAGGTTTACAAAGTTTCTCCCAATTGGTCCAATGCATTTGCTTGTGCTGTCCTTCCCAAAGGAATTTATTGAATATAATGGAGAGCATTTTTTGTGTACTTTTCTTCATTTTAATCATCTGCATAGTATAAAGAGGGAAGGCAGTTAACACACTCTTAAGAAGTGTTACTCTTCCTCCAGTTGAAAGAAAAGAATTAGACCAGCAATTAATCTTAGTAGAACTTTTAGAAATAACATCATCAAAATGAGAGAGTCTTCTCCTTCCGTTAATTAAGGGGAAGCCCAAGTATGAAAGAGGATATTGAGTCTTTTTAAAGCCAGTGAAATCAGCAATCCAATTCTTCTTTTGATTATTGATTAGAGAGCTAGCAAGGAAATAACATTTGGATCTGTTGAAAAGCATTCCAGAAATAGCTTCAAAATAAGTAAGGACATCCATAAGACATTTAATGGATAGTTTAGTAGCATTAGAAAATATAATCACATCATCTGCATAAGCAAGATGACTAATTAAAATAGTAGATCTGTGTTGGTACTGAGTAAAAGTATGAGAAAGTTGCATTTGATTCAGCATTTTTGAGAGATAGTCAAAGACAAGAATGAAGATATAAGGGGACAATGGATCTCCTTGTCTAATACCCCTACCACATTGAAAAAAACCATGACAGCCTCCATTAATCAGCACACTATGGTTAAGCCATCTTGAAATGAGAGAACAAAAATTTGAACTAAATCCTCTATCAGCCAGGAAATTTAGAATAAAGGTCCAACTGATGGAATCAAAAGCATTGGCCAGATCCAATTTGAAAATGATATTAGCACCTCTGCAATGTTTGTCAATATCAACAAGAAGTTCTTGTGCTAAAAGAACATCATCACATATACTTCTTCCTTTTATAAAGGCACTTTGGTTTTCAGATATAATGTCTCCCAATAAAGGTTGTAGTCGAGCTACTAAGATCTTACTAATAATTTTTTAGAAAGTAGAGGTTAAGCTAATAGATCTGAAATCATGCCAATTAGATTTGCAATTATTCTTAGGCAGCAGAACAATAATAGAAGAAGAGAAATATTTGGGAAGATCAGATCCTTGAAAGAAGCTTTGCACTGCTGAGACTACATCAGATTGAATAACTATCCAATTTTTGATATAAAAGTTAGATGTAAACCCATCTGGTCCAGCAGCCTTGTTGCCATCTATTGAATGGAGAGCATCAAAAACTTCTTTAGCATCAGGTGGTTGAACCAAAGATTCCATATTCACATTACTGAAATCAGAATCAATAAGTGATGGAGAGTAGGCAGTGGAGTCAATAGGTTGAAAAAAAAACACTTTGTGAAAGTAATCTATAGCATCTTCAGCAATCTCTTTGGTTGTACAAAGCCATTTATTATTAGCAGATTTCATTCTCAAAATAGCATTAACAAACCTATTGTATTTAATAGAAGCATGGAAAAACTTTGAATTTCTGTCACCATGTTGAAACCAGATTGACGACGAGCTTTTTGTTGTAGCGATATTTCTTCATTCCGAATAGCGGTTTGCAATCGGCTATAGGCTTCATTAAGATTAAAATCAGATTCGAGCACCATCAGCAACAAGGATTTCTAAAGCATTTACCATAGCTTCAGCTTCAATAACTTTCTGATGAACATTTCCAAATACATTCCAATTCCAGTGTTTCAATTTAATGGATATTCTTTTTTGTAATTTCCAAAGTTTAGTCATAGGATCAGAATAATGAACATCCAAAGGGATCCTCCAATTATCAGCTATGAATTTAGTGTAATCAGGATGATTAGACCAAACATTAAGAAATCTGAAGGTAGATTTTTGAATTATGGGATTAATAGCAAAATGTACCAACAAAGGAGTATGATCAGAACCCAATCTTGCTAAATGTTTAACAGTAGATAAAGGAAACATATTTAACCAAAGCTGATTAACCAAGAATCTATCAATTCTTTCATAAATATTACCCCTTGTCCAAGTAAAACAAGAACCCTCAAAACCAATATCAAAAAGATTAGCAGAAGAGATATTATTAGAGAATGTCGAGCATGGCTTGTAAGTTAGGATTTCTCCCACCTTTTTTCTCACTAGGATGTGCAATGGAATTAAAATCCCCACCAACAATCCACCCTTCAGTCATCTGATTGCTAATATGATGCAAAATATTCCAAAGCTCAATCCTATCAGCATTAGCAGTAGCAGCATAAACAAAGGATGCAGAACCAGAAAACTGTTCTAATTCGAAATGGAAATGTAACAATTGAGATTGATTAATCAATAATTTAACCTTCAATTCCTTCCTATAAAAAATCCAAATTTTATTGGAACAATTTGTAAGAAAAGTATAGCTAGTAAACTTCTTAGTAAACCTGTCCAAATTGGACTTGACTAAAGGCTCCAAAAGAGCAATAACCCAAAACTGATGAACCCTGTTTAAATTAATCAGTCTATTAAAGGAGCCAGGGTTGGCCACTCCCCTAATATTCCAACACAAAAATTTAATCATGAGAAACAGTCCTTCCTCCTCTAGTCACCCTAGAAGAAGAAGAAGTTTGGTTAAATATGTAATTGAAGAGTAACATTTCGAGCCAAAAATAGGCAGAACAAGAACGAATAAATCTTTTTTGTGTTCGACTCATTAACTTAGCGAACAAGCCGAGCATGAGCTTCTAAACGAGCTGAACACGAGCTGCTCGCGAACAGCGAGCCATTTTGACAGCCCTATAAGGAACAACTTTGTTGTTCGAGGTTTCAGGATTTGGGAAATGTAGATGGGTTTTCTCCGTGGAGTGAAGCTCTCGAGTTTAGCACTATTTATAGCCATGGGAAGGCCATAAGAAAGCTTGGGCTTACCCAGGGTTCACTTGGGGAAGGTATTACTTGATGTTATGATGGCTGAGGATAGAATTTCAGCTAGAGGATAAGCTTAATTCATCTTCCCAAGATCAACCCATGTTAGGTTCAACCATGGCGAGAGCTTGCTTCTCAATTTGGCTTGCTTCCAGTGGCACCCCATGAGGTGGATATGGCTGGTTATAATCTGGTAAATTAACCTCCCCCAAGTGATTCATGAGTTCATTCAATGAATTAAGGGAGTGGAGTACACATATCCATCCTCTTCCTTATTTTTAATGTAATGCTTATGATGGCTTTATCCATGTATAGGATAAGATTTAGAGAAGTTTTTCTTTCATTGGAGAAGGATAGAGGTGAGTGATGACCTCCCCTCATCCTTATTTCAAAGATTTATGAGGGAATGACACCTCATTATGCCCTTCATGATGGTCTCATGATGGATTTTAACCATGGTTAAAAGGGTTGGTCATGGGTTATTCAATGTGTTAACCCATGTGTGATGAGTTTCATGGGTCATGGGTGACCCTTTGATGACTTCATATGAAGTAATTTACGATGTCGTGATGGAATTTTAAATTTTGAGATCATTTTTTATGTTATATATGATGTAATTTTTAATTTTGAATTTTAGGGTTATTTTCTTATAATTCCACTTTAAATTAATTATGTAATTAATTAAAAGTGTAGGAAGTTATAATATTAACCCATAAATTAATCGAAATGATTTTAAAGGTTAATCATTTGATTAATCGCATTAATTTGGTTCAAAATTGGGTATTTTGACCTAATTTAACTAAAGTTGACCATGGTTGACCAGTGTTGACCCGTCTAGGTCCAGAGTTGACCTAGCTGATTTACTTAACCTTGTAATGGTTAATTTAATCGTGGTGCCATTAATTTTGGTAATAGCACCGAGGTTTGACTAGGGTTAAATAAATGACCAATTTTGATCATTTTAATGTCTTAAATTAATTAAATGAGTAAAGTTTGACCAATTTGGTGTCTAGGTTGCTCTGGTAGTTAATAAGGTTGGCATTGGGTCAATATGGTGGTCATTGGGTCATGAGTTTACCATTTTGACTAAGTTTGACCATTTGGGTTAAGGGTTGACGATTTGGTCGATGTGGTGGTTATTGGGTCATGGATTGACCATTTTGACCAAGTTAACCATTTGGGTTAAAGATTGACCAGTTTAGTCAATGTGGTTGTCATTGGGTCAACGGTTGACTATTTTGACCTAAGTTGACCCTTTGGATCAAAGGTTGACCAGTTTGGTCACTAGGGGGGTCATTGGGTCAAAAGGGTTGACCATTTGGGTCAAAGGTTGACCAGTTTGGTCAATGTGGAGGTCATTAGGTCATGATTTGACCAGTTTGACATATTTTAACCATTTGGGTCAAAGGTTGACCAATTTGGTCAGTGTGGTGGTCATTGGGCCATGATTTGACCATTTTGACTTATTTTGACCATTTGGGTCAAAGGTTGACCAGTTTGGTCAGTGTGGTGGTCATTGAGTCATGGTTTGACCATTTTGACCTATTTTGACCATTTGGGTCAAAGGTTGACCAGTATGGTCAGTGTGGTGGTCATTGGATCATAGATTGACCATTTTGACCTATTTTGATCATTTGGGTCAAAGGCTGACTAGTTTGGTCAATGTGGTTGATCAAATCAAGATTTGTCATTACTGATTTGATCATTTTAGCATGTCATTAAAATTTTGGTTAAAAAGGCTTTATTAGGGTTTCACCCTAGGCATTAGGGTTTAATGACCATCAGTGAGATTTTAGGAGTTAATATTGGTAGACTTCCTGTATCAAGATGATTTAGAAATGATCCTCACAAAAGTGAGGTCAACACTAAGCGTTGATATCCAGTGCTTACGCACGGGAGTTACAAAGGAGGAGTTATTTAATTTTAGGTGCCATTTTGAAGAGGTTTTCGAGGCACCTCTTGGTAAGAACGTGGGTAACTTCCTATTGGAGCCAAATTTAAATTAAATCTCTCTTGAATGGATGCATCTCTTAGAAGATACGTTGAATCTAGACACAATTTGAAGAAATACAAAGACACCTTTTGAAAAAGTATAAAAAGAAGACTTGAAGATCAAAAAAGGGTTGATGTTAGAGAGTGTGGTTTATGTTTAAGAGTATCATTTTATGTTTGGGAGTGTGGTTTATGTTAGAGATTTATTTTAGAACACACCTCTCCACTTTACCATCTTTACTTTACTTTATTACAGTTTGTATTAGGATTACAACTAAGATTTAAAACCCTTAAAGTTGGGCGTCAACCTCTAAAGAGTATTTTAAGAGAAAGTAAAGTTTTCAAAGGAACTTCAAGAGTTTGGTGAAGAGGATTTTCAGATAAGTCTTTATCTTTGTTATTAGATTTAGTTCTTAATTAAGACTTCTTGTGTTTTCATTATGATTTATACTTTTAAACCAAGTTGTGATTGTATTTTCTCCATGAATTCTGAGTAGTTTTCTTTATCTTTTTCCTTAAAATGATGAAGTAATAAATTTATGGAAGTGTGTTGTGTGAAGTATAGAATTTCAATGTTAGACGAAGTTGTGATGATTTAAAACCTCGCACTTCATTCACTTCTTGATTTGGCCAATTAAAATGTTAAAATTTTTTGTGAGAACATGTAAGAACCAGTATGGTAATCGATAATAGGAAAGAATCACATGAGAATGTAGGGGCGAGAATGCAATCCATATGGTTGAGTGCAAATAAATAAGGAGATATACTTTAATGGGTGTAAAAATAGAAGACTTTAGAGTGATAAGCTAAAGCCCTCAATTTGGTTTATTGTTTTATGTTTTAATACGAGATGTTAGCCTCCAGGAGTAGGGAATCGAGGAAACTCTAGAGTGAGAGCTAGTATCTTTCCTGCCTAACCTGTATTCAAGATTTTTAAAACAGTATATTAACTTATGTTCTTTATAGCATCTCTAGTAAGGGTAAAGAATAAAATTACTCCTATTTGGCACAATACATTTTAGATACTTTCACAACAATAATTTCTATAACTTTTTATTCATTCATAAAAGGGAAAAAGATATTTCATTTTCATAAGTTTTCAACTTACAAAAGTTTAGAAAAAGTAGTTTTTTACTTTCATTTCCAATTTATAAAATTAACAAAAAAAATTGAATGTTATTTCCTAAGAATATAATTTTTAATTTGAGTAAGATCTTTTCTAAAAAGTAAAAAGTTTATTTTCTTTTTTTTGAGCTAGAATATATTTCATTTATTTATCACTTTTGCCTGTGAACTCGATATCTTGGGGCTTAATCATAAAGTCTTATATTATTTGATAAACGATATGTATACTTGCGTAGTATCCACATTAAAATATCATTAAAAAGAAGTATCAATATATATATACACTCTTCTAAAGAGTATTATCACCACTTTTCCCTCTTACATCCTCCAGATGATTGCCATGACTAAATCTACCCAATTGCAAATGGAGAGAATTTTTAATAGGTTTTTGTGGTCTGGTAAGAGGAAGCAAATCCATTGGGTTTCTTGGCAAAAAGTTGCCAAACCTACTGGGGCCGGTGGGATTGGTTTCAAGAGCCTGATGCAGATCTCCCAAGTAAATCACTGTAAGCTTTGGATTAAATTTCAGTCCCACAACTCTCTTTTGGCAAAATTTCTAAAAGGAAAGTATTGCAAAGATACTCACCCCACACTGGTTGTCAGGAAATTGGGTGATTCTAGAGTTTGGTCTAACATGTTAAAGGCTAGACCTCAAGCTAGCAAGATGTTCCCCTGGGAGTTGAGCACTGGTCAGATTTCCTTTTGGCTAGACAAATGGTGCCCTGAGGACTAGTTATTGCTTGCCCCTAATGTTATCAAAAAACCTCAGCTGAAAGTGGCAGACTCTTTGGATTAATGGTGAATGGTCTCTTCCTAAGCTCAACTCCCAGATTCAAGAATTTTCTTCCAAGATAGTTGCCTCAATCCCTCTGAACACTTCTAGACCTGACAGAATAAGCTAGGCTGCTTATAAAACTCAGAGTTTATCTAAAGCTATATACTCCAAATTGTTCAAGTGGCAAGATTCTCCAAGGGATACAGCCATATGGAATAAATTCCTCACTCCCTCCATGTCCTTCTTCTGCTGGAAGCTGCTCCACCAGATTCTCCCCACTGATGATCTCCTTAAACTTAAGCGCTTAAAGGGACCTTCTTGCTACAGGTTGTGCAGTAACAGTGAGGAATCCTATGACCATCTATTCTTTGATTGCCCATTCTCACAACAAGTGTGGGCTTATTACTTAAGAAAAATTAAGTTGAACCTCATCTGTTGTTGGAAGAGTCTCTCTGATTGCTGGGGAGACTGGAGAACTGCAAATTTAGGGGAGCTCCCCCTCATCTTTTCTTGGTTTATCTGGATGTGCAGGAATCAAGCAACTTTTGATGATATTCCCCCTTGTGCTAGGAAGGTGGCTAGAAACTGCCTAACTTACCTGGCTAAGTTAGTCAATTGGAAGGGTTATCCTGATTTCTGCTCATTCCCTTCTACTGTTGGGTGGGTGCAGCCTGCCATAACATTAGTGGAATGGAATAATCCTATGTTCCCGTATATCAAGGCTAACATTGATGGTAGCTTCTCCCCTCAGGGAGCTGGGGTGGGGGGAGTTTTCAGAAATCATAGGGGGAAATGCCTGATCCTCTTCCAATTTCCTGTTCTTGCTAAGGATGTTTTGAGGCCAAATTCATTGCAGTTTTCTGGGCTTTCAAGATTGCTGCTCATTTTCAGTGGGCTTCTATTATTGTTGAAGTGGATTCCTCTAATCTCTTTAAAGCACTTGTAGCTGCTGACCCACTTCCTTGGCATCTCCAACTGTGGATGGATATAATTTCCTCTTACATCAGCAATTGCAAGTATCAGATTCAATTCATTTTTAGAGAGGGTAATAAACCAGCTAACTGGTTGGCCAGGGAAGCTATGTCTTCTTGTAGCAGCAAAATATCCAGCTCACCCCCTCCTCCCCTCTCCTTCCTGCTTGCTGGAGATCAGTTGGAGTGTCCCTACCTCAGAGTCAATTACCGACATTATGGCAGGGTCAGTTAATTTCAGTGGTGGAGTTTTTTTCCTGTATGGTGGCTGTTGTTTTCTCCTCTTAGAAGGTTTCAGAGTTGATTGGGTCCTACTTCCAGTGTGAGTCATTTGGGTCGGGCAGTCCAGTTTTTTGTGTTTTTTTCTCCTTATGTTCCTATCTTCTGATAGTGTCTATCACTGTTTTTCTTTCCTTTTGTAAGGTAGCCCTCTGGGTTACTCTTGTAACTTTTCTTGGTAGTAACAAGTAGAGAGCTTTTGTAGCTCCTTTTTCTTATCTTAATATGTATATATATATATATATATATATATATATATATATCATAAGCATAAATATCGGTAGATCAAGTTTTTGGTGCCGTTGCTAGGGAATAAAATTAAACAAAGAAAAATTTTTAAGAGAAAAGTTAATTTTTACTTTTTTAAATTTTATTTAAACTTGTTAGATTTATTTTAGGAAGTTGTTGTTTTTTTATGATTTTATTTTATTAAGTTTTATAATTGTGTATTCGTAGTTCAAGTTCTGAAGGACTTGTGTTTTACGATTCTGAATTAGAAAGAACAATATGAAAAATAAAAAATTTTAAATAAACAAAATAAGATAAAAATATTCAAGAAATGGCAAATAAAAATAATCAAAATGCTGATATCTATCAAGAATTTAGACCTTTAAGAGATTATGCTAATCCTACAGTAGATGAATTTCATGGTAGTATTCAAAATCTTGTTGTAGTGGTCAATTCATTTGAACTTTAACTAGCTATTATCCAAATGGTATCTAATAATCAGTCCGGGGGAGGGGGGGCACCAACTGAAAATCCAAATTTATATCTTGTCAATTTTCTATAATTGTGCGCTACATTTAAATATGATGGTGTTTCGGATGATGCTATTAGACTTTCACTTTTTCCTTTCTCATTGAGGGATAAAGCTAAGATATGGTTACATTCTTTGGCACCTGGATCTATCGGAACTTGAGGTGATTTATCTCAAAAATTTCTTGTTAAATATTTTTCATCATCAAAGACTGCTAAGCTTAGCAATGATATTACATCTTTTTGTCAGTTTGAAAGGGAATCTATCTATCAAGCATGGAAACATTTTAAAGATCTCTTAAAAAAGTTCCTACACCATTCAATACCAGATTGGTTAATAATTCAAAGTTTTTATAATGGATTAATTGGATCTCTTAGATCTATCATCAATGTTACTGCTAGTGGTTCATTAATATCTAAACAGTTTAATAATGCTTATGCCTTAATTGAAGAAATGGCTACAAATAATTTTCAATGGCTTTCTGAGAGAGTAAATCCTAAAAAGGTAGCCAATATTCATGAATCTGATGCTTTTAAAATGCTAGTAAATCAAGTTGCTGCAATTTCAAGGAAGATAGACTGATTTGGAATGAATTTTTCTCAATCAATGTCAATGATTAAAAAAAATTTATTAGTCCAAATGGTATATTATCAAGCATTATTAGAAACTTTGAATGCCATAAAAAAATTTAATAGCCCATATTCCAATTATTATAACCTAGGTTAGAAGAACAATCCAAACTTTAACTAGAATAACAATAATCAGGTGGTAGTAATCAACAATGGAGGAAAATCAAGAAAACCCATTGGGGAATTAGAACAATCAAGGGAATAATATTTATAGACCTACTTATCATTCAGGTTTTAACAATGCTTCACAATATAAGGAGAAGAAGTGGTGTTACAAATGGGAAATCAATTACAAAGTAAAAGAGCTACAATTTGAAATATTAAGAATCAATTGGGACAAATATCCAATTCATTAAGTAATATATCCCAAGGAACACTTCATAGTAATACTGAGATAAATCCAAGAGATAAAAATAAAGAACAAGTAAAAGCTGTTTAACTGAGAAGTGGAAGAGAGTTGTAAGGTAGAGTACAAAAAGAGATTAAAGTAGATAAATAAGAGATTGAAGAATCAAAAGAGGACGCTCAAAAAGGTTTGGAAAGATCTATTTCTCCACATAAAACTGATTTAGAAAAGCCGCCACCACCATTTCCTCAAAGACTCCGACAATAATAATTGGATAAGCAATTTTCAAAACTCTTAGATATTTTTAAGAAACATACAATTAATATTTCATTTGCTGAAGTCTTAGAACAAATGCCAAGCGATGTGAAGTTGATGAAGGATATTCTCAACGGAAAAAGGAAATTTGAAGATAATGAGAATGATGCACTTAGTGAAGAATGCAGTGCAAAAATTCAGAAGAAACTTCTTGAAAAGCTTAAAGATCCTGGTAGCTTCACAATTCCATGTACAATTAGAGAAAATTTTTATGGGAAAGCATTATGTGATTTAGGAGCAAGCATTAACCATAAGATAGACTAGCTGAGCATAAATTAATTGTTGGGCATTAGGTGTAACAAAAGTACTTATGCCATTATCTATATTTAAAATACTAGGATTATGAGAAATAACTCATACTACTGTAACTCTATAGTTAGTAGATCGTACGATAACATATCTTAAAGGAGGTATAGAAGATGTTTTAGTAAAAGTGGATCAATTTATTTTTCCTGTTAATTTCATTGTTCTTGATATGGAGGAAGATAAAGAGATACCAATTATTTTGGGGAGACCTTTCCTAGCTACAGGAAGAGCAATGATAGATGTGTAGAAAGTGGAATTAACTATGCGTGTTAATGATCAAACTGTGACATTTAATATTTCAAAGTCAATGAAATATCCTACAAAAGATAAAGATGATGAATGTTTCAGGATGGATGTTATAAGATATCTGAGTGAATGACATTTCCAAGCAACATATGAAGAGAAAGCTGAAAGTAAACAGATGGAACACTAACAAGAAGAGGAAACATGATATTCTGAAGATTTTATTGAGGAAAACTTAAATTATATTCAAGAGAGTTTTGAATTTTTGGACATGACAAATAATGATGAATCTTTCAGTCCATCAATTAAAAAAGCTCCTGAACTTGAATTGAAAGTACTTCCTGAACATTTAAAATATGTTTTTTTAGGTCATTCCACAACTTTGCCAGTTATAGTTTCCTTAAATTAACTATAAAAGATAAAGAGAGTTTGCTTGAAACTTTAAAGAAATATAAGAAAGCCTTTGGATGAATCATAACTGATATTAAAGGAATCAGTCCTTCAATTTGTTTGTACAGAGTTCAATGAAAGAAAACTGCAAACCCAGGGCTAATCCTCAATAGAGATTAAATCCTATTATGAAAGAAGTTGTTAAGAAAAAAAAAATTAAAGTGCTTAAATGCTGGAGTTATCTACCCTATTTTAGATAATGCTTGGGTCAGTCCTATTCACTGTGTTCCTAAGAAAGAAGAATTAACTGTAACTGTTAATGAAAAAAATTAACTTATATCAACAAGACAAGTTACAGGATGGTGAATATGCATTGATTATAGAAAATTAAATTTTTCCACCAGGAAAGATCATTTTCCACTACCCTTTCTGGATCGGATGTTGGATAGACTAACTGAGCATAAATACTTTTGTTTTCTGGATGAATATAATGGTATACCCAAATACAAATTGCTCATGAGGATCCAGAGAAAACAACGTTACTAGTCCTTATGGTACTTTTGCTTTTAAAAGAATGACCTTTAGTTTATGTAATGCCCCTGCTACATTTCAAAGATGTATGATGACATTTTTTGTGATCTAATTGAAAAAGGAATTGAAGTGTTTAGGGATGATTTTTCAGTGTTTGGATCTTCATTTGAATCATGTTTAGAACACTTATCTAAAGTTCTTAAATGTTGTGAAGAAACAAATTTAGTTTTTAATTAGAAAAAATGCCAATTTATGGTAGCAGGAAAAATTGTTTTGGGACATAAAATTTAAAAAAAGGGAATGGAAGTAGACCCTGCAAAAATTCAAGTGATCGCTAATTTACCTTGCCCAACAAATGTGAGGGAAATTAGGAGTTTTTTGAGATATTCTGGATTCTACAGGCATTATATTAAAGACTTTTCAAAAATAGCTATGGTTCTATGCCAATTACTGGAAAAAGATACCATTTTTAATTTTAATGAAGATTGCCTAAAATATTTTGAATTAGTAAAATAAATAAATAATCACTGCACCAATTATTATTTCACCAGATTGGGAAAAACCTTTTGAATGTGTGATGCAAGTGATTATGCTATTGAGCTGTTTTAGGACAAAAACATGATAAAATTTTTAAAGTAATCTACTACGCTAGTAGAACTCTTAATGAAACCTAAATTAATTATACCACAACTTAAAAAGAATTATTAGTTATAGTATTTTCTTTTAATAAATTCAGATCATATTTAATTGGAACTACATGAGTGGTGCATACTGACCATTCTGCTATTAAATATTTAATGAAAAATAAAGATGCAAAACTATGATTTATAAGATGAATTCTTCCTTTACAAGAATTTAACTTTGAGATAGTAGATATGAAGGGTGCTAATAATCAAATTGTTGATCATCTGTCTAGGCTTGAAAATAAAAAATCTCTCTCTTCTGATGATAAAATTAATGAAAATTTTCATGATGAAAAATTATTCACTATTAATGAGTGGTGTGTTCCATGGTATGCCGATATTGTAAACTTTATTATTAGTGACATATTACCCTATGGTTTGACATACCAACAAAGGAAGAAATTTTTATCTGAAGCTAGACTTATTTATGGGATGACCCATTTTTATATAAATAAGGAAATGATCTTATTATTAGAAGATGTGTACCATTAGAAGAAGCTTATGAAATTATTCAAAAATGTTATGATTCTGATTTAGAGGGACATTTTGGTGTTGATAAAACTCCATATAAAATTCTGCAATTTGGATTTTATTGGCCTACAATTTTTAAGGATGTTAATGATTATATTAAAAATTATGATTGATGTCAGCATGTCAGTAATATATCTAGAAGAAATGAGATGCCCCTAAATTATATGTTGGAAGTAGAAATATCTGACGTTTGGAGATTAGATTTCATGGGACCATTTATACCATCTTTCGAAAAATTATATATATTGTTAGCAGTGGACTATGTATCTAAATGGATAGAAGCTGTTGCTTTACATTGATGTGATGCTCGAAGTGTTGTAAATTTTTTGATAAAGAACATATTTAATAGATTTGGAATGAGGATAGTAATTATAACTGATGCAGGAAGTCATTTTAGAAATGCAATTGTGGAGAAACTAGTAAAGAAATATCATATCATCCATAAAATTGCTACTGCTTATCATCCTCAGATAAGTGGTTTGGTTGAAATATCAAATCGTGAAATTAAAAAATTTTAGAAAAATTTGTTAATCTAAACAGAAAGGATTGGTCAATCAAACAAGATTTTTTTTGTAGGCTTATAGGACTGCACACAGGACTCCTATAGGAATGTCCCCACATAGACTAATTTTTGGAAAAGCTTGTCATTTACCAGTTAAACTAGAGCATAAAGCATATTGGGCTATTAAAGAGTTCAATTCTAATTTAAAGCATGCTGGTGAGAAAAATTATTACAATTAAATGAGCTTGAAGAGATAAGGTAAGAATCATATGAAAGTGCTAAGATATATAAAGAAAAGATGAAGATATGACATGATCGTAAGATCTTGAATAAAAGTATTGAGCCAAGACAATAAGTTTTGCTATATAATGCCAAATTAAGATTATTTTCTGGAAAGCTTAAGTCCACGTTGATGGGCCCATTTATTGTAATAAAAGTTTATCTTTATGGAGCTGTGGATATTAAAGATCCTAAAACTAAGAAAATATTCAAAGTAAATGATCCTAGACTGAATCTTTATTTCTCATTAGATCAACTCAAACTTGATGAAAATCTGATGTTGGGTATTAAGTATTGAGTATGTCGGGTTGGCTACGTTAAACCAAGCACTTTATGGGAGGCAACTCATAGTTATCTGTGTGCTTTGTTTTAACTTTATTTTGTGTGTTTTATTTGATTTTCAGTTTGAATTATATGGTGACATCTTGCTTATATTATGTTATTGGAGATTAATGAGACCTTAATTGATAATAGGGATGAGTTAAAACGAGAATTCAGACGTTTAGCAGACCTGTGCTAAAATAGGCACTGGTGGCTAAGCGCCAGTAGTTCGCGCTTAGGCGTCGGAGTTACGAATAATTTGAAAAATGAGGTTCTAGAAGCCATTATCATGAAGAAGTTGCATGGCACGATTTTGGAAGGTTTGTAAACGTGGGAGGATGGTTTTATGCTTAATGGAAGTCCATCCTATTCAAAAATTTCTGTCCTAAGAGCCTTACAGAAGAGTTTAAGTGTTGAAAATGTCTTCTTGGGATAGTGAAATGAAGATGAAGGAGGATACAAACAAGATGAAGTTCATTAGTGAGAGAGCGCAAGAGTTATATAACTGATTTCTAGCCGTTAGTATTCAAGGAATAGCACAGAAGATTACAAATATTGAGGCTGATGTTTCATCAATTAAAGTAAAGGTAAATGAAACTAATGCACATTTAGCACATATTGGATGGCAATTGAAGATGCAATTTAGTCATACAAGTTATATTGAAGAAGCGGATAAGGCGATGTATCTGGAAAATAAGTGGATTGAAAAGGATTCTGTCAGATGTCTTCATCATTGTCTGTTCTATCAAATCTATTTACCTAATGGTTCAGATGGAACTAATGGAGGTACTAGATATGTTTCACCTAATGGAGACTAGAATTAAGTTCTATAGTTTGTTAAGTGTTAGTTATTTGTGCTTGGTGTTTAATTAATTGTGTTAAGTATTAGTGTTTAATGTTTATGTATGTTGTGTGTTATTTGTTTTATGTTTTAAGTTTGTGTCTAGTGTTTACTTTAAGTGATTTATTCTGAGTAGAAAAGATGAGATCCTATCCAAGTATCTTGGATTAAAAACTTACAATTTGTATTTGTAAGTATTTGTTTAATTAAGTAAAAATTTGTGTTTGTGCAAAACTAGTGTTGAATCATTTTTAAGTCAAAAGAAGTGTAATTATGGAGATAAGAATATTATAAGGTGATGATATACCTATTAAAACAAGTTATGATTGAATAAATGAGTGAGAATAAGTATTTAAAGAAAAAAACAAAATTAGCGAGTTGGCAGCTATGCGCCGAGACCCCGTGCTTACGCTCTAGAGCTCCGGGGCTAAGCGACACGCTTTTGCGCTTAAGCGCCAGTTTGCAAAAATTAATTTTCTGGTTTAAAAACCCAGAAAGTGCCATTTTTTTCTTCACCTTCATCTTCTTTCTTCGGATTTCACAATTTTGGAGGCTAATGCATCACTACATTTGCGAATCTTGAGCCGTTTCAAGTGAAAATTTTTAGATTTGATCTTATTGAGGTATGAGCACTTCTCCTAAGTAATACTTTTTTATTTTCATCATATATTTTGAGTGCATTTTGTAGAAATCTAAAATCACTATTCATGGTGAAAATTTGAAAAAAAGATTGAGAAATTACTTGGATTTAGTAGTTTAAGCCTTTAGGAGTTGAGTTTAGTAATTTTGAGTTGAATGTGAAATTTATAGTGATTTTTATGCAAATTTTAGAAATGGAACCAGCTAGAGCCACTTTCGATTATGACAAGTTCGTCAGTTCCAAAGCTCAAGATCGTTATGTTCAAACTTTACAGTCACGTAAAATGATCTAGGAACGAGGATTTGATAAACCTGGCGGAGAAATAGAAGACATAATTGTAAATCGCTTCTGGGATAGATTATGTTGTTTTACTATCGTAGCTGTTACTTTTGTGGTTCAGGAGTTCTATGTAATCCTCCCGGAGTTAGAGGATAAGTTTGTTTTCAGTCAAGGACAGCTGGTACATTTTACTCCTGAGTTAATTAACAGATTTTACCTATTGCCGCCTAGTTTGCATTGTTTTTATTCAAATTACAATCCAACTGAGGAAGAATTGGATGAGATTATTTCACTTTGACTGATGGGAAGGGGTTATGGAAGATTACTAATGAAAGAAGAGTAAACATCCCTGCATTAAAGTTGAATGCCAATTCCAAAGCCTGACATTATTTCATATCATCCAAGCTGCTTCCTAAAAATCATCTAAGCGAGGTGACTAGAGAAAGAGCCACTTTGAACTATTGTATTCAACAGAGGAAGGTGATAGATATTAGAAAGATTATTTATTATTGTATCTGGAATTCTGCTAGATATGCTGCCACTGCAGGTATGGAATTGCTTCTCTTATACATTCATTGTGTGAGCAGGTTGGTGTTAGATCTGAGAATTGGGAAGAGGATCTTCAGCCTCTTAAGCCTATTTCCAGTTCAAATTTGAAGACTTATGCTGAGCATTCAATTTTTGGCTGGAGAGGAGGATTTTCTAGAGGTTCCAATGCATATGTTTTTGCTGCATCTACATCTCGTGCTTCCACATCTCAGGCATCTTCAGGTCATTTTTTTTGATTTGCAGATTGATCTTTTGAATAAGATGAAAGATAATATTAATTATACTGCAGATCAAGTGTACAATATAGAGAGGAAAGTAGACCATATTGGGGAATATCTTCAGAGACATAGTGAGTATGAGGGAAATTATCATGGTTACATGGATAGATTGATGAGTGGTAATTTTAGTGTTGTGCTACTCACTCATCCACAATATATCCCATGTGTCTATTTGTAAAGGAAATGAAGGGGATGATGCAGAGGAGGAAGAAGATGATTAGGATTGATATTTCATATGAGTGATGTTATGATATGTGATGTTTGTGTGGACTTTTATTTTTGTTTTTTGTTTTATTTTTATTTGTGGATGTTAAAGAGGACTACTCTATGTCTTTCATTTTGTTATATTAATTGCTGAGACACTTTAGTTTGTGTTTATTTTAGTTGTGGATGTTATATGTTTGTGATATGAGATGTGAATGTTTGTGTTAGTAAATGTGTTAGTGTATCTTGTTTGTTAGTTTTGTTAGTTTAGAACTAATTCCCGAAACTATTTAGGAAGTTTTTAAAATGCTACTAAAATCCACTAATTAAATTTCATACTTAACTTTTCTACCATATATATGTCTTAGTTATGGATTTCTATTTAAGTGTATGAATATGTTTTTATGTCCTCCACTATTTTAGAAGTTTTTTGAATTTCTTTTATAAAATGAAAATTTATTAAAATTTTGAATCAAGTCATTTTCATCATTTTTTTAATACTTGCATATTTACGATATAAAAATTCCTACAAGTTTAATACTTACAGATTTTTTTTATTCCTACCCATGTATATTGTTAATATGCTTAAATTTTTTATCATAATGAAAATTTTAAAGTTTGGGGGGAAGGAAGAACAACTTTCAAAAACTTCAAATTTTATTTGTTCTCAAATGAACCAAAAATTTAATTTTAATTGAAAAATAATTATGTGAATGAAGTTATATTAGGGAAATAAAATTTTGAATATAGAAATGAGTAAGAGAATTTAGTTAAAATCTATAGTAAGGATGAATAATTTAAAGTTAAAAATTTCTTAGTGAAGAAATGATGAATATTGTGTAACTATCTTTAGTAAGAAAGTTGTATTTTTAGAAAAAAAAATATAGAAGGATTAGAATTTTATTTTTAATACGTAAATTTCTTTTATTGAAAATAATTTTCAAAACTTTTATTATATTTCTAAGCTAAAGATATATAGCTACCTTATGCTTTAGTAAAGAAATGGTGGAATTCAAAATCATTAAAGGTCTATTCAGATACAATAATCCTTGTCTTATAAAAATGAAAACAAAAGTGAAAGGAGTATATGTGAAAAAATGGAGAAGATTGAGGATTTAAGGGCTTAATCAAAAATTGGTTCCACACCTGATCTTTTAAAGTATAAGATATGATGAAAATCTTGAAGCTGTTGACCTCATTTTTGATGAGGTCTTTTGCTTCTCTCTTTAGTACTTAGGATCTAGCCTTAGGCTTTTCCTTTGACTAATCTTAGAGGACTAGAAGTGGAACCCACCCTTTAGAAGTTCAAACACCTCTTGACTCCCTGCAAACCCCACAAGCTTGATTGTAGACCCCTAATCACCTAGAGGGTTGAAATCAAATGTGGATGTTTAAAGGATGAGTTCCCTATAGGACTTCTTGGCCTTAGGAATACCCTGGGTGGCCTGGTCTGGTGAGGGTAGACTTGCACATACACTACACTCTCACACATTCCAAGTCCTAAAACCACACTCTTACCCAACTTTACTTCCTGACTCATGTAGGTAATTCACATGGATGGTCCTTAACCCCTAAGCCCCTGGCTAAGAGGGTTAGGAACAACATAGTGAATGCCTCAAATGAGTCCTCTCATGGCTCATATGGCTTAATATGGCTTCATGGCTCAACCAAAGTGATTCCATTTTACTCAAATTTGACCAATCTTCATTTTTCTAAAATTTCAATTTTTGACCCCCGGGGCCCTACACCTACTAAACCTACCAAAAGCCCTTGGAACTACCTAAAATTTACAAAATCACCTAAATTACCCAAAATTCCTTAAAATCAATCCTAAACATTTCCCCCCACTCAAATTGATCATCCATAGCCAAAAAATACCAAAAATTCTAAAAGTACCCCCCAATATCCTCCAAATACCCAAAATGTCCTTCTTAGCCCAAAAGTCCAAAAACTCAAAAAATTCCTAAAACATTCCATAAAATCCCAAATATTCCCAATTTCATTTTGTTCAACTACACCATGAGCTAATTTTTCCAATTTACCCCACTTTTACCAAAACCCCCTAATTTGGCCCATTTTAAACCCAAGCGAACCCAATGTCAAACCAAACCACCCCAATTAACCACAATTTTGGTCCAATTCAATTCTAAACTTCAAATCAACATCACTAATATCAATTTAGACCAAATCCAAGTCCAATTTGATTGACATTTGAGCCCAATTTCAATTTGAAGCCTAAGGCCCAATTTTGGCCCATGACCTAAACCTAGCTCAAGCCCATCCAATTCAACTCCAATTGGCCTCAAATCTTTTCTAAAGCCTTCCTAACACCCCCATAAACAAAAAAATTAACTTGATTTGCCAAAAATTTGAACCTAAACTCCAGCCAAACCTAACCCAAAACCAAAATCCCTTAAATTGACCTAAGCCCAAACCTAACCCAAATGGGCCCAAATCCCGAAATTAGAGCCCAACCAATGTTGGAAACTCTTTGTGACACTCCCATGAACATTTATCAACATTAATTTTACATCAAATCCAACTTTAGCCCAACCTTAACCCAAGTTAGCCCAATTTGGCCAACCTTGGCCCCTTTACCAAAAAGGCCCACATTAAACCCAATTCAATTCAAAATCACTTTAAATTTGTTCCAAATCACTCATGACACAAGCCTAAACCAATTGCAACATTTATTTGGCACAATCCTTTACAAAATTTTCATCCTAAATTTATTTTAAATCCAAAAGCCCACTTCCTTAAACCACTTTAAAAGCCAATCCCAAGATAATTTCAAAAGCCCAAAATTGATTCTAAAGCCCATATGACATTTTCATTTGTCATCCATTTAATCAAAATCATTCCCTAATTTCCAATTCCATCATCAAATAAATCTAAATCAAGCATCATGCCAAAATACCCCTAAATTTCAAAAACCCCAAAATCCATTTCTCATGCAAGTGAGCCAAGCCATTCCTAAGCCATGAGCAAGCCTTGGAGACATGCACAAGCCACATGAGAGCTATGAGAATCTTAGGATTGTCAACACCCCATAAATGGAAAAAGGAGGAGATCCTTTAAGCACTCCTTAAGAGTCATTAACCATTCCCATGTCTCCTCTAACTCATGCTTAAGCTTAATTATACTTGGATTGTGACTTGGCCCCACTAATCAAGCTGATCCAATTGACTTTCTCTTCAGCCCAAACCAGCCTTGGGGAGGTGTACCTAGCTTAATCCTGCTGAGCTTTCCCAACCCTAATGGCCACTGGAGTTCTTCTTCTCCTCCCCTGAGCAGCTGATCCCAGCCTTCAAACCCCCCTGGAAAGCCCTCTAGCCATTCCTATTTAAACACCACCACCTCTCGGCCAAAGGGGGAGTTGAACAAAACCTTACTAAAACTCTGCCAAAATCATTCCAGACCCCTCTCAAGACATAGAGAACTTGATCCCCGCTGAAATCCAGCCCTAAAACCCTCTCTGTGAGCTCAATTTCTGCGTTGAAAATCCACTCAAAAACTAGACACTTCACCACAGTGAGCCAATCTCTAAATTGATTGGTCCTACACCTTCACCAGACCAAGAGGAGAAGTTCCCCAGCAAAAGCCCCCTCACCATGCCAGACATTCCTTCCAGCCTCCAAGCTTTGTGATCGGCCTTGGTCACTTTCATACTTAGATAATTTCCCAAAGCCAGAGACTTCATCTGGAGCTTGCCTGGACTCAATCGAAGGTGACACAACTCTCAGATCGAAGCTCCACTTCTCTGAGCAAAGGTATGAACTCATTCTTCCTCCAAAGCTTCCAACGATTCTCCATTTTGTTTAGGTTAATTTCATAGCCTATAAACTGTATGGATGTGTTCGTCTCTTCAAGACGAATCCATAGAGCATAAGAACACAAAAATCCATTGAGAATCGAGTGAGATCTTAGGGTTTTAGTGTGGAAGGTCACGGGTGCACACCAGTCGTAGACGATAACCAGGAGCTGTTGGATCGTGCGTGTATCGAGCGGACGGTCGAGATCAAGTCGGACAGAGCAATGGTACATGAACCGCGGGACGCATGGCTGCTGACTCAAGTGGCGGTGTCGAATGGGAGCTCGACACGTAGGGGTTTCGGAGCTGTCGAGGTTGACGCGGCACCACGTGGATAAGTAGATAAATCCCTATTTTCTGAAATAATTAAATACCCAGAAATTAAAAAATTCATATCTTTGCATAAAAAAATCAAAAAAAAAAAATAAAAATATCCTCTTGCTCAGTGAACAGAGAAGAATAATGTGGAAAAGAAATCAAATTAATTGGATGAGTATTTTATTTTTAATAATTTATTTACTATTTTCAGTACTTTGGTTCTTCATTTTCATAAACAATTCACCATGGCATGAGACCATAGGGCTTTTGAAGCCTCTGTTCTTGAGAACATTCCCTGAATTTGTCAAGGTCAGAGGCCATCTCTGTGAAAAATTATTGAATTTTCAAGTTCATGTCACTGTTTTAGGTATTTTGATTCCAATAATTAGCATGTTGTAAAATAAATTCTAGGAAAATTTGGCGATGTTTCTTAGGACCAGAGAACCCTATGAAAAATATATTTTGAGTTAATTCATACATAATAACCTTAATTGGCCTAAAACCCTAAAATTGAATTTGATTTAATTAGGGTTAACCACACATTAAATTGACTTGAAAATAATTCTTCATTACTCTTTAGCATCAGAGGAACCTTACATAAAATTTTGAAACCAATTGGACTTGATTAGCCCTACCAAATGGGTTGATTAAGCCTCATAAGCAAAATGGAACTTTAAAAATTCATAACTCCAAAAATACTTTCCAAAAATTCACAAAAATGATTTTGGAGCTTCTCTAATATCAGGGGAGTTCAGGAAAATAAAAATTAGAATTTTCTAAAAAAATTGATTTTCCACAATATTTTAATATTTTAATAATTAAAAAATAATAAAAATCACAAAAATATTAAAAATCATAAAAATGTCATATTTTGACTCTTAATTACTTAGGTACAAACCAAATATTTTTCCTAAGTCCCTATGGTAAGATATTGAATTTTAAAGGCTTAATGTAATTTTTAATATTAAAAATATAAGTTATTTAACCTTTTTCACTAAAATAATTCTAATAAATCAAAGAAAAATAAAAAAAATTA
The DNA here is from genome assembly GCA_022702705.1 of Papilionanthe hookeriana x Papilionanthe teres. NCBI lineage: Eukaryota > Viridiplantae > Streptophyta > Magnoliopsida > Asparagales > Orchidaceae > Papilionanthe > Papilionanthe hookeriana x Papilionanthe teres. The sequence goes on from CM040427.1 coordinate 16,225,618, forward strand.
TAAAACTTATTTCCCTGAACTCCTTGAGGTGAGAGAGATTTAAGAAAAATATAAAATCCATTTTTGAGCTTTAATTTTATTTTATAATTAATTAATACTCTAAAACTCAAAATAATTATAATAAATAAAATATAATTCAAAAAATCACCAAAATTGGTCCAAATGGTCCTCTAGTCATTAGGAACATCTCATAATTTTCTTAAGGACAGTCACCTTTCCTTGGTCGTGTTGTTGAATTTTCTTGGAAAACCCCTATTTTCTACTAAAAAATAATTGTATAAATAAATTAAATCCAGAAAAATCACATTTTCTCCTCTAATGTCTTAATTGACATGTGAGTGAGGTGAAATAAAAATTTCCAATTCATTTGAGCTCAATTTAGTGAGTTATGAAATAAAGAAGCTTAAAAGGGCATAAAGGTAATCAAAATTTTTAACCCTTAATTAAAACTTAGGTTTAATCAAAATGGGGGGTAAATTATTTGATTTTAACTTTCTTTTGGATGATTGAAACTTAGGAAAATTAAGGGGTAGAAACCCACTAAACACTTTGAAAATATCAAAATGAAACTTTAATTAATTAAATGATTTAAATTTTGGAAAGAATATATTTAAAATTTGGATTATTAAAATAGAGATATTATTAAGAGGATATTTATACTTTAATTTAAAAAAATCCCTAAATAAATCACTTTAACAATATATAGTTCTTAATTAAAAATTAAAATAATAATCCAAATTAACAATTAAAACTAAAATTAAAACTAGATTTAAATTAAAATTAAATTAAAATTAAATTAAATTAAATTAAATTAAATTAAATTAAATTAAAATCAAATTGAATTAAATTAAAATCATTTAACAACAAACCTAAATGAAATCATTAAGAATTAAATCAAAACATATCAATAATTTCAACACCTCTTTCTATCTAAGTAAATTTAAGACATGAATATCGATGCGAAATACTAAGATAATTGAAAGTGTAAAAATTTAAATCATATCTAAAATAATTTGAACACTATTCCAAACTTAAAATTATTAATTAAGACCTCATAATTGAATTAAAACACTTTAAACCATTAACTCAAACTTTTAATTAATTATGATTAAAATTCTCGATAAACCAACTTGCCCTTAAATGCTTTAATTATTATAACTCTTAAATAGAGTATTAAGTGAGATGTCACTTCATTCATCAGGTAATCAAATACCTAAGTTCACTGAGCAAGAAACAAAGTTTAACTAAACTCCTAGATGATTAATTCACCTGTGCAACTAAATTTACTTGGACTCAAAACAATCCCAGAAATATTGAAAAGATGTTTAGGACTAGTCCTAAGCACTTCCTCGATATGACGGGATGTTTTAGAAGAACAATTGAATCTAAGTGTTCTTTGATGAAGAAAATCATCCCTAAAACCAAACCAAGAACCTAGACGTCATAGGAGATGACTAGTTATAGGATTAGGAATTTGGTAGACAACCAAAACCCTTCCCTTAGCTTTACCTAGGTATCTGTTGAAATATTTAAATTCCTTAACATGTGTTTTAAGTTCAGCTTGGGATGACGGGAAGAACCTCCAGGTACACTTTTATTTTATTGCAATTTACTTTATTGCAATTTACTTACATGCACTGTACTTTACTCTTCTTGCATGATAAATAAAACTGTTGCATGAAAACCAAAACCTTTAGGATAGTCCCTGAACTGAAACCAAAACTAAATTAAAAGTCATTTCAAGATAAAATTCACCGCCAAAACATTCCAAAATATAAAACAACTCAAAATTTAATCACAAACAGAACAACAAAACTACAATTACAACAAAATTAAAATGTCTCGTTGAATGATCGGGAATACCTCAGATGATGTAACCCACATGTTGCTAACAGGATTTCCCACGGTCTAAATGAAAGTGTAGAACTCATTCAGTTGAGTTTAGCAAATTCATCCGGACTAAGTGAATTCAATGAAAATAACGGTGTCGGGATGACGGAACCGTAGGATCTTAATCAGTTCTGTTTAAACAACTTTAAGATTTCTTTTAATTAAAATATTAAAAACACTTAGATTTTAAGATTTTCTCTAAACCAAAACACTTCTCTCATCTCCTGATTTATGACTTCTAAAACTAAACCTCTGCAACAACAAGGAGCTTGGAGCATGGTGGGCAGCTTGGCCATCGTCATCAGCAAAACCCGAGTCTACTTTAGCAAAACTTTTCTCAGAATTAAATAACCAAGCCATAGGATTTCGAGGTAGTTTGCTTAGTGCAACATAAATCCTCAACCATTTTTGTTAGGCATTTGCATGATCATATTATGCAAATTAAGCCTTAACCAGTCTTAGGATTCCGAGGTAGTTGTTTGGTACGACATAAACCCTCATATCTTCAAGGCTATTTGTATGATCATGTCATATAAATATAAGTCCTAATTAATTAAAATTGGCAGGACTGCAATATTAAATAAATTCCCAAATTGAAGTCAAACAATAGGATAGTTTGGGAAGTTGCCAAGATTCCTCTTGGATCCTCAACTTCTCTTCCTTTGGACTCATGAAAATAACTGTTCCAAATTTGATCCATTCCCTATTGAAATTCCAAAATTCAATCCTTTGAAAATCTTAAACTTTGAAATTCTTGAGAGCAAAACCACTAATCATTATCGAGAGTTTTCTTAAATGACTCCCGTCATTTAAGATGTAATTAACTATAGGGGCTTGCCCTATATAGGGAACTTTAAAGACCCAGGTAATATAAACCCTGCTTAATTCCTTTATATTAAGCAGGGAACTTGTCGGCTTATAAAATTAGTTCGCAAACCAAATGGATGTCACCAATCTTCTAGTTTATTTAACTGAGCCCCATCATCAAGCAGTGTGTCTATTCTTTGGGATAGATACAAGGTTTGTGGTGTGGTGCTTGTTTATATTAACTACTTGGGATGTGAGATCAGTTTGATTTCATATCATAAAATTTTCAAACTTAAAATTATTTTCAAAATCAAATGCTACTTTTCAAATTATATATATTTAAATTAAAATTAAAATCTAAAAATTCGCCGACAATTTTTGTAGGCGACCCCCTTTTTTTTAAAATACAACACTTAACCTAAAAATATGCCGACAACTTCTGGCGACTCCACTGGGGACTAGTTCCTCTCTCCATTTTTTATTAGATGGTTTTGCTTTCATTAATTGGTAGTGAGTCCAGATCCCTAGTGGACCAAAACTACCATTCTTCCTTTGGAATACCCCATTCATTTCTGTCTTGAACGAGTATAGACAACTCCGCTCCGATTTAGGAGTCACTGTTTAGACAACCCTAAATAGAGAGGTTCCGGAATCATCCCACCTCCCCAAAGAGGCGAGGTAGACCCCCAATAGGTGTGTTAGAATAAGAGCCATCTATTCATGTGATTTCAATGTGAATTCGACCTCCTCTAAATCTCGGACTGGGTCCGATACTTCATTCCTCTTTAGGTTTGACTTGTTGTAAACATGTCAAACTGAAATTCTGCTCTAACAACCTTCCAATAAACTCCAAACAAAATAAAATCTCGTTAAAATTCCAATTCAAAATAAAATTCTCAAAACCCATCAAATACACAATAATAAAACAAATTGCAATATTTTGAAATAAAAAAAAATCACATGAATAAATTTTAAAGGATGCCCAGTTTACAGGACAAGTGCGTTAACTTGAGTATTACCGCTGAAATTACTAGGTAAAGGATGTCAATGACTTCTGAATGTTCTTCAAAAGACAATCTACACATCCACTGAAGGACTGTCCCGCGACGAAGCTGCCAACAAGTTCAAATTCCATGGATTGACAAATAAATGGATACAAGAAGGATAATGGGTCCCAACCCTCCCACCACAAAACAATCAAAACGACTTGATGATGGGTTGTGGGTCCCGACCCTCACACCACAAAACAGTTGAAAGAGACGACGAGTTGATGATGGGTCGTGGGACCCAACCCTCCCACCACAGCAAAAAAAAATATACGCTCAAGGATGTTCGAAGTTCAGCAGAAAGACAATCAAGGAGTGAAACATGATGAAACTTCAGTATTTTAATAGGAATGACTTTAGGGTAGAATGAAATTAATCCCCTAATGACTGAGTCCTTCACTTTAAGGAATTCGGACTGGGTCCTTAGTAGATTTCAAAATGAAGCATGGTGGCTGAAATACGAGTAATTGATCCGCGATATCAAGGGTCTTTTAATTTCCTGCCATGTGATTGGGTCCAGACTTTTGGATGAGTTATAATATCCCAAGATTCATGTTAAGAAACCATTTCAGATTTATTAATTAGGGGAGTTTCGACATTCAAAATATTTAACAAAAATATGTCTTACCAGATACAGTAATTCTCAGAGAACAAAAGGAGCATAAAAAAAGAAGAAGAAAGAGAAAAAAAAGTATTCATGAGGAGAAGCTTGAGGTGAGCACATAATCAAAAATTGGTGTCACAATTCAGACATTCAAAATCTTTAACATGTGTTCTACCAGATATAGTAATCTGCAATGAAAAAAAGAAGAAGCGAAAAGCTCAATAAAAAAAAAGATGGAAACAAGAAGCCTCCCTGAGAAGAAGCTTGAGGCAAGCATATAATCAAAAATTGGTGTCTTAATCCTCCCCCGATTAATAAAACTTGAAAGACTACCTTAAGAAATCTCCTCTGATATTATGTTTTGAAGAGAGTCAAGTGATTTAGGTCTTTTGGTCGGTCATTAATTGACTTAGAAATATCTTTGGACAATGAAAAATACTTCTATCACATGAGCAAAAATTTTGAATTTGCTTAGGCTCAGAAAGAAAGAATTGAAGAGAGGGCTCTGTTATTAGTAATTGATGGAAATTCAACCCTGAAGTCATATCGTTCAGTACCCAGCAAATACAACCCCAACATCAATTCGATGAGCGTTAGAACGACTTCTCAAAGACAACTTGTACAATCATTACAAATCAATGTCAAAGAAACGACGATCGTTGTGACAGAGCTATAAAGTTACAACATTTCCAGCTATGGTGTCTATAGAAATAACACCTCTTTGTAGGTACTTAAAAAAATAAAATTACAATTTCGATAGTACCTTGAAGAGTGGGTTTTACTCTTTAAACGTGGTTTTAGTCAGTGGATGATGCCTCAAGAAGTATTGTGCATCGTTATGTTTCAAAGGCACCCTCGTTCTACCAAGCACAGATGTTGCACTTGCTTGTAACTAGGTCCAAATCCTAAAATAAAAAAAATATATATATAACAAAAGAAAAGTCATAAAACATAAAGAATATAATAAAATTTCACAACAAATAAACAACAATAAATTTCCCATTAAATGAAATTACAAATAAATGAATAAAAAAAATATAATGAATTCACCAAAAATAAACAAAATAAAAAATGTCTATACAAATCAAAATGAAATTCAAATCAAAGTGAAACAAAATTTAAATCAAAACAAAAATTTAAATCAAAAGAAAATCAAAACATAAAATCAACAAAAAGTCAAAAAAAAAACAAATAAAAAATTTGAATTCCTCTCCTGACTCGGTAGCAAGTTGAGTTTCATCAGCCTAGGGGTGTCCTCAAACCCTTCCTTCTTGATGAGGTTTATCTTTTCAAAATCCCAATCTAAACAAAATTTGAAGATCAAAACAAAATGAACATAAAAAAGGGGAAAGAGAAGAGAAAAGAAAATGAAAAAGAAAATGGAAAAGAAAATGAATGAAAAATCTTTTAAAAATCTGAATGTCAAAACGAATTCCAAATTAACATGAGCTCTAATTAAACAGAAAATGAAATTGAATCACTAAAACAAAATGAATCTAAATCTCAAATTGAATTCTGATCTGAATCCTCTGATTAGAACCTTTCAGTTTTTTCCTCAATCGAAATCTGTTTGAAACTCTTTTGAAATTTGAATATTTTCCTCGACTTTTTGCTAAGTCAAGTATTTTCAGCTTCGTACACTTACCAACTCCTTTCAATTCTCTTTCTTCTGTGTCTTAGAATATCGACTAGTTCTATTGACACGGAGCCACGAACTTTGTTCGATTTGGTTCTGATGGCATGAGACTGTGTCCCTCTTCATACAGATAAATCTTCGAGATTGGAACCAGTTTCCATTTCTCATTAAATTTCCGAGACTGGTACCTAAATTTCAGTTCTCTTCCTTTAAGGTCGGTACCTAAATTTCGAATCTCATTTGAGATTGATACCTAAATTTCGATTCTCTTTCAAATTGATACCTAAATTTCACTTCTAAATTCTGAGACTGGTACCTAAATTCCAGTTCTCTTCCTTCGAGGTCGGTACCTAAATTCCAACTCTCATTCGAGATCGATACCTAAATTTCGATTCTCTTTCGAATTGATACCTAAATTTCAATTCTAATTTCCGAGACTGGTACCTAAATTTCAGTTCTCTTCCTTCGAGGTCGGTACCTAAATTCTGACTCTCTTTTCGAAATCGATACCTAAATTTTGATTCTCTTTCGAATTGATAACTAAATTTCAATTCTAAATTTCTGAGACTGGTACCTAAATTCCAGTTCTCTTCCTTCTAGGTTGGTACCTAAATTCCGATTCTCATTCGAGATCGATACCTAAATTTTGATTCTCTTTCGAATTGATACCTAAATTTCAATTCTAAATTTCGAGACTGGTACCTAAATTCCAGTTCTCTTCCTTCGAGGTCGGTACCTAAATTCCTACTCTCATTTGAGATCGATACCTAAATTTCGATTCTCTTTCGAATTGATACCTGACCCACAATTTTATATTATGATATTTTTAATTTAATTGCAACGACGCCAAAAACATGACCCCGCTATATTATATGTATAGAATTGTAATTGTTTATGTTGTGGATGCTACGCAAGTATACGTATCGTATCAAGTAATACGGGGCTCTAGTGGAGTCTCGGTTTGTCGATCCCACGGGGAAAGAGAAAATTAAATAACAGCTAATTTTAAAATAATAATAATATTAATAATAATATACAAAAATTTGGAATTCTGAATTTAAGCGCAATAAAGTAAAGTAAGTATTTCAATTAGGTAACTTAATTAAGTAGAAAATTAATACATATTGAAAGTGCAGGAAATTAAACTAATTGCTAAATAAGTCTTAAATATTCAGAAAAAGTATCTTTCCCCTTGTTTAGAAATTTAAGTGATTGATGAATTTAAATAGATAATTTTAAGGTATTGTGACAAATAAGAGCATTCCTATTCTTTACCCTTTGGTCCAGGTGTAAAGAATATTAACTAATCCTATGTTTGATTGCGAATCGCGGCTAGGTCGGGAGGATACCGACTGCCACTTCGAGCTCCCACGTTCCCCTCGCCCGAGGGCTAACATCTACACTTCGGCTCTCAAACAATAGGACCGAATTGAATATTTTAGTACGTCACACTAAAATGCTCGATTCTACGCCCGATGATATTATTTCCCTATTTATTTGTACCTTCCTTCCAAGGCTTTTGAATTCCCCGAATATCAGATGTAATTTTTACTATAGTTGATATTCAACATATTTTAACAAATCAAATGGCCAGTTTGAAAGTAAATTAAGTTTTAAGTAAAAATTATCACAATTTATTAATATATAAAAGTACTTCTATTTTTAGTTCATCAAGTCACTTAATTTCATAACGAGGAGAAAGACTAATAAACTACTCGAATGCATGGGAACTAAACTAAGCATGGATTTCATTTAAAGTTAAAAACAATAAATACAAATACTTATCTCGATTTATCCCCAAGCAGACTCCTCACAGTTCCTTTGACTCTTCCTTCCAGTACAGCAAGACTCACCAAAAACTCACTAACTCACTAACTCACTAAAGACTCACTTATAACAAAAACTGCACACAACTAATACACTTATATAAAATTTTAACTTAGAACAAATTAACACACACAAACTGCACACTAAGACACACACAAACTACGGAATTTCGGCCTCTATATATAGAGGTGAGCAAAGGACCAAGAGGTGTGTAAGCATCTCTTCAAAAAGTGTCCAGGTTCAATGTATCTGCGCCATTTGAACTATCTCGTCGTCGGCGACGAACTACCTCGCTGTCGGCGAGGCTTTTAGAAGATCTTCAAACCGCTCTATCTCACTGTCGGCGGGCTCGGGCTCACTGTCAGCGAGACAGTTATAAATCCTTCAGAATTTTCTTCTCGTAACCTCACCGTCGGCGGGCTCGATATCACCGTTGGCGGGCTCGATCTCGCCGTCGGCGACTCAGCACAAATTTCATTATTTTCTTCCTTTTTGCTCCAGATTCGCTCCTTTTTATGATTTTTGTTTTTATCACCTAAATTCTCCATTCTTGCAATAAAATAAAGAAAATACCTTTATTTAAAGTGCAATTTCATCAAAAATAGGTATGAATTTCTTAATACAATTTTTCAGTGATCAAAATCCCCCAAACATACTTATTACTTGTCCTCAAGTAATTTTAGTACTACATAAAAAAAATGAATTTTATAATAAGATTTTTCAATTTAAATAAACTATGAATTAGATTAATTAATATCATAATAAAGTTAAATAAAAATAATTCATGTAATTTAATTAATCTTATAGAAATAAATTATTTAGTTATCGAGTCTAAGATTTCTAGCTTACTATTCATTTCGGGAATGACTATATTTAAAAGAATAACTACTTAAGATATTCATATGATAAGAAATTTAAGAAAATACTATTAGGTAAAATTCTAATCCATAAACAAAAGTTTGGAAATATCTAAGTTTTTTCCCTTTAGGTTAATTCAAATGAAGCCAATTTTTGATAAGGCATCTCCTCAAGCTTCTCCTCAATTTTCTTTTTCTTTTTCTTTTTCTTTTTCTTTTTCTTTTTCTTTTTCTTTTTTTTTCTTTTTTTTTTCCTAATGAGGATTATTGTATCTAGAGAGCCTGTTAATAATTTTGAACTTCATTTTCATCTTCCTAAATTTGAAACTTAGGAATATTTCTTAGCTTATATATACTTCATAGTTTTTACTTCATTGATTTTCAATCTTTTCTTTTTCACTTGAATGCTTAAGAATTTTAATTTTTAGAATATAGTTTTCCTTACTAAAAATAGTTTACTATATTCTTATTCCTTTTAACCAAATACTTTATTCTATTTAATTAATTAAAGCACTAGAAATATTTCATTTAACCTTTTATAATAATTAAATAAAATAATTCATATTAAATTAAATTGAAAAATTTGCTATAAAAATTATTTTATAATGATTTGAAAATAGAAATTGAGAACAAGTTAATAACTAAATTTGTATTTTACTCTCCCCCAAACTTAAATTTTTATATATATTCTAAATAATGAAAAAGGAGGAAAGTAAATAAATCATACCTTTGAAGTTTAGGTTTTTCTCTCTTTTTTCTTTGAAATTTTTGCAGGCTTTTTCATTTTTCATTGAACCTGTACTGTTAGTATTCTCCATATATATATATAACAATTTAAAGAAAATGCAGGGATAAAATCTAAGATAAGTATTAAACACAACAATTAAAATAACTCTACACTACACATATGAATTACTAACATATTAAAACAATTTAACTAACATATTAACAATTTTAAAAACTTAAAACAATACAAAATAAAATAAAAATAAAAAACATACTAAAGAAAACTAACATCCTAATTAACATAAAAACAAATGCAATTAACTAACACAAAAACAAAAACTAAACTACTATCACAATTCAAGCAAATTAATCTAACTAACATCCAATGTCTCAAAAAATAAAGTACTGAATATTACAAACATATAAAGTCCTCAAAATAACTTAACATCAAACAAACAAAACAAATAAAGTCCTAATCTTCGAGCATCAAAGTCCCAAACTATATTATCATCCCCTCCTTGATACGTAAGCTGCCGAGAAGAGCGAGCGGGATGATACCGAGTATACACGGGGCAATACGGAAAGACAACATCTAAATCTCCATTCCTATAACGACATTCGGCTTCATAGTATGCAATTTCGTATTCGAATGTCGTTGGAGGTACTCACGATCATAATCATGTCTCCTCTCCGGATTATCGATCCTTTGATCAAAATGATCAAATCTTCTCCCCATTGTCTCTCCAAGCCGCTCAAAACTCCTCCTATGCAAGGTCAATTCATTCATCGGATCTTATAGGGTAGGGGTGGTAGGCTCGGGAGGTTCATAGCTAGTAGAGGGTATATCTCTACTTGGTCGAGTGAAATAACTTCTCACTCCCGATCTCCACCCTTCATGAGATTCATACTTCTTAATGTTGGCAAGTTGTGAGTGGTTTCATAGGTTCCACCCATTCTTTATCATCTCTAGCCTCAACTCCGGAGAGTTGGCGAGTGCGAAAATTAATCCAGGGTGTCCCAATCCAGCTCCACTCTCATTTCGAGGAGTGGCTAGGATGTTTTGATAAATAATTCTCCCGATGTTGATGCTTCTATTTTTCTGAATACAGAAATTCAGAATTGCTCTGTCTCGTGTTACCTCACTGTGGTGATATGTGGGTAACAGAGTAGAACAAATAAAGTAATGCCAGGCTTTAGAGACTGCATTTAATTTAGAAAGAGGAAAATTCACTCTTTCCTGCTGCTTAATTTTCCAAACTCCGGTTCCATCGGTGAGAAAGCTAATGACTTCCTCCGAGTGGTCCTTCCATCGTTCCAAAAGTTTCATACTCGCTAAAGTGCGAGTCATGAACTTCATAGAACGCGTTAATTCTTGCGGCATTGAAATCTACAAAAAACCCTCGTACCTTTCTTGGTGCATCTTCGGCGGCGATCAAATTGGCATAAAATTCTTTAACCACTTCTACAGTACTGCTCTATATTGAACGTAACATAAATTCTCCCAACCTCGTTCCTTAATAATCCGCTCTACTTCTCCTCCTGGATTTCTGAAAACCCGATCCGCAATGCACTTTCTTCCTTGTATGTTTTCAAAATATTTAGCATGTGCTCGTGCATTGATGAATCGGTTTTCGTCGAATTTTACTCGACGTTTTTGTCGTGGAGCCATACGATCGATCTGTGAAAATCGTGAAAAGTTTCACTAAACTTAAAAATAATACTAAGAAGGCTTCCTACAACATTTATAAGCAATTTAAATCAAATTCCATGGATTTCCACCGAATATTTCTTCCACATTTTGATTTTTCCCAAAATTTGCAATGTGGTGAAAATATATGGTGAAAATCAAAAATTTTTGCATAGGAGTGAAGCTCTTACCAAGGGAAGATGAAATCTGGTTTCAAAAAGTGTTGAAATGGCTTCAAATCCAAGATCTCTCAAGCCCTAGGTCGGTTTTTGCGAAAATGAGAGGTTGGGGATGATGAATAATGTTTTTGACCGGTCTAAATATATGTTTTTCCCAGCCTCGCTGTCAGCGAGATTTTTCTTACCGTCGGCGAGCTAATATTTTTTGGAACCAAAAACTCTCGGGAAAAATCCGCAGTCGGCGAGAAATTCTTCACTGTCAGCGAGATAGATCTCGCTGTCGGCGGGATTTTTCTCGCCGTCGGCGAGATTCCAAAAATTTTAAATTTCTGAAATTCGTCACTCATTTTCTTCCTTGATTTGTCTTATATTATATTTCCGATCACATCATCTATTAATTTAATATGAAGATTAGCTACTTATACACAAACAAATTCACACAACACAACAAATTAACTTTAATATTGAAATCCATGAGATGTACAAACTAACATAATTTTAAATTCTATAATCAAACTTCAAACTTCAATTCTTACTACTAATCAGCATCGCAAACCAATCTACGACACACTAAATGCTCGATACAAAACTATGACGCATATCTCGATTAAGTTTGAGATATTCGAATAATCACTCCACACATAATAAAATCTAAATTAAATCAAATAACATAAATACAAACATACTATGGAAATCTTTACTACTACTCTTCAAGGTCAGAATCTTCATCCTCTCTGATATTTCCGATATGACGATGATGCACAAATAAGTTATAGAAAGGCCTGAAGGGAAACTCCGAAACAGATTCTTCAGTGATCCAACCCATCTGTCTCAGTAAATGAAGAAAGCTAGCTTCCAGATGTCCAGAATGATCAAAGTGTTTCTTCATCCTCCAGTCAATGTGATCAAATAAATCAGACATATTGTCGATTAAATCTCTCACATTCCGCAGTTCTTTCTCCATTCCCTTAATTTTCTTCATAAGTAACTCCGTTTTATCTGAAATAGGCCTTGCTATAGGATTATTCTGTGAAGCTCTATCAGAGATAAATGTAATGTCTTCATTATTGTCCAAAGTAAGGAACATATCTGTAGGATCAAGTGGCTTCCAAGGTAACAGAACCCTTTCCCAAGCTTCATAAGAAACACAGTACTCGATCGCATAATGCAAAAATAGTAGATGGGTGTCCTAGTCCAGTGAAGCTGACCCATGCACAATTAAACCCAATGCAGACTTAACAATTATTGATCCAACATCAATAGGCAATCCAATTTGAATACAATAATTCAATATAGCGCATTCCTTCGAAACCTTGTTTACCCTCATAGTAGGTAACAATTTAGATGAGATGAAAAAGTGTCAGTGCTTTGAGACAGGATTCAAAAGTGATGCAGAGAAACTAACATACCCGTCTTCACGCATTTCCCAATCTTCCGGTTCATCGATCGGATATCGAAATATCTCATTTATATTATATCGAGAAGGCACAAAATTTGAATAGTGACATACCGGGGTGTTTTCTATAGAGAATAATTCATTTACTCTTGATGGAGTAAACGTTACCCATCTTCTTCGGACGTAGATATTCCCATTATTGATCGCATGTAAGTTAGAGTAGAACTCTTTCACAACTGGAATAACAACAGCGGACGTAGTGTAACAGAATACCTCCCAGTGCTGCTGTGCGATCATTTCTTCTATCTTCGTAGTGGAATTCTCTAATCCTCGATTGACAAATCCCCGTTCCTTGATAACTCTTTTCTTTACCAAAACCTTGTTGAAGATCCGCTGCGCTTCCGCACTAACAAATTTCCTCCGGTTAAACACTCCAGATTTAGAGGAATCTAAGAATTTGGAGGCCATTATGGTGAATGGAATTAATTCTAGTGAAGAAGGCAGACTTAGAATGATTTAAGAATGGGTTTTCACAAAGGAATTGTTGTTGAAACCGTCCAAATCAGCATTCAAAGTATAAATAACTCATCTTTATAACTTCCTCGCTGTCGGCGAGAAGTTTCTCGCCGTCGGTGACTCAGTTATAAAACCGCCTTTCGGGTTCTCGCCGTCGGCGGGACGTTTCTCGGCCGTCGGCGAGCTCGATAAATAAACTGAATTTAATTTAGGCGCGAACCTCGGTGTCGGCGAGTATCGACCTCGCCGTCGGCGAGATTCCAAAATAATGTCCAATTTCGCTCTAAATCGAATAATTTCTTTTCTCATCATAATGGTTCGAATATGTGATGATTCTTAATAATAATTGAGTAGTAAAGTTTCAATAATATAAACTAACTATTAAGATACAATAAAAATAGATAACTAATATTGGTTGCCTCCCATAAAGCGCTTGGTTTAACGTCGTCGACCCGACCTAATTTCAATTATTAATCGAAGTCGACTAAGCATTAAAACCTCTTTATAGTTAGGTCTTATACCTTCGAAATATGGTTTTAATCTATGTCCATTAACTTTAAATTTATGTCCAGTTTTTGGATCTTCGATTTCTATAGTTCCGTATGAAAATATTTGAGTTATGGTGAAAGGTTCTAACCATCGAGACTTCAATTTTCCAGGAAATAATTTTAATCTAGTATTATATAGCAAAACTCTTGTCCTGGTTCAAAATTTCTCTGATCAATCTTCCGATCATGCCATAATTTCATCTTTTCTTTATAAATCCGATCATTATCATATGATTCATTTCTTAATTCTTCCAATTCATTTAATTGCGGCAATCTTTTCTCACCAGACTTCCTTCATATTATAATTAAATTCTTTAATCGCCCAATATGCTTTATGTTCTAATTCAATTGGTAAGTGACATGTTTTTCCATATATAAGCTCGTAAGGAGTCATTCCAATCGAAGTTTTATAAGCGATCCTATAAGCCCATAATGCGATTGTCTAGTCTTATAGACCGGTCGATCTATTAGGATTTACGGACTTTTCTAAAATACGCTTAATCTCGCGATTAGATACTTCGATTAATCCGCTAGTACGTGGATGATAAGCAGTGGATATATTATGAGTAATATTGTATTTTTCTACTAGTTTGTGAATGTATTTATTACTAAAATGAGTTCCTCCGTCAGTGATAATCACTCTCGGCATTCCAAATCTAGTAAAAATATTTTTCATCATAAATTTTGAAACACTCTTAGCATCACACCTAGGTAAAGCTTGTGCCTCAATCCATTTGGAAACATAATCGACAGACTACTAATATATATGAGTTTCCAAACGAAGGAATAAAAGGTCCCATAAAATCTAATCCCCAAACATCAAAAATTTCAACTTCTAATATAAAATTTAGAGGCATTTCATTTCTTCTAGATATATTTCCTACTTTTTGGCATTTATCGCAAGTTTTAATATATCTGTATACATATCTAAATAGAGTAGGCCAGTAAAATCCAGATTGTAGAATCTTATAAGCAGTTTTATCGGTCCCAAAATGTCCTCCAAAATCGAATCATGATATTTTTGAATAATTGGTTCGGTTTCTTCATAAGGTACCCATCTTCTAATAATTAAATCCTTACATTGCTTATATAAATATGGTTCATCCCAAAAATAGGTTTTCGTATCATGGATGAATTTTTTCGTTGTTGCAAAGTTAGCATAGGTGGTAAAATATTACTAACTATATAGTTTACTATATCGGCATACCATGATATTTTCCACTCATTGATATTATATATTTGTTCATCGGGAAAATCATGCTATAATTTCATTTTCAATATCGGATAATTCATGATTTTCTAATCTTGATAAATGATCCGCAATTTGATTATCAGTTCCTTTCTTATTATCGATCTCAAAATCGAATTCTTGCATTAATAGCATCCATCTAATTAATCTTGTTTTGGAATCTTTCTTTTGCATTAAATATTTGATAGAAGAATGATCAGTATGCACGATACATTTTGTTCCAATCAGATAAGGTCTAAATTTATTAAAACCATATACTACTGCTAATAATTCTCTTTCTGTAACTGTATAATTTATTTCAGCATCATTAAGAGTTTTACTAGCATAATATATAACTTTAGAAATCTTTTCATATCTTTGCCTAAGAACTGCTCCTATAAGCATAATCACTAGCATCACACATAAGTTCAAATGGTTTCTCCCAGTTAGTGAAACTATTATAGGTGCTGTAATTAATTTTTCTTTTAAGAGTTCAAAAGCATTCGGGCATTCGATTGTAGAATTCAAATTTCTTATCCTTTTCGAGAAGTTGGCATAGAGGTTTAGTAATTTTTGAAAAATCTTTTATATAGTGTCTGTAGAATCCAGCATGTCCAAGAAAACTTCTTACCCCTTTTACCGTAGTTGGAGGTGGTAATTTAGCTATAACTTGAATTTTTGCAGGGTCCACTTCCATGACTTTTTCCGAAATTTTATGCCCTAATACAATGCCGCCCGCAACCATAAATTGACATTTCTCCCAATTTAGAACTAAATTTGTTTTCTCACATACTTCTAATACTTTTTCAAGATGAGTTAAGCATGTGTCAAATGATGTTCCAAATACGGAGAAATTATCCATAAATACTTCTATTCCATTGTCAATTAACTTACTAAATATAGACATCATACATCTACTGGAATGTTCTTGGTGCATTACATAATCCAAAAGGCATTCTTCGAAAAGCTAAAGTTCCATAAGGACTAGTAAATGTAGTTTTCTCTTGATCCTCAGGAGCAATTTGTATTTGATGATAACCGGTGTATCCATCTAGAAAACAAAAATACTTATGTACGGCTAATCTATCTAACATCTGGTCTAGAAATGGTAAAGGGAAGTGATCTTTCCTGGTGGCGGTATTTAATTTCCTATAATCAATACATATATGCCAACCAGTAACTTGTCTTATAGGAATAAGATCGTTATTTTCATTGGTAGTGACGGTCACTCCTCCCTTCTTAGGAACACGATGAATTGGGCTTACCCAAGCATCGTCGAAATAGGATATATAATACCATTATCTAACCATTTTAAAATTTCTTTCTTAACTACTTCTTTCATTATCGGGTTTAATCTCCTTTGGGGATCTGCTTTAGGTTTATGTTCATCATCAAAAATAATTCTATGCATACAGATTGAAGGACTAATTCCTTTAATATCTGCTAAAGTCCAACTAAAAGTTTTCTTATATTTTTTTAAAGTTTCTAAAAGTGTTTGTTCTTGAGATTCGTTTAATGCAGATGAAATAATAACTGGTAAAGTTGAAGAATTACCTAAATAAGCTTATTTCAAATGATTAGGTAATATTTTTAGCTTAAGTTCAGGAGGTTTAATAATTGATTGAACTATATTCTTGTCAGTGTTTTCAGTAATATCCAAAAATTCAAATCTTTCCTGAATATAATCTAGTTCTTCATTATTATCTTCAATTATTTCAGTGTTTTCTTTTTCTAATTTATCTTCATAATATTCCTTAAAATGTTCTTGTTGTAAATGTTCAAGTATTTCCATCCGAAAACATTCATCATCTTTTTCTAGTGCAAGATATTTCATTGATTTTGCAATATTAAAGGTAACTTTTTGGTCATTTACTCTCATAGTTAATTCTCCTTTCTGAACATCAATCATAGCTTTTCCAGTAGCTAAAAATGGTCTTCCTAAAATTATAGGAATTTCTTTATCTTCCTCCATATCTAAAACAATAAAATCTACTGGGAAGATAAATTTATCCACTTTTACTAACACATCTTCAATAACTCCCTTAGGATAGGTAATCGAACGATTAGCTAATTGAAGGGTTACTGAAGTAGGTGTAATTTTTCCTAATCCTAATCTCTTAAAAATCGATAGAGGCATTAGATTGATGCTTGCTCCTAAGTCACACAAAGCTTTTCCATAAAATTTTTCTCCTATAAGCATAGGGTATAGTGAAACTACCGGGATCTTTTAATTTTTCGGAAGCTTCTTCTGAATAATAGCAATACACTCTTCACTAAGTGCGACTGTTTCATTATCAGAGAATTTTCTTTTCTTATTTAGAATATCTTTCATAAATTTTACATAATTTAGCATCTGATCTAAAGCTTCGACAAAAGGTATATTGATTGTTAATTTCTTTAATATTTCAAGGAATTTAGCAAATTATTTATCTTTCTTATGTTGAGCTAGTCGTTGAGGAAATGGTGGTGGAGGTGTTTCAACAGAAATTTTCATAGGTATTAAAGGATGTTCTAAGTTTGAATCTTGTTGAATCATTTTCAATTTCCACTTCCTCTTTTTGGCTTTTAAGTTCTTTTTGAAATTGAGGTTCTAATTCTTTTCCACTCCTTAGTTGTATTGCTTTAATTTGTTCTTTTCCTTGATCTTTAGGATTTATTTCCACATTACTAGGAAAAGTTCCAGGTATTCAATTATTTAGCGCAGTAGCAATATGTCCAAGTTGAGTTTCGATATTTTTAATAGATGTTCCTTGAATTTGTAATTGATTTCCTTGAATTTGTAGTTGGTTTCCTTGATTTTGTAATTGATGACCCATATTCAAAATTAATTCATCCATAGATAATTTCTTATCTTTGAATTGAGGGTTATTGTTATTAAATCCAGGTGGGTAATTAGGTTTATAGTTTGGATTTGCTTGATTAGGTTGATTCATCCATTGTTGATTAGTTGTATTATTCCAATTAAAATTTGGATGAGTTTTCCAACCAGGATTATAATAGTTTGAATAAGGGTTATTAGTTCTATTGTTAATAGCATTTAAAGTTTCATAATTAGATTGAGATTCTATGATTTGTCCGAGATGAGTTTTCTTCTAAAGTAGGAGAGTAATTCATTCCAAAATGATCTAATTTCTTAGATATAGCAGCAATTTGAGAAGCTAACATAGATATTGCATCATTTTCATAAATGCTGGCTATTTTTTTCGGATTTACTCTATCAGCAGGCCATTGGAAATTATTTGTTGCCATTTCTTCGATTAGTGCATAAGCTTCATCAAATGGTTTAGACATTAATGAACCTCCAGGAGCAGCATCGATGATTGATCTTAAAGATCCTACTAATCCATTATAAAAGGTTTAAATAATCGACCAATACGGTAGCTCATGATGTGGGCATTTCCTAAGAAGTTCCTTAAATCTCTCCCAAGATTCATATATTGATTCTCTATCTATCCGACAAAAGAAGTTATATCATTTCTAAACTTAGCAGTTTTAGATGGTGGAAAATATTTGGATAGAAATTTTTGTGATAATTCCCCCCAAGTTTTAATAGATCCTGGTGCTAACGAATTCAACCACATTTTAGCCTTATCCCTTAATGAAAAAGGAAAAAGTTTAAGTCTTATAGCGATCGTCGGATACTCCTTGATATTTAAAAGTATCACAAAGTTCTAGAAAACTAGCAAGATGTAAGTTAGGATCTTCGAGTAGGTGAACCACTAAATTGATTGTTTTGTACCATTTGGATAATTGCAGGTTTAAGTTCAAATGAATTAGCAGCTACATCAGGGTTTTGAATAGTTAAATGAATTTCATATTATGTAGGGTTGGCATAATCTCTTAATGGTTTTTGTTGGTTCATATTTTGAATTTCAGGAATATTCACCATTTGTGTTAAATTTATAATTTGTTTCTTTTGTTTTCTAATTCTTTTAATTGTACGCTCTAATTCAGAATCGTAAGGTATTAAATTTTCGTTTCTAAATTTGCGCATACAATTTTAGAATAGATATTAATTTATTTATTATAATTATTTTAAAATAGTCACGTTACTCTAGTAAATTTTTCTTACTTTCCCATGCAACGGCGCCAAAAACTTGACCCACAATTTTATATTATGATATTTTTAATTTAATTGCAACGACGCCAAACACTTGACCCCGCTATATTATATGTATAGAATTGTAATTGTTTATGTTGTGGATGCTACGCAAGTATACGTATCGTATCAAGTAATATAGGGCTCTAGTGGAGTCCTGGTTATCGATCCCACAGGGAAAGAGAAAATTAAATAACAACTAATTTTAAAATAATAATAATAATAATAATAATATACGAAAATTTGGAATTCTGAATTTAAGCGCAATAAAGTAAACTAAGTATTTCAATTAGGTAACTTAACTAAGTAGAAAATTAATACGTATTGAAAGTGCAGGAAATTAAACTAATTGCTAAATAAGTCTTAACTATTCAGAAAAAGTATCTTTCCCCTTATTTAGAAATTTAAGTGATTGATGAATTTAAATAGATAATTTTAAGGTATTGTGACAAATAGGAGCATTCCTATTCTTTACCCTTTGGTCCAGTGTAAAGAATATTAACTAATCCTATGTTTTATTACCGAATCGCGGCTAGAGTCGGGAGGATACCGGTCGCCACTTCGCAGCTCCCACGTTCCCCTCGCCCGAGGGCTAACATCTACACTTCGGCTCTCAAACAATAGGACCGAATTGAATATTTTAGTCCGTCACACTAAAATGCTCAATTCTACGCCCGATGATATTATTTTCCTATTTATTTGCACCTTCCTTCCAAGACTTTTGAATTCCCCGAATATCAGATGTAATTTTTACTATAGTTGATATTCAACATATTTTAACAAATCAAATGGCCAGTTTGAAAGTAAATTAAGTTTTAAGTAAAAATTATCACAATTTATTAATATATAAAAGTATTTTTTTTAGTTCATCAAGTCACTTAATTTCATAACAGGGAGAAAGACTAATAAACTACTCAGAATGCATGGGAACTAAACTATGCATGGATTTCATTTAAAGTTAAAAACAATAAATACAAATACTTATCTTGATTTATCCCCAAGCAGACTCCTCGCAGTTCCTTTGACTCTTCATTCCAGTATAGCAAGACTCACTGAAAACTCACTAACTCACTAACTCACTAAAGACTCACTTATAACAAAAACTGCACACAACTAATACACTTATATAAAATTTTAACTTAGAACAAATTAACACACACAAACTGCACACTAAGACACACACAAACTACTGAATTTCGGCCTCTATATATAGAGGTGAGCAATGGACCAAGAGGTGTGTAAGCATCTTTTCAAAAAGTGTCCAGGTTCAATGTATCTGCGCCATTTGAACTATCTCGCTGTCGGCGATGAACTACCTCACTGTCGGCGAGGCTTCTAGAAGATCTTCAAACCTCTCTATCTCGCTGTCGGCGGGCTCGGGCTCGCTGTCAGCGAGATAGTTATAAATCCTTCAGAATTTTCTTCTCGTAACCTCGCCGTCGGCGGGTTCGATCTCGTCGTCGGCTACTCAGCACAAATTTCATTATTTTCTTCCTTTTTGCTCCATATTAGCTCCTTTTTATGATTTTTGTTTTTATCACCTAAATTCTCCATTCCTGCAATAAAATAAAGAAAATACCTTTCTTTAAAGTGCAATTTCATCAAAAATAGGTATGAATTTCTTAATAAAATTTTGAGTGATCAATACCTAAATTTCAATTATAAATTTCCGAGACTGGTACCTAAATTCCTGTTCTTTTCCTTCGAGGTCAGTACCTAAATTCCGACTCTCTTTTCGAGATCGATACCTAAATTTCGATTCTCTTTCAAATTGATACCTAAATTTCAATTTTAAATTTCCGAGACTGGTACCTAAATTCCAATTCTCATTTCGAGTTCGGTACCTAAATTCCGACTGTCATTCGAGATTGATACTTAAATTTCGATTCTCTCCCGAATTGATACCTAAATTTCAATTCTAAATTTTCGAGACTGGTACCTAAATTCCAGTTCTCTTCCTTCGAGGTCGGTACCTAAATTTCGACTCTCATTCGAGATCGATACCTAAATTTCGATTCTCTTTCAAATTGATACCTAAATTTCAAATCTAAGTTTCGGAGACTGGTACCTAAATTCCAGTTCTCTTCCTTTGAGGTCGGTACCTAAATTCCGACTCTCATTCGAGATCGATACCTAAATTTTGATTCTCTTTCGAATTGATACCTAAATTTCAATTCTAAATTCCGAGACTGGTACCTAAATTTCAGTTTTCTTCCTTCGAGGTCGGTACCTAAATTCCGACTTTCATCCGAGATCGATACTTAAATTTCGATTCTCTTTTAGGTTTGATAGTTAAATTTCAAATTTCACTCTCTCGAGATCAGTACCTAAATTCTGATTCTCACCCTTTTTCTATCGATACTTAAACTGTGATTCTCACTCCGAGGCTGGTACCTAAATTCCAGTTCTCTTCGCAATCCTGAGGTTGAAACCCAGGTTTCAATTCTCATTTTAAATCCGAATTTCAAATTTAAAATTTCCTTAAATCAATTTTAAATTAAACTTCAATCGAAATCTAAACTCACACATTGAAACTTGAAATTTAAAAGTAAACTGAAATCTAAATCGAATTCCCCAGATCTTGTGATTTGGAGTTCACCTCTTTTTCTTTTCCCCAGTGAGAGTTCAGGAATCTTCGGTCTTGGAAATATACCTGATACTCCCCAGCAGAAATTCTTCTACTTCATCCTAAGTTTGTCACTTGGACATCTGTGTTGGTCTTGTTGATCTCTTCGGTCAACACCAATACGCGCGGTGTGCTTGGTTAACACACCACACCTATTGGGGGTCCATTTGTTGACCTAGTTTTTTATGAGGTCTTTTGCTTCTCTCTTTAGTACTTAGGATCTAGCCTTAGGCTTTTCCTTTGACTATCTTAGAGGACTAGAAGTGGAACCCACCACTTAGAAATTCAAACCACTTCTAAACTCCCTGAAAACTCCACAAACTTGATTGTAAACCCTTAATCACCTAGAGGGTTGAAATCAAGTGTGGAAGTTTAGAGGATGAGTTCCTATAGGACTCTTTGGCCTTAGGACCGCCTACAGGTGGCTCAGTGCAGTGAAGGGCCGACTTACACACACACTACACTTTCACACACCTCCTAAAACCACACCTATACCCAACTTGACCTCCCGACTCATGAAGGTGATTCACATGGATGGTCCTTAACCCCTAAGCCCTTGGCTAAGAGGGTTAGGAACAACATGGTGAATGCCTCAAATGAGCCCCTTCATGGCTCATGTGGGCTTGATATGGCTTCATGGCTCAACAAAAATGATTTCATTCCACTTACATTTACCCAATCTTCAATTTTCCAAATTCTCAATTTTTGACCCCCGGGACCCCAATACCCTCCAAATACCCAAAATGCCCCTCTTAGCCAAAAAATCCAAAAATTCAAAAAATTCGCAGAAAATTTCAGAAAATCCTAAATATTCTTAATTTCATTTTGTCCAACTATGCCATGGGCCAATTTTGTAAATTTACCCCACTTTTGTTAAAATCTCCAATTTGACCCATTTTTAACCCAAAATGAACCCAATGTCAAACCAAACCTACCCAATTGACCCAAATTCTGGTCCAATTCAATTCTAAACTTCAATTCAACATCCCCAACACCAATCTAGACCAAATCCAAGCCCAATTTGATTGACATTTGAATCCAATTTCACTTTTGACCTTAAAGCCCAATTTGGACCCATGACTCAAACTTAGCTCAAACTCACCCAATTCAACTCCAATTAACCCCAAATCTTTTCTAAACCTTCCCTAACATCCCCACAAACAAAACACTAACATGATTTGCTCAAAATTTAGACCCAAATCCCACTCAAATTCAACCCAAAGCTAAAAGACTTTTTGAAAATTAAAATTGCAATTTTCCAAAAAAGTAGATTTTTGCATTATTTTAATATTTTTAATAATTTAAAAATAATAAAAATCACAAAAATAATAAAATTAACCAAAATGTCACATTTTGAATTTTAATCACTTAGGAGCAAACCCCATATTTCTCTTAAGTCTCTATGATGAGATATTAAATTTTAAAGCCCTAAGGTAATTTTAAAATTAAAAAATGTATTTTCTAGCATTTTCACTAAAATAATTCTAATAAATCAAAGAAAAATTAGAAAATTATAAAAATTGGTTCTCCGGTTTCCTTGATATCGGAGAGATTTTTGAAAAATATAAAATTCATTTTTCAACCTTTATTTTATTTTTAAATTAATTAATACTCCAAAACTCAAAATAATTATAATAAAAATAATATAATTCAAAAAATCACCAAAATTGGTCCAAGTGGTCCTCTGGTCATTAGGAATGTCCCATAATTTTCTTAAGGACAGAAACTTTCCCTTGGTCATGTTATTAAATTTTGCCAAAAAAAATTCTTATTTTCCACCAAAAATAATTACATAAATAAATTAAATACAGAAAAATCACATTTTTTCCTCTAATGTCTTGATTGACATATGAGTGAAGTTACATAAAAATTTCAAATTCATTTAAGCTCAATTTAGTGAGTTATGGAATTAGTAAGCATAAAGGGCAAAATGGTAATTAAACTTTTAACCTATAATTAAAAATTTTAGGTTTAATTGAAAGAGTTGGGTAAAATATTTGATACTAAGTTGATTTTGGATGTTTGAAACTTAGGTATTTAAAGGGTAGAAACCTATCAAACAATTTGAAAATAATTAAAATAAGCCTTAATTAAATAATTAATTAAACTTGGAAGAATAATAAAAAATTGGAATTATTAAAATAGGGATATTATTAGGAAGAGATTTATTCTTTAATTTAAAAATCCCTAAATTAATCACCACAATAACATTTAATTCCTAATTAAAATGATAATCTAAACTCAAGGTTTAAAATGTTAAAAAGCTTAATCATTAAATTAAATTAAAGTTAAAACATTTAAATTAAATCCTTCCAAAATTTCAATTAAATTAATACTTTAACAATTAAAATTAAATCATCCCTAAAACATAAAAAAAATATTAAATTAAAATTAAAAGAAAAATAATAAAATTAAATTAAAATTTAAATTAGATTAAAATTAAAATGAAATTGAATTAAATTAAATTAAATTAAAATTAAAATTAAATTAAATTAAATTTAAATTTAAATTAAATTAAATTAAATTAAATTTAATTTAAATTTAAATTAAATTAAATTAAATTAAATTAAATTAAATCACATTAAATTAAATTAAATTAAAACATATTAAATTAAATTAAATTAAATAATAAAAATAGTAAATAAAATCAAGTTAAAATAAAATTAAAATTAAACTAAATAAATAAAATTAAATTTAAAATTAAAACTAAACCAAACCAAATTAATTAAATTAAATTAAATTAAATTAAATTAAATTGAATTAAATATAACATCACTTAAGAAATAAAGAATTCAAAAATAAATCTAAAACAACTTGAACACTATTCCAAACTTAAACCCATTAATTGAAATTAAATTGAATTACAAATCACTTGAACATCGATTTGCCCTCAAAAGCTCTTGTTGTCATAACTCCTAAATGAAGTGTTAAGTGAAGTGTTACTTCACTCATAGGATATTCAAATGTCCTAGTTCACTGAGCAAGATAACAAAACTTGAACTCTTGGATGATTGATTCATTGTATAATTAAATTCTCTTGGACTTAAAATAATCCTAAAAGTATTGAAAAGATGTTTAAGATTCGTCTTAAGCACTTCCTCAGTACGATAGGATGTTTATAAGAACAATTGAACTTAATTGTTCTTTGATGAAGAAAATCGTCCTCAAACCATAACACAAGAACCTAGACGTCATAGGAGATGACTAGCTATAGGAGTAGGACCTTGGTAGAAAACCATAACCCTTCCCTTAGCTTTACCTAGGAACTTGTTTTAAATGCTTAAATATTCTAAATTATGTTTAAGTGTAGCCTGGGATGACGGGAAGACCCTCCGAGTGCGCTTTTATTTTATTGCAATCTACCTTCTTGCAATTTACTTTATTTGCAAATGCACTTACTTTTCTTGCATGATAAACAATCGTTGCATGAAAACCCACACCTTTAGGATAGTCCCTAAAACCAAAACCAAAACTAAATTAAAAGTCATTTCAAGATAAAATTCACGACCACAACATTTCAAAATATAAAATAACTCAAAATTTAATCTCAAACAAAACAACAAAACTACAATTATAACTAAATTAAAACGTCTTGTTGGATGATCGGGAATACCTCGGATGATGTAACCTACGTGGTGCTAACGGGATTTCCCACGGTCTAAATGAAAGTGTGGAACTCATTTAGTTGAGTTTAGAAAATTCATCTGGACTAAGTGAATCCGATGAAAATAACGATGCCGGAAGGCTGGAACCGTGAGATCTTAACCGGTGTTGTTATAATCAACTTTAAGATTTGTTTTAATTAAAACATAAAAAAAACACTTGGACTTTAAGATTTCTAAAACCAAACTCTTCTCTTCTCTTTTGATTACAATCTTCTAAAACTAAACCCTCTGCAACAACAAGGAGCTTGGAGCATGGTGGGCAGCACGACCATCGTCATCAGCAAAACCTGAGTCTACTTCAGCAAAACTTTCTGAGAACTAAATAACCAAGCCATAGGATTTCAAGGTAGTTTGCCTAGTGCAACATAAATCCTCAACCTTTTGTTAGGCATTTGCATTGTAAATTAAGCCCTAACAGGTCTTAGGACTCCGAGGTAGTCGTTTGGTACTACATAAACCCTCACATCTTCGAGGCTATTTGTATGGTCATGTCATACGAATATAAGTCCTAATTAATTAAAATTGGCAAGATCAAAACATTAAATAAATATTAGGACTTTCCTAAATTCAAGCCAAACAATAGGATAGTCGGGAAATTACCGAAGTTCACTTCGAATCTGTAATTTCTCCTACCTTTCTTCCTTTGAATTACCAAAACAAAATGTTCCAAACTTGATCCATTCCCTATTGAAATTACAAAATTCAATCCCTTGAAAACTTAAACTTTGAGATTCTTGAGAGCAGAACTACCGATTATTATCGAGAGTATTCTTAAGTGATTCCGGTCACTTAAGATGTAATTAACTATAGGGGCTTGCCCTTATAGGGAATTTTAAGAACCCGAGTAATATAAACCCTGTTTAATTCATTTATATTAAGCGGTGGAATTTGTCGGCTTATAAAATTGGTTCGCGGACCAAACGGATGTCACAAATCTTCTTGTTTATTTAATCGAGCCCCATCACCAAACAGTGTGTCTATTCTTCTGGATAGATACACGGTTTGTGATGTTGTGCTCGTTTATATAAACTATCTGGGATGTGAGGTCGGTTTGATTTCATATCTTAAAATTATTTTCAAAATCAAATACTACTTTTCAAATTATTTATTTAAATTAAATTAAAAAAATCAGCCGACAACTTCTGTTAGGTGACCCCCTTTTTAAAATAATACACATAACTTAAAAATACGCCGAAAATTTCTGGCGACTCCGCTGGGGATAATTCCTCTCTCCATTTTAATCAGATAATTCTGCTTTCAAAAATCGGTAGTGTATCCATGTCCCTAGTGGATCAAACTACCCTTCTTTCCGTTGGAATACTATGTTCATTTCTACCTTGAACAAGTACAGCTAACATTCTCTCAGATTTAGGAGTCACTGTTTAGACACCCCTAAACAAAGAGGTTTCGAGATCCTTTTACCTCATTTCTGAGGTGGGGTGGGCCCCCAATAGGTATTAGTTTAGGAGCAGCCTTGCTGGTCGAGAAGTTTCTACAAGACTTTCTCTTCCAATTCCTAATCAATTCCTTTTACCCTTCCTACAACTCTCCTTCTTTTAATAATTCTCTTTCCTGAAGAACAAATCTTTTCGAAAAATAATTATCTTCTAATACTGCAAATACACTAAGATAAACGAAAATGTGTTCGGACTCTTTCTTTTGCGTCATAACTTTTACGACAAGAAGAAGCATGATTCGGGGACTAACACTTGGAATGCCGCCTCGCGAAATGGAAGCCCCAAAGCCGATCTTCTCCTTCGTCAACGGATCTGGACTCAGTCGTTTTCAAGGATGAACTGCCTAATAATGGAATCATTTGATTCGGACAAGGATTCGGGGACACCGACATCGAAATCCCCGATGTCACTCTCTTTTCACTCACAAACAAAGTACCGGAAACTGAGAAGCCGTTGATTGAGTTTAACCTCAAGTCAACTCATGAATTCCCTCCTCTGCAAAAGATTCCAACTGAGAGGAGTACTGTTGTTAGCAAAAGGACTGTTGTTGCTACCCTCACTGGTCTAGTTGTCTATGCACCTACCCCGGCTTCTGCCAGACTAAAGGGGAAGGAAATTCAGAACTGTGATGAACTTGTTGCTGTGGAAGGTACAGATCTTCCTGTAAAACCTTTTATTTTTGAAATTGGGTCCAGCTCGAGAATTCCACCACTGACACAGACTCAGAGGAGGAACAGAAGTAGAAGGATTGCTAGAGAAGCCAGAGCTGCTGAAGTTGCTTTCCTGGAGGAAATCCCAGAACTGCCCGAGTATACACCGCTGCCTGAATACATACCACTTTTGGGAGGAAGTAGATTCCATCCCCTCTCCACCGCAGAGGATGAAGAAAATGTCCACAAGATTGCTTCTGCATTGCCTCAGCCCGCATATTACAACGACGGCCGTAAGAAAAGGGCTAGAGTTACGCCATTTGCTCGACTGCAAACCCTGATAGAAAAGTTAGCAAAGAAAGAAAAATGCCTCGTATCGAAATTTTAAGAAGGATAGGGCGGGTGCCGGCTAAGTCCGATCTTGGGCCGCGAGTAGAACCTCGCTATCGCTCGCGGAAAAGCCAAATAAGAGAATGAATGCTAGTCCACCCGTCGTTGTTTCGGGACTACAAATTAGGGAGGATACCACCTTCCGAAGCATTTGGCTACGGACCATCCGGTCCTGAGACCTTCTGTCGCTAGAAGGATGGTATGGCGTCCCACTACCGCACAATTAAGATTAAAACAACGGCTCGAGAAGGAAAGTCTCGTCGGGAGACTTGAGTCCTAGAAAGTGCTACCGCAGATGAAGGGGACTCATGAGAAGGAAACCCGACAGCCTATCGCATGACAACCGCAAAGATGTTCGGAAAAGACCACTAGAAGATGCTTATGGAAAAGCTAAGAACCGATATTCGGCGATTAGCAAAAGAAAGAGAAGAAAAATTCAGAGATGAAGTCGACTCGTCAGAGTTCATAGATGATGAATATGCAGAAATTAACATGGTTGAAAGAAATTAACATGGTTGAAACACGAGCTTCGTCAGCTTCACAAGGTGCTCCTGCAGCCACAAAAAGAGAAGATCCCGAAGTAATGAGGATGCGGCTTCGGGAGAAAGATGATACGATCGCCCAAATGGCAAAAAGGATGGAAGAGATGGGCTGCGGCCTCTAGCCACTCTCCGAGTCGAGTTCAACCCCAAAGAGAAACACCCCTGAAGTTATTCACATTGTAGACGAGAGGAAAGGAGATTACATCCATCAACGGGGATGATCAATTAAAAAAGGATGCAACACAAAGCATGATTCCGGAAAAGGATATCAAGAGCATGGTGGAACGACGAAGTGCGAGAAGCCTTGGCACAATCAAAGAGCGGGACATCCATTCGGACGGGTAGATCTTACCCCGAAGAATTCGACGCATCCAATATCCGAAAGGCTTCGTACCACCTCTCGTTCAAGACCTTTGATGGAACCGAAACCCTCGACGGCATGTTGCACATTTTCGTGCCGGTTGTTACAATGCCGCGGAAGTGATGCTTTACTCTTCCGACGGTTTGTCGCGACTCGTCGGGGATCGCCTTTGATTGGTATGCGGAATTACCGAACGGTTCGGTGAAGACATATTCAGAATTAGAGAACCTCTTCATCAAGCGATTTGCCGGAGCTCAGCACCACATCACTATAGGTGATTTAGTGGTAGAGAAGCAGAAGTCGAATGAAACTTTGGTGGACTACATACTTCGATGGAGGAATCTAAGTATGAAGTGTGAGCCACAGCTATAAGAACAACATGCAGCCGACATTTTACTGAAGAGCATTCATGGCACGATAGCACTTCTCCTCAAGGGATTTACTATTAAGACTTTCGAGAAGTCGTTAAGCAAGGCCGGAAGCTTGCAAGAGGAAGCGAAGCAATTAAGTTTCACCGACAAAACAGACAAACAGAAGCCCGTGAAAACTTTTGAAAAGAAGTCCTGGATCGTCGTAGCAATCGATAAAGACAAGCAGCCAATACAAATACCGCCAGAACGGCCGCAACAAACTCAACAGAATTACCAGCAACCTCGACCTAGCTATCAGTCATCTCAACAGTATGAACAACCGCCTCGTCCACAACGTACGTTAAGGGAGCTTCGAGCGAGGAGTATCCGTTCAAGAATGAGGCGAGTCGCCGAAAATGTTCCGTGATCGATGAAGACTCCGCATTTCCAATCGCCGAGCCTAAGAAACCAGAAGAAGTCGACAAGAAAGGTGATCCCAACTTTTTCCCTTACCACCGGATACTTGGACATAAGATAGAAGATTGCATTACCTTCAAAAGTTGGCTCAACGACAATCTTCGAAAAGGGAATATAACGATCTCGAAGGAATACATGAAGGAACCCCAGAAAGAAGGTTCCGTCAATGTTATCTCGACGGATCTCATTATTCCGATAGATCCCTATGCGACTGATGATGGATGGACTACCGCCTGGACAAAGTCTTCTAAGAAGATTTTGGATCGCATCCAAACCACTTCGGTGCGAGCCTCAATTCAGAGTTCGAAACCTATCAAGTCGGCATTATCACTTGCGATAGAAGAACTACCTCAACAAGAGAAGATTAAAGAAAAGAAGAAAATTGATGAAAAAGAGAAGACCGAGGCTCCTGAGGCTAGACTAGGGGCTGCCTATCCTAAGATAGTTGTTTCCGATTTGGGGGAGAAATCCCTCGAACCTCTGACTCTGTATGATTGTCTGTTCACTCCGGTGGGATCTTATAATGATAAGGGTTATGGCGTTGGCTACGTTTTGACTCGTTTCTAACGATTACGTAACTAGCGACAACCAACCTAATCCGGACATCGATTCCGATACAAGTAACAATTCTCAAATCATACACAATCTTGACGATCACAATGACAAAGAAGACATCCACCAAGGAGGCTACGAGAGTTCAACAAGCAATGAATATATTTGTGAGTTTCGAGGAGCTCCAATCACAATAGAGTTAGAGCCTTCAGACTCTGAAACTAATCCAGAAGAACCTGTCATTCCGATTCAGAAGGAGACACCAGCAAACTCAATACTAGATTCAGAAGAAATTACACAAGTCAACTTAAGAAGTGGAAGAGTTCTACCTCCGAGAATGGGTCTAAAGGACAAAGGAAAGCAGGTGGTTGTTTAGGAAGAACCAACCCCGACAGAAGAAATACCCATTCGGGAAGAAGCTGAGATACATGAAAATAAAGTGGACTACAACGTGCTAGCCCATCTTAGGAAACTACCGACCAAGCCGAGCATCTACGACGCTCTCATCTTATCATAGGAGATGAGAGAAGCTCTGATCAAGGCCTTACTTGATCCAGAAATTTGCTTAGCTCAAATGACCGGAGATTCCTTTAATGAGGTTTGCTCGTTAAAAGAACAACGAGGTGTTACCTTCACAGACAATGACCTACTACTTGGGACAGCTGATCACAACCGACCGTTGTACATTTCAGTCACAATCGGAAAGTTTACGCTCTCCAGAGTATTGGTGGATCCAGGAGCATCAATCAATATAATGAATCTTCGAACGCTAACATACTTGGAAATTGATGCTCGCGAGCTCGAAGTGGACAAAATGTTATTAAGAGGATTCAACCAGAAAGGAGAAAGAGCCCTTGGATCGATAACACTGCTAATGAAGACCAGTGATGTGGCAAAGACAACCGCGAAATTTCACATAATTGATTCAGAAACGTCATTCAACGCTCTACTGGGCCGACCATGGATACATGAAAATAGGATGGTACCATCATCCCTACATCAGTGCATCAAATACTACGATGGAGGGGAACGGTGCATCAAAGGTGACTTACAACCATTTTCTGTACATGAAATTGGAATCCATGAAGATGCAGCTTATTACGGACCTCCAAAGAAAACAATCTTCTCTAGAGATACCATAACAAATGAAGCAAAGGAAGTTCGGGATGACGAAGAACCTGAAGTTCTAGTCCAACAGTCACTCACCACTCCCTTACGGCGAGATGGTGAAGGTTTCTCCACAACTCGCATCCGAGGTCGAGGCCGGGGACGAGGTCGTGGAAGAGATGTTAAGACAGTTGGACAGAGGAAACCATCCATCAATGTTGATTGGGAAGATAGTTCGAAGAAGAAAAAGAGATCAAGCAAGAAGCAAGCAACAATAAGTCGGAAGAAGCCGCAATTCAGGATCTCTCTCGAAGATGAAAAGAACGAGGTATATAAATCGATGTACGAGAAGATTAACCACTATATACATACTATGACCCTGACCCCGATCCATTCTAATAAGATCAAGGGTATAGTGGTCAAATAGGTACGTAGCGGCGGTGCAAATCCAATCAAATTCTACCGTGGTACTCCATCCTCCAAAACTGAAAATAATGTACAATTTGAAGATGCTACTCCATCAAAATTAATGGAATTACCTTTTGAGTGGTACCCTCTTTGTGTTCAAAATTTAATTCAGCGTGGTTTCTTACCTCGACAATGGACAAAAGGCCAATCACAACATTTTGAAAATTTATGGAATAACTCTGGTCGTCCACCCAATTCAAAGCATGGTCTCGGATTCGGCACAGTAGGATCAGTTGACGATACTGAATTTTGCTTGGTTGTCACTTGCGAGTCTAATGAAAACTGCATGGAAACTACAAAAGAATTTGAAGATTTACAAATTGGAAACGCTCCACTGGAGTTTGAAGAAGATATCAAATCTACAATAGATGAGTTAACGGAAGTTAACTTAGGTACTAGCGAAGAGCCTAGACCTACCTTTGTTAGCTCCTTACTCAATAAAGAAAACTCCGAGGAAATAATCAAGTTATTAATGGAATTTAAAGACTGTTTTGCTTGGAGCTACGATGAGATGCCAAGATTAGCTCCAGAGGTCGCAGTCCATTAGCTAGGAGTGGATCCTACTTCTGTTCCGATCGGACAAGGTCCCGGAAGAATGCGTCTAGAAATCGAACAACAAGTCATAGCTGAAGTTAAAAAGCTAATAGACGCTAAATTTGTCCGTGAAGAACAATACCGACTTAGTTAGCCAATGTGGTGCCGATCGGGAAGAAGATTGGTCAAATCGGAATTTGTGTGGATTTCGGAGATTTAAACAAGGCATGTCCAAAAGATGAATTCCCTCTACCGATCCCGAATTAATGATCGTCATTGCTTCAACACATGAAATATTCTCATTCATGGATGGATCTTCGAGGATACAACCGGATAAAAATGGCTCCGAGAAGATGAAAAACTTACGAGCATTCGGAAAGCCGATCGGAGTATATTGCTACACGTAGATTTCATTCGGATCGAAGAACGCGAGAGCAACCTACCGGAGAGCGATGACAAGAATTTTTTATTATCTCATCCACAATCAAGTCGAATGCTACCTGGATGATGTGGTCATCAAAAGCAAAGTAAAGGAAAACCACTCGTATGATTTGAGAATTGTTTTCGAACGATTAAGATAATTTAACCTTAAGATGAATCCCTTAAAATGCGCCTTTGGCGTCACCTCCAGGAAATTCTTAGGATTCGTTGTCCGACATCGTGGAATTGAAATCAACCCGGAAAAGATTAAAACTATCTTAGAAATGCCACCTCCCAGAACCTTAAAACAACTACGATCTTTTCAAGGGAAACTAGCATATCTTCGACGCTTTATCTCAAACTTGTCAGGTAGGTGTCAGCCTTTCTCGGCATTAGTTAAAAAGGACGCCAAATTTATTTGGGAAGAGAAATGCCAGAAGGCCTTTGAGGACATTAAACAATATTTAATGACACCTCCTGTCTTAGCGACCCCCGATCTCGGTGTAGACCGTTGATACTTTATATCGCGGCTTTGGACGACTCTCTCGGAGCCTCAGTAGCCTGTGTCGATGATGAGGGTAAAGAAAATGCTCTTTACTACCTAAGCCGTCGTTTACTTCCGACGGAAGTAAAATATCCCACAATTGAAAAGCACCTGTTTGGCCCCCGATCTTCGCCGCTCAAAAGCTCGGGCACTACATGCTTTCTCATAAGGTCAACCTGATCTCAAAATTTAATCCATTGCAATACTTGATGACCCGTCCAACGCTTTCTGGCAGACTTGCCAGGTGGTCAATGATATTATTGCAATTCGATATAACTTTCGTGCCTCTTTGTGCCGTAAAGGGACAAGTCCTAGCGGACTTCCTCGCAGCACACCCTTTGCGGCAGAATCTCCTCTCAATGACGATTTGCCAGATGAACAAATAATGAGCTTAGAAGACCTTGATGATCGACGTTGGGAATTATATTTCGACGGAGCATCTTCAGCACACAAAGATGAAGAATCGCAAGTGATAGTGCCCGGTAAGGCAGGAATCAGACTAATCTTTATAACACCGGAGCGGGGGATGTTAAGATACTCCTACCACTTAACAGAGCCATGCACAAACAATGAGGCAGAATATGAGGCCCTCATAACAGGACTGGAATTAACTATTCAAATGGGGATAACAAACATCAACATCTATGGAGATTCACAGTTAATCATTCAACAGATCGCAGGACAGTACAGAATTTTAAAACCAATACTCGAGCAATACTTCCAGTATGCCATACAGTTGTTAGAACAGATCCCGAATGTGACGATCTACAAAATTCCCAAGAAAGAAAACGCTTTAGTAGATGTGTTAGCCCGCCTCGCAAAAGAATTTACCTGCTTGCAAGATGAATCGAGAGAAGTGTCGGTTCATGGACGTCGGGTCCTATCACGACTAGACATAGAACAATACACAAATCGAGAAAAGAAAAAGAATCGGTTGTAGCGAATGACGAGAAAACACGGAAGATTGGCGACAGCCATTAATAGACTACCTACAAACAGGAAAACTACCAGACGATAGGTCTTTAGCCCATCAGATCAAGAAAAGAATTCTGTCCTACGCATTAGTAAACAACACGTTATACAGAAGGTCTTTTGATCAAATGTGCCTAAGGTGCCTAAGCGGGTCTGAGGCCCGTGAAATTGTTAAACAGGTGCATTCAGGACTTTGTGGCGCTCACCAGTCGGGTCCGAAGATGAAAATGAAAATTAAAAGACTAGGGTACTACTGGCCCTCGATGATGACCGACCGCATGAAAATCGCCGAAGGCCGTCACCAATGCCGAGTGCACGGAATGGTTCTACACCAACCTCCAAATGTGCTACATCCGACAATTGTGTCATGGCCATTTGAATGTTGGGGCACAGATATAGTGGGTCCAATAGAACCGCCATCTTCGAAAGGACATCGCTTCATTCTTGCAGCTACAGATTACTTTTCCAAGTGGGCAGAGGCGGTTCCACTCGGAGAAGTGAATGCACACCACGTGCTACGGTTTTCAAGAACCAAGTTGTCTACCGTTCCGCGCAGGATCATCTCAGATAATGGGTCAGCATTCAGAAGCACGCAAATCAATAATTTTGTCAGAAGACACAGAATCAACTGGCGGTATTCAATAATTTACTATCCAAGAGCAAACGGCCTGGCTGAGGCTTTTAATAAAACTCTCGTTCAAATTTTAAAGAAAACTTTGGACGATAATAAGAGAAATTGGCACGAGAAGTTATTAGAAGCCTTATGGGCCTACCGGACAACCTTCGAACTCCTACTCGAAGCTACACCTTACGCTCCAGTGTATGGGTCCGAGGCGAGTGTTACCCTTAGAGGTCTAGCTTCCTTCACTCGGAATTGCGATTGCAAACAAAATCACGACGAGAAGAGAATGCCAAATTACGACTAGAGGAATTAGAAAGCCTGGAAGGGAAAAGACTTGCGAGTGCGACGGAATTTAGAACTATACCAAGCTAAGATGGTTCAAGCCCATGACGGATCGAGTCCGCCTAAGAACCTTCAAAGTTGGTGACTTAGTTCTCGTTCTCAAGAGACCTATCCTTACACACCGCAAGATAGGAGGAAAATTTGAACCCACTTGGGAAGGACCGTTTGTGGTTGAAGCAGTATACTCAGGAGGCTCTTACCAGCGAGTGAATTGCCAAGGAGAACTACATATGCTTCTAATCAACAGACGATACTTGAAGAAGTATTACGCTACCTGATGTTTCAAAGGAATGAATTCTTCATCCCTAGAAGCGCGGGTGAAGTAATTACTTATGACTGGGTCCGAACCCAAAAATAATAAAAAAAAATGTACTAAAATAAATAAATCATGATGATAAAATTTTCCTTGTTCTCTCTTCCAAATCAAAATCTTTTTTCTGATATTTTCCCGCTTCATCCCTGTTGAATTTAAAAAAAATATACAAAAGAAAACTCTGTCTCTAATAAACTTTTTCTTAATGTTCTTGTTCTTAGTACAGCCTTTGATCCTTTTCCTTATCTTTTTGCAGGGAAATGTCAAACGGGCGGTTGGTCCTGAACTTTAGAAATGGCGTAAGCCTTGCACTCGACGAAAAGAGAGTGAAAAATGGAGCGATAATAGAAATTGACTCAGACATCGCACCAGCAGGCCTGCAATACGATGAAGGTGACTGGATCCCAGTTGACCGAGAGGAATTGCCCAGTCAGACAGTAATGAAAGTGGGTGGCCCAAGCCACCAACCCGGCAACGAAGAAAAGAAAAACAAACACCGAGGAGGACAAGAGAATCAAGTCCGTAGTCGCTACGACAGAGGGCGGACTTGTCGGCGTCACGCCCACAGAGATTCAGGAAGTACGAAGAGCTACTCTCACAGCAACTCAGCGAAGAAATAAAAATTGTCGTATCCGCAAGATGTTAACTAAACTAGCAGCGGACCAGCGCGACAAGGCAGTCGCTACTAGCAGTGCATATACTTCAAGGATACCGGTTCGCCAGGAACCTGAAGAAAGGAGGCTAGCTCCTAGGATAAACAGAAGAGACCAGGGAAATCTCAAGAAGATTAAAAGAAGGAAGGCTACAACGCCACCAGATAAAGCCACCAGTAATGCATAACCTTGTTGCAGAAGAAACCCCGGAGGATGTCCCGACGGAGACCATCCCTGAGGAGCCGAGGTATGCAGGAGAATGCGAAGGGATTGAGCCATATATCCCTCAGTACGTCACCAGGCCTTGCCATTTGTAGATTATTCAAGAATACGAGCTAGAAAGAATGCAGAATGTTGAGAAGCAAACTTTTGAATACTTCGAGAGGATTAGAGGCAGGAGGATCAATATACTAGAAGGACTCGAGCTACATACAAACGTGTTCTCAGAATACGAACAACAACAAATCGTGGACTGCATCCGGGATTTGAAAAGAATGGGTCGAGTAGGCCGCCTAAGAGAAAACACCTACTCGGAACACCGGAGATGGATGCCAGGGAAAGGGAGAATTACAATACAATGTGGATGCTGCTACAACTTCGCAGAATACAGGAAGGGAAACCCACCTGGAATACTCTGTCATGGCAAGGTAGGCCCAATGCCATTAGTCATCAAAAGGATGGTAAAGAGAATGATAACATGGGGGGTACTGCCAGCAGATTCCATACCCAACAGTTGCATCATTAACATTTACAAGAAGGGTGACTGCATACCCCCGCACATAGATCGTCACGACTTTGTCGGACCTTTACGCACGTTTCTTTTCGAATGAGTGTAATATCATGTTCGGATCGACCTCCGGATAGCGAGCCCGAGTGAGTTCCAAGGGCCGGTAAAGATACTATTACCGGTAGGTTCCGTCATGATACTAAAGGGCAACGGAGCAAATGTCGCTAAACATTGCATACCGGGAGTACCGATGAAGCGGATCTCGGTTACTTTCGAAGGATGGATGACGGAAAGCACCTTACCACATCCAGCCGGACCCGGAGCTAGAGAGCCTCCGGCCTTACAAGCTGTGAGTTACATGGAAAATATCACACCTCCAACGTACATCCATACGGCATCCTTGCCAAGGATGCCTTGGAAGGTGATGTTATTGACCATGCACCTCACTATTCAGACATGGATTTTTGACAGATGCCTTTTTAGATGGATCGATGAAGATCATACATAGTCCGTTTTGATCCTACATGGATTGTATGAGATGTATTTCAGATCGAGTTGTATGATGTATCTTCGACTTGATTGGAATGAAAGTGACCATGTCACATTTTGACCTTCACCTCTTTTGTGCAAATTGACTGGGAAACGCCATTAAAGTTAAATGAACTTCGAACAAAGAACAAAAAAGAAACAAAAAGAATAAAAGAAAACTTTCCTTAAAAATCTAAAAGAAAAATGATGAATGCCAAATTCACATGAAACATTAAATGAACGATAAGGCAAATTTGAATTGTTAAAAGACAAACAAAACGAGCACGAATTTTAAATCAAATTTCAATTTTAACCTTCCAGATCTCAAATCAAATCTCAATCAAATTTCAATTTCAACCTTCCAGATCTCAAATCAAATCGCAATCAAATTTCAGTTTCAACCTTCCAGATCTCAAAATACATCAAAATCAAACTTTTGGGGTTGAGGATTTTACATCCGAGACTGCATTGCTTTAGGTTCTTTCCCTATCGCAATGAAATACATCAAAATCAAACTTTTGGGGTCGAGGATTTTACATCCGAGACTGCATTCCTTTAGGATTCTTTCCCTATCGCAATGAAATACATCAAAATCAATCTTTTGGTGTTGAGGATTTTACATCCGAGACTGCATTGCTTTAGGATCCTTTCCCTATCGCAATGAAATACATCAAAACTCAAATTCTTGGGGTTGAGGATTTTACATCCGAGACTGCATTGCTTTAGGATTCTTTCCCTATCGCAATGAAATACATCGAACTCAAACTTTTGGGGTCGAGGATTTTACATCCGAGACTGCATTGCTTTAGGGTTCTTTCCCTATCGCAATGAAATACATCAAAATCAAACTTTTGGGGTAGAGGATTTTACATCCGAGACTGCATTGCTTTAGGATTCTTTCCCTATTGCAATGAAATACATCGAACTCAAACTTTTGGGGTCAAGGATTTTACATCCGAGACAGCATTCCTTTAGTATTCTTTCCCTATCGCAATGAAATACATCAAAATCAAAATTTTAGGGTTGAGGATTTTACATCCGAGATTGCATTGCTTTAGGATTCTTTCCCTATCGCAATGAAATACATCAAAATCAAACTTTTGGGGTTGAGGATTTTACATCCGAGACTGCATTGCTTTAGGATTCTTCCCTATCGCAATGAAATACATGAAAACTCAAATTCCTGGGGTTGAGGATTTTACATCGGAGACTGCATTGCTTTAGGATTCTTTCCCTATCGTAATGAAATACATCAAAATCAAACTTTTGGGGTTGAGGATTTTACATCCGAGACTGCATTGCTTTAGGTTCTTTCCCTATCGCAATGAAATACATCAAAATCAAAATTTTGGGGTCGAAGATTTTACATCCGAGACTGCATTCCTTTAGGATTCTATCCCTATCGCAATGAAATACATCAAAATCAAACTTTTGGGGTTGAGGATTTTACATCCGAGATTGCATTGCTTTAGGATTCTTTCCCTATCGCAATGAAATACATCAAAATCAAACTTTTGGGGTTGAGGATTTTACATCCGAGACTGCATTGCTTTAGGATTCTTTCCCTATCGCAATGAAATACATGAAAACTGAATTTCCTGGGGTAGAGGATTTTACATCCGAGACTGCATTGCTTTAGGATTCTTTCCCTATCGCAATGAAATACATCAAAATCAAACTTTTGGGGTTGAGGATTTCACATCCGAGACTGCATTGCTTTAGGATTCTTTCCCAATCGCAATGAAATACATCCAAACTCAAAATCTTGGGGTTGAGGATTTTACATCTGAGACTGCATTGCTTTAGGATTCTTTCCCTATCACAATGAAATACATCCAAACTCAAATTCTTGGGGTTGAGGATTTTACATCCGAGACTGCATTGCTTTAGGATTCTTTCCATATCGCAATGAAATACATCAAAACTAAAATTCTTGGGGTTGAGGATTTTACATCGGAGACTGCATTGCTTTAGGAATCTTTCCCTATCGCAATGAAATACATCAAAACTCAAATTCTTGGGGTTGAGGATTTTACATTCGAGACTGCATTGCTTTAGGATTCTTTCCCTATCGCAATGAAATACATCAAAACTCAAATTCTTGGGGTTGAGGATTTTACATCCGAGACTGCATTGCTTTAGGATTCTTTCCCTATCGCAATGAAATACATCAAAACTAAAATTCTTAGGGTTGAGGATTTTACATCTGAGACTGCATTGCTTTAGGATTCTTTCCCTATCGCAATGAAATACATCAAAACTCAAATTCTTGAGGTTGAGGATTTTACATCCGAGACTGCATTGCTTTAGGATTCTTTCCCTATCGCAATGAAATACATCAAACTCAAATTCCTGGGATTGAGGATTTTACATCCGACACTGCATTGCTTTAGGATTCCTTCCCTATCGCAATGAAATACATCCAAACTCAAATTCTTGGGGTTGAGGATTTTACATCCGAGACTGCATTACTTTATGATTCATTCCCTATCGCAATGAAATACATCAAAACTCAAATTCTTGGAGTTGAGGATTTTACATCCGAGACTGCATCTCTTTAGGATTCTTTCCCTATCGCAATGAAATACATCGAACTCAAACTTTTGGGGTCGAGGATTTTACATCCGAGACTGCATTGCTTTAGGATTCTTTCCCTATCACAATGAAATACATGAAAATCAAACTTTTGGGGTTGAGGATTTTACATCCGAGACTGCATTGATTTAGGATTCTTTCCCTATCGCAATGAAATACATCAAAATCAAACTTTTGGGGTTGAGGATTTTACATCCGAGACTGCATTGCTTTAGGATTCTTTCCCTATCGCAATGAAATACATCAAAACTCAAATTCTTGGGGTTGAGGATTTTACATCCGAGACTGCATTGCTTTAGGATTCTTTCCCTATCGCAATGAAATACATCAAAATCAAACTTTTGGGGTTGAGGATTATACATCCGAGACTGCATTGCTTTAGGATTCTTTCCCTATCGCAATGAAATACATCCAAACTCAAAATCTTGGGGTTGAGGATTTTACATCCGAGACTGCATTGCTTTAGGATTCTTTCCCTATCGCAATGAAATACATCCAAACTCAAAATCTTGGGGTTGAGGATTTTACATCCGAGACTGCATTGCTTTACGATTCTTTCCCTATCACAATGAAATACATCCAAACACAAATTCTTGGGGTTGAGGATTTTACATCCGAGACTGCATTGCTTTAGGATTCTTTCCCTATCGCAATGAAATACATCAAAACTCAAATTCTTAGGGTTGAGGATTTTACATCCGAGACTGCATTGCTTTAGGATTCTTTCCCTATCGCAATGAAATACATCAAAATCAAACTTTTGGGGTTGAGGACTATACATCCGAGACTGCATTGCTTTAGAATTCTTTCCCTATCGCAATGAAATACATCCAAACTCAAAATCTTGGGGTTGAGGATTTTACATCAATCCCCTATCACAATGAAATACATCCAAACTCAAAATCTTGGGGTTGAGGATTTTACATCCGAGACTGCATTGCTTTACGATTCTTTCCCTATCACAATGAAATACATCCAAACACAAATTCTTGGGGTTGAGGATTTTACATCCGAGACTGCATTGCTCTTGGATTCTTTCCCTATCTCAATGAAATACATCAAAACTCAAACTCTTGGGGTTGAGGATTTTACATCCGAGACTGCATTGCTTTAGGATTCTTTCCCTATCGCAATGAAATACATCAAAACTCAAATTCTTGAGGTTGAGGATTTTACATCCGAGACTGCATTGCTTTAAGATACCTTCCCTATCGCAATGAAATACATCCAAACTCAAATTCTTGGGGTTGAGGATTTTACATTCGAGACTGCATTGCTTTATGATTCTTTCCTTTTCGCAATGAAATACATCAAAACTCAAATTCTTGGGGTTGAGGATTTTACATTCGAGACTGCATTGCTTTATGATTCTTTCCTTATCGCAATGAAATACATCAAAACTCAAATTCTTGGGGTTGAGGATTTTACATCCGAGACTGCATCGCTTTAGGATTCTTTCCCTATCGCAACGAAATACATCGAACTCAAACTTTTGGGGTCGAGGATTTTACATCCGAGATAGCATTGCTTTAGGATTCTTTCCCTATCACAATGAATTACATCAAAATCAAACTTTTGGGGTTGGGGATTTTACATCCGAGACTGCATTGCTTTGGGATTCTTTCCCTATCGCAATGAAATACATAAAAATCAAACTTTTGGGGTTGAGGATTTTACATCCGAGACTGCATTGCTTTAGGATTTTTTCCCTATCGCAATGAAATACATCAAAACTCAAATTCTTGGGGTTGACAATTTTACATCCGAGACTGCATTGCTTTAGGATTCTTTCCATATCGCAATGAAATACATCAAAATCAAACTTTTGGGGTTGAGGATTTTACATCCGAGACTGCATTGCTTTGGGATTCTTTCCCTATCGCAATGAAATACATCCAAACTCAAAATCATGGGGTTGAGAATTTTACATCCGAGACTGCATTGCTTTAGGATTCTTTCCCTATCGCAATGAAATACATGAAAACTCAAATTCTTGGGGTTGAGGATTTTACATCGGAGACTGCATTGCTTTAGGAATCTTTCCCTATCGCAATGAAATACATCAAAACTCAAATTCTTGGGGTTGAGGATTTTACATCCGAGACTGCATTGCTTTAGGATTCTTTCCCTATCGCAATGAAATACATCAAAACTCAAATTCTTGGGGTTGAGGATTTTACCTCCGAGACTGCATTGCTTTAGGATTCTTTCCT
The DNA here is from genome assembly GCA_022702705.1 of Papilionanthe hookeriana x Papilionanthe teres. Taxonomy (NCBI): domain Eukaryota; kingdom Viridiplantae; phylum Streptophyta; class Magnoliopsida; order Asparagales; family Orchidaceae; genus Papilionanthe; species Papilionanthe hookeriana x Papilionanthe teres. The sequence continues at coordinate 16,267,772 of CM040427.1, forward strand.
TATCGCTATGAAATACATCAAAACTCAAATTCTTGGGGTTGAGGATTTTACATCCGAGACTGCATTGCTTTAGGATTATTTCCCTATCGCAATGAAATACATCAAAACTAAAATTCTTGGGGTTGAGGATTTTACATCCGAGACTGCATTGCTTTAGGATTCTTTCCCTATCGCAATGAAATACATCCAAACTCAAATTCTTAGGGTTGAGGATTTTACATCTGAGACTGCATTGCTTTAGGATTCTTTCCCTATCGCAAAGAAATACATCCAAACTCAAATTCTTGGGGTTGAGGATTTTACATCCGATACTGCATTGCTTTAGGATCCTTTCCCTATCGCAATGAAATACATCAAAACTCAAATTCTTGGGGTTGAGGATTTTACATCCGAGACTGCATTGCTTTAGGATTCTTTCCCTATCGCAATGAAATACATCGAACTCAAACTTTTGGGGTCGAGGATTTTACATCCGAGACTGCATTGCTTTAGGGTTCTTTCCCTATCGCAATGAAATACATCAAAATCAAACTTTTGGGGTAGAGGATTTTACATCCGAGACTGCATTGCTTTAGGATTCTTTCCTTATTGCAATGAAATACATTGAACACAAACTTTTGGGGTCAAGGATTTTACATTCAAGACTACATTGCTTTAGGATTCTTTCCCTATCGCAATGAAATACATCAAAATCAAACTTTTGGGGTTGAGGATTTTACATCCGAGACTGCATTGCTTTAGGATTCTTTCCCCATCGCAATGAAATACATTAAAGTCAAACTTTTGGGATTGAGGATTTTACATCCGAGACTACATTGCTTTAGGATTTTTTCCCTACTGCAATGAAATACAACAAAATAAAACTCTTGAGGTTAAGGATCTTACATCCAATATTGCATTGCTCTGAGATCTCTCCTCATTGTAATGATTCAATCCAATCAATTCAATTTTCTTTTGAGGTTGAAGATGTTACATCTAAAACCACAAAATTTCAATTTTCATTTCAAGTTCAAATCCCTTCAAATTAATTTTGACAAACTTCAATCTAAATTAAAACTCAAACTAAAATCTGAGCTCACACATCAAAACTTAACTGAAACAAAATGAAATCTAAATCGAAACTCCCCCAGATCATGCGATTTTGGATTCACCTCCTTCTCCTTTCCCCAGCGAGAGTTCAGGAATCTCCAGTCTCAGAGATATACTTGACACTCCCCAGCGGAAATTCTTTAATTTCGTCCTAAGTTTGTCACTTGGACATCTGTGTTGGTTTCGTTGATCTTTTCGGTCAACGCCAATACATGCGGTGTGCTTGGTTAGCACACCACACCTATTGGGGGTCCATTTGTTGACCTCATTTTTGATGAGGTCTTCTCTTTCCTCTTTAGTACTTAGGATCTAGCCTTAGGCTTTTCCTTTGACTATCTTAGAGGACTAGAAGTGGAACCCACTACTTAGAAATTCAAACCACTTCTAAACTCCCTGCAAACTCCACAAACTTGATTGTAAACCCCTAATCACCTAGAGGGTTGAAATCAAGTGTGGAAGTTTAGAGGATGAGTTTCTATAGGACTCTTTGGCCTTAGGACTACCCTGGGTGGCCTGGTCTAGAGAAGGGCTGACTTACACACACACTACACTTATACACTACACTTTCACACACCTCCTAAAACCACACTTATACCCAACTTGACTTCCTGACTCATGAAGGTGATTCACATGGATGGTCCTTAATCCCTAAGCCCTTGGCTAAGAGGGTTAGTAACAACATGGTGAATGCCTCAAATGAGCCCCTTCATGGCTCATGTGGGCTTGATATGGCTTCATGGCTCAACAAAAATGATTTCATTCCACTTACATTTACCCAATCTTCAATTTTCCAAATTCTCAATTTTCCAAATTCTCAATTTTTGACCCCCGGGACCCCAATACCCTCCAAATACCCCAAATGCCCCTCTTAGCTAAAAAATCAAAAAATTCAAAAAATTCCTAGAAAATTCCAGAAACTCCCAAATATTCTTAATTTCATTTTGTCAAACTACACCATGGGCCAATTTTGTCAATTTACCCCACTTTTGTCAAAATCTCCAATTTGACCCATTTTTAACCCAAAATGAACACAAATACTTGATGAAATTAAATGATTTCTTTTCCACATTATTCTCCTCTCGTTCACTCGAGCAAGAGGGTATTTTTATTTTATTTTTCTGATTTTTCTACATAGAGTTATGAATTTTGAAGTTTAGGGAATTAAATAAATCAAAAAATACCCTAATTTTCTATTTATCCACGCGGCGCCAACTCATCCACCGCATCTCCGAAATGCCGCGTGTCGCGCTCCCATTCGACGCCGCCACCCGAGTCGCCAGCCCGGCCCCGCGGTTCTCGTACCGTCTCCCGGTCCGACGCCATCCGAGCCGTTCGTCCGCGCGTGTATCGAATGGACGGCATCCGTTCATCGTCCCCGAGCGTCCTCACCCGAGAGCCGTCCACACTAAATCCCTAAGATCTCACTCGATACTCAATGGATTTTCATGTTCTTATGCTCTATGGATTCGTCTCAAGAGACGAACACATCTATACGGCTTTCATGCATCGAAATTAAAGCATTCGAAATGGAGAATCTCTAGAAGCTCGGGATGAAAAATTAGCTCATACCTTTGCTCGCAGAAGTGTGGCTTCAATCTGAGAGTTGTTGCACCTTCGATTGGATCCCAGCAAGCTCCAGATGAAGTCTCCTGGTCTGGTGAATTGTCTAGTGTAATTTCGACCAAGCCCGATCACAAAGCTTGGAGGCCGGAGCAACCGGGTGGCTCCGGAGATGGGGCTTTTGCGGTGGACACCTTCCCTCGGTCCGGTGAAGGTGTAGAACCAATCAATTTGGGGATTGGCTCACCGTGGAGAAGTGTCCTCGGTTTTGGGTGGAATTTCAGCTGGGAAATCGGATTTTATCAGCGGGGATTAGGGCAAATCGACACCTGGGCTCAACTCGCTCTAAGGGTGGAGAAGGGTTTGGAACAATTTTGGCGTAGTTTCGGCAAGGTTTGTGTAACTCTCCTCCATGGCCGCGAGGGTGAGGGGTTTGAGTCAGGAGAGGCCGAGAGCCTTCCGTGGGGAGCCGAGGCATGGGATCACCGCTTCCGGTGAGGAGAAGAACAGCCATAGTGACCATTTGGCATGCGGCAGCCAAAGAAGTGGGAATTCCAAACTTCGGCTCCTCCCAAGGTCTCTGCCATGGTGTTTTCCGACGATCCAGTGCGGCCGGCCGAGCAGCATGGGTCACCCTCGTGTCCAGTGGGTCGTGGTCGGAGGTTTGTGCAATCAATCGGCAATTGCCATGTGTAAAGGCTTTGAATTAAAATGGAATGGGGAGGGGGTCATTTTGGCCTTAATTTGGTCAACCCATTGGTTTGGTTGGGTGCACCTCCCCATGGCCTCGATTTCGGGCCGAGAGGATCGGCTGGGTCGCCCAAGGAGAGTGGTGTGGTCTCTATCCATGATGAGGCGGCTAAACATGGTTTAGTGTGTGACATGCTTAAGGTAAAAAATGCTTAATGAAAGATTAGGAAAGGGGCCCCTCCTTTTACCATTAATGGCATGGTCACATGTCAAGCCTTCCATGGCTTCATGTGGCTTGTCCATGGCTTGCATGGCTTGGTCTTTGGCTTCGTGGAAAGTCGAGTCAATTTCATGGAAATGGGTTTTAAGAATTTTGGATATTTTGGTGAAAATTTGCATGAAGCTTGATTTGGAATGGTTTAATTGATGATTTTGAAACTTAGGGGTGATTTTGATTAAATGGATGATGAGGGAAATGCCATGTGGGCTTTGGATGGATTTGGGCTTTGAATGCGGTGAAGTGGGCTTTTAGGAAAGTTTAAGGGGAATGGGCTTTTTGATTTTAGGATGGGCATTTGGGTAAAGATTTTGTGAATAACTTTGTCAAATAAATGTCATAATTGGTTTAGGGATGTTCTATGAAGGGCTTGGAATCAATTTGGTGTGATTTGGAGTCGAATTGGTTTCAATTCGATTTATTTCGTAAGTGGGCCTATGTAGGTCAAATTGGGCTAACTTGGGCTAATGTTGGGCTAGGGTTGAAATTGATATAAAATCAATGTTGAGAAATGTTTATGGGAGTGTTTCAAAGAGGTTTTGACTTTGGTTGGGCTTTGATTTTGGGGTTTGGGCTCATTCGGGTTAGGTTTGGGTTTAGGTCAAAATAAGGCCTTTTAACTTCGGGTTGAGTTTCGAGTGGGGTTTGGGTCTAAATTTTGGGCAAATCATGTTAGTATTTTGTTTGTGGGAATGTTAAGGAAGATTTAGAAAAGATTTTGGGTTAATTGGAATTGAATCGGGTGAGTTCGGGTTAGGTTCGGGTCATGGGTCCAAATCGGGCTTTAAGGCCAAAAGTGAGATTGGATCCAAATGTCAATCAAATTGGGCTTGGATTTGGTCTAGATTGGTATTTGGGATATTTAATTGAAGTTTAGAATTGAATTGGACCAAAATCGGGGTCAATCGGGTAGGTTTGGTTTGACATCGGGTTCACTTAGGGTTAAAATGGGTCAAATTGGGGGTTTTGACAAAAGTAGGGTAAATTGACAAAATTGGCCCATGGTGTAGTTGGACAAAATGAAATTGGGAATATTTGGGATTTTCTGGAATTTTCTGGGAATTTTCTGAATTTTTGGATTTTTTGGCCAAGAGGGGTATTTTGGGTATTCTGGAGGGTATCGGGAGGTATCTTTGGAATTTTTGGTATTTTTGGGTATGGATGATCAGTTTAAGTGATGTGGAAATGTTTGGGAATGATTTTGGAGAATTTTGGGTAATTTGGAAATTTTGAGAAATTTGGGTAATTTCGGGTTTTGGGTAAGTCGAAGTGTGTAGTGGTCCCGGGGGTCAAAAATTGAAAATTTGGAAAATTGAAGATTGGGTGGATGTAAGTGGAAAGAAGTCATTTTGGTTGAGCCATGAAGCCATGTCAAGCCCATATGAGCCATGAAGGGACTCATTTGAGGCATTCACTATGTTGTTCCTAACCCTCTGGCCAAGGGCTTAGGGGTTAAGGACCATCCATGTGAATCATCTACATGAGTCGGAGGTCAAGTTAAGTATGGGTGTGTGAAAGTGTAGTGTATAGGTGTAGTGTATAAGTGTAGTGTGTGTGTAAGTCACCCCTTCACTGCACTGAGCCACCTGTGAGCGCTCTAAGGCCAAAGAGTCCTATAGAACTCATCCTTTAAACTTCCACATCCGATTTCAACCCTCTAGGTGATTAGGGGTCTACGATCAAGTTTATGGAGTTTGCAGGGAGTTAAGAAGTGGTTTGAATTTCTAAAAGGTGGGTCCCAATTCTAGTCCTCTAAGATAGTCAAAGGAAAAGCCTAAGGCTAGATCCTAAGTACGAAAGAGAAGAAGAGAAGACCTCATCAAAAATGAGGTCAACAAATGGACCCCAATAAGTGTGGTGAGCCGACGGAGCACACCGCGCGTATTGGTGTTGACCAAAGCGATCAACAAAACCAACACAAACATCCAAGTGACAAACTTAGGATGAAATAGAGGAGTTTTCGCTGGGGAGTAGCAAGTATATCTCTGAAACAGGAGATTCCTAAACTCTCGCTGGGGACAGGAAAAGGAGGTGAATCCCAAATCACATGACCTGGGGGAATTTCGATTTAGATTTTATTTTGTTTCAATTTAAGTTTTGTTGTGTGAGTTTAGATTTTAGTTTTGGAGTTTCAATTTAGATTGAAGTTTGTCAAAATTAATTTGAAGGATTTGATTTGAAATGAAAATTGGAATTCTGAGGTTGTAGATGTAACATCTTCAACCTCGAAAGAAAATTGAATTGATCAGATTAAATCACTGCAGTGAGGAGAGATCTCAGAGCAATGTGATATTGGATGTAAAATCCTTAACCTCAAGAGTTTGATTTTGATGTATTTCAGTGCAATAGGAAAAGAATCCTAAAGCAGTGCAGTCTTGGATGTAAAATCCTCGACCCAAAAGTTTGAATTCGATGTACTTCAAGGCAATAGGGAGAATCCTAAAGCAAAGTGCAGCTTGGATGTAAAATCCTCGACCCAAAAGTTCGAATTTGATGTATTTCAAAGGCAATAGGAAAGAATCCTAAAGCAAGCAGTCTTGATGTAAAATCCTCGACCCAAAAGTTTGAATTTGATGTACTTCAAAGGCAATAGGAAAGAATCCTAAAGCGAAGGATCTTGGATGTAAAATCCTCTACCCAAAATTTCGAATTTGATGTATTTCAAGTGCAACAGAAAGAATCCTAAAGCAAAGGTACTTGGATGTAAAATCCTCGACCCAAAAGTTCGAATTTGATGTACTTCAGTGCAATAAGAAAAGAATCCTAAAGCAGGCAGGTCTTGGATGTAAAATCCTCGACCCAAAATTTTGAATTTGATGTATTTCAAAGGCAATAGAAAGAATCCTAGCAAAGGTACTTGGATGTAAAATCCTCGACCCAAAAGTTTGAATTTGATGTATTTCAAAGGCAATAGGAAAGAATCCTAAAGCAAGCGACTGATGTAAAATCCTCGACCCAAAAGTTTGAATTTGATGTATTTCAAAGGCAATAGAAAGAATCCTAGCAAAGGCAAGTCTTGGATGTAAAATCCTCGACCCAAAATTTTGAATTTGATGTATTTCAAAGGCAATAGAAAGAATCCTAGCAAAGGCATCTTGGATGTAAAATCCTCGACCCAAAAGTTTGAATTTGATGTATTTCGTAGCAATAGGAAAGAATCCTAAAGCAAAGGTATTGGATGTAAAATCCTCGACCCAAAAGTTCGAATTTGATGTATTTCAAAGGCAATAGAAAAGAATCCTAAAGCAATGCAGCCTTGATGTAAAATCCTCGACCCAAAAGTTTGAATTTGATTCGATTGATATTTGATTCGAGATCTGGAAGAAATTGAATTTGAATTTGATTGAGACTTGAAATCTGGAAAGATTGAATTTGAGATTTGGAAGGATGAGTTTGAACTCGATTGAAATTTGATTTAAGATTTGATTTGAAATTTGGAAGATCAAATTTGAAATTTGATCGGGAGTGGATTTGGAATTTGATTGAGAATTTGATTTGTGATTTGAAAAGATTGAAATTTGATTTGGAATTTGGAAAGATTGAATTTGAAATTTGATTGAGAATTTGATTTGTGATTTGATTTAACATTCATGTTGATTTCGTTTATCTTTTAATGGTTCAAATTTTATTTTATCGTTTATTTAATGTTCATGTGAATTTGGTGTTCATCATTTTTTAGATTTTTTTTAGAAAGTTTTCTTTTATTCTTTTTTTTTATTTCTTTTCTGTTCTTTGTTCGAAGTTCATTTAACTTTAATGGCGTTTCCCAATCAATTTGCACAAAAGAGGTGAAGGCCAAAAATGTGACATGGTCACTTTCATTCCAATCATGTCGAAGATACATCATACAACTCGATCCGGAATACATCTCATACAATCCATGTAGACTCAAAACGGACTATGTATGATCTTTTGTCGATCCATCAAAAGAAGCATCCGTCAAAAATCCATGTCCGAATAAGTGGGGTACATGGTTAATAACATCACCTTCCAAGCCATCCTTGGCAAGGATGCCGACCGGATGTGCGTTGGAGGTGTGATATCTCCCATGTAACTCACGACTCGTAAGGCCGGAGGTTCTCTAGCTCGGGTCCGGTCGGAAATGGTAAGGTGTCTTCCTGTCGTCCATTCTCCCGAAAGTAACCGAGATCCGCTTCACCGGCACTCCCGGTATGCAATGCTTAGCGATATCTCGCTCCGTTGCCCTTCCGCATCATGACGGAACCTACCGGTAAAGGTATCTTTACCGGCCCTCGGAACTCACTCGGGCCTCGCTATCCGGAGGTCGCATCCGAACATGATGTCACACTCGTTCGGAAAGAGACCGTGCGTAAAGGTCCGACGAAGTCGTGGTGATCTATATGTGGGGGTATGCAATCACCCCGTTTGTAGATGTCGATGATGCAGCCTATTGGGTATGCAATCCGCCGCGCACTCTCCATGTTATCAATCTCTTTACCATTCTCTCGATGACTAATGGCATCGGATCTACTTGCCCATGACGCGAGTATTCCCGTGGGTTTCCCTTCCCGTCTTCAACGAAGTTGTAGCAAGATCCGCATTGTATCGTGATTCTTCCCTTCCCCGGCATCCATCTCCGGGTTCCGAGTAGGTATTCTCCTCAGCGGCCCGCTCGGCCCATTCTTTTCAAATCCCTGATACAATCCACGATTTGTCGTTGTTCATATTCCGAGAATACGCTCGTATGTAGCTCGAGGCCCTCTAGTATGTTGATTCTTCTTCCTTTAATTCTCTCGAAGTATTCAAAGGTTTTCTTTTCAACATTTTGCATTCTCTCCAGCTTCGTATTCCGGAATGATCCGCGATGGCGAGGCCTCGTGACATATTGTGGGATATATGGCTCAATCCCTTCACGTTCTCCCCGCATACCTCGGCTCCTCGTGATGATGCCCGTCGGGACATCCCCCGGGTTGCTTCCGCAACAAGGTCATGCATTATTGGTGGTTCTATCGCGTGGCGTGGTAGCCTTCTTTCTTCCGATCTTCTGGAGATTTCCCCGATTCTTTCTCGTTATCCTAGGAGCCGGCCTCCTTTCTTCGAGTTCCCGGTGAACCGGTGTCCTCGAAGTGTATGTACCGGCATTAGCAATCGTCTCGTCGCGCCGGTCCGCAGCCTAGTTTTGTTAACATCTTACTTGATACGGCGATTCTTATTTCTTCGTTGCGCTGGCCGCGAGAGTAGCCCTTCGAACTTCATGAATCTCTCGCGGGCGCGGCGCCGACAAGCTCGCCCTCCGCCGTAGCGACTACGGACTTCATTTTCTTATCTTCTTCGGTGTTTGCTTTTCTTTTCTTGTTGTTGGATTGGTGGCTTGGGCCACCCACTTTCATCACTCGTCCGCCCGGTAGTTCTTCTCGCTAATCGGGACCCGCCTACTTTCCTCGTATCGTAGGCTCCGCCGGTGCGAAATCCGAGTCAATCTCGATTATCGCTCCATCTTTCACCCTCTTTTCATCGAGTGCAAGGCTTACGCCATTCTTAAAGTTCGAGACCAACCGCCCGTTCGACATTTCCCCGCGAAAAGACAAGGAAAAGGATCGTGGGTCGTACTAAGAACAAGAACATTAAGAAAATGTTTATTAAAGATACATTTTTTTTATATATATATTTTTTTATTTTCAAATTTAACAGAATGAAGTAGGATAAGATCGTGGAAGAGATTTTGATTTGGAAAAGAAAACAAGGAAAACATATTATCATGACTTTATTTATTTTAACACATTTTATTATTTTTGGGTTCGGACCCAATCATAAGTAATTACTTCGCCCGTGTTTCTTAGGGATGAAGAATTCATTCCTTCGAAACATCAGTAACGTAATACTTTTTCAAGTATCGTCCGTTGATCGAAGCATATGTCGTTCTCCCCGGCAACTCACTAGCCGGTAGGAACCTCCCGAGTATACTCGTTTCAACCACAAACGGTCCTTCCCAAGTGGGTTCAAATTTTCCTCCTATCTTGCGTGTGCAAGAATAGGTCTCTCGAGAACGAGAACTAAGTCACCAACTTCAAGGTTCTCGGGCGGACCCGCCTTGTCATGGGCTCGAACCATCTTAGCTTGGTATAGCTTCTAAATTTCGTTGCGCCGCAAGTCTTTTTCCTTCCAAGCCTTCTAATTCTTCGAGTCGTAATTTGGCGTTCTCTTCGTCGTGATCTTGTTTGCAACTCGCAATTCCGAGTGAAGGAAGCCGAACCTCTAAAGGTAACACTCGCTCGGACCCATACACCGCAGCGTAAGGTGTAGCTTCGAGTAGGAGTTCGAAGGTTGTCCCAGTAGGCCCATAAGGCTTCTAACAATTTCTCGTGCCAATTTCTCTTATTATCGTCCAAGGTTTTCTTTAAGATTCGAACGAGAGTTTTATTAAAAGCCTCGCCGAGACCGTTTGCTCTCGGGTAGTAAATTGTCGAGTATCGCCGCCGATTCCGTGTCTCCCGACAAAATTGTTGATTTGTGTGCTTCGAATGCCGACCCATTATCTCGAGATGATCTCGCGCGGCACTCCGAAACGGTAGACAACTTGGTTCTCGAAAACCGTAAGCACGTGGTGTGCTTTCACTTCTCTAAGTGGAACCGCCTCCGCCCACTCGGAAAAGTAATCCGTAGCCGCAAGAATGAAACGATGTCCTTTCGAAGATGGTGGTTCTATCGGACCCACTATATCCGTGCCCCAACATTCAAATGGCCACGACGCAATTGTCGGGTGCAAGCACATTCGGAGGTCGGTGTAGAACCACCCGTGCACTCGGCATCGATGACGCCTTCGGCGATTTTCATGCAATCGGTCATCATCGAGGGCCGTAGTACCCTAGTCTTTTAATTTTCATTTTCATCTTGGACCCGATCGGTGAGCGCCACGGAGTCCCGAATGCACCTCTTTAACGATTTCACGGGCCTCGACCCGCTTAAGCACCTTAGCCACATTCGATCAAAAGACCTTCGTACAATGTGTTGTTTATTAATGCGTAAGACGTAGTTCTTTTCGATCCGATGGGCTAGCGACCTATCGTCCGGTAGCTTTCCCGTTTGCAGTGTAGTTTATCAATGGCCGTCGCCAATCTTCTCGTGTTTTCCGTCATCGCCGCAACTCGATTCTTTTTCTTTTTCCGATTTGTGTATCGTGTCTATGTCGAGCCGTGATAGGACCCGACGTCCGTGAACCGACACTTCCATCGATTCATCTTGCAAACAGGCGAATTCTTTTGCGAGACGGCTAAAGCATCCGCTAAAGCATTTTCTTTTCTCGGGAATTTTGTAGATTATCACATTTGGAATCCGTTCCAACAACTCGTATGGCATACCGGAAGTATTGTTCGAGTCTCGGCTTTAAAATTCCGTATTGTCCCGTGATCCGTCGAATGATTAACCGCGAATCCCCGTAGATGCTGATGTCCGTTATCCCCATTCGAATAGCTAACTCCAGCTCACGTTATGAGGGCTTCGTATTCTCGCTTCATTGTTTGTACACCGGTTCGTCAAGTGGTAGGAGTATCTTAACATCCCCCGCTCCGGTGTTATAAAGATTAGCCCGATTCCCGCCTTACCGGCACTATCACTTGCGATTCTTCGTCTTTGTGTGCCGAAGATGCTCCGTCGAAATATAATTCCCAACGTCGATCATCAAGGTCTTCTAGGTTCATTATTTGTTCATCCGGCAAATCATCATCGAGAGGAGATTCCGCCGCAAAGGGTGCGCCGCGAGGAAGTCCGCTAAGACTTGTCCCTTTACGGCACGCAGAGGCACGAAAGTTATATCGAATTGCAATAATATCATCGACCATCCGGCAAGTCCGCCGGAAAGTGTTGGACGAGTCATCAAGTATCGCAATGGATTAAACTTCGAGATCAAGTCGACCTTATGAGAAAGCATGTAGTGCCTGAGCTTTGAGCGGCGAAGATCGTGGCCAAACAATGCTTTTCAATTGCGGGATACCTTACTTCCGTCGGAAGTAAACGACGGCTTAAGTAGTAAAGAGCATTTTCTTTACCCTCATCATCGACTCCGGCCAACAGTGGCTCCGAGAGAGTCGTCTAGAGCCGCGGTGTAAAGTATCGCCGGTCTACCCGAGACTCGGGGCCGCTAAGACAGAGGTGTCATTAAATATTGTTTAATGTCCTCGAAGGCCTTCTCGGCATTTCCCTTCCCAAATAAATTTGGCGTCCTTTTTAACTAGTGCCGAGAAAGGCCGACACCTACCTCGACAAGTTCGAGATAAAGCGTCGAAGATATGCCGCCTTCCCTTGAAAAGATCGTAGTTGTTTTAAGGTTTCGGGAGGCGGCATTTCTAAGATAGCTTTAATCTTTTCCGGTCGATTTCAATTCCACGATGTCGGACAACGAACCCTAAGAATTTCCCGAGGTGACGCCGAAGGCGCATTTTAAGGGATTCATCTTAAGGTTAAATTGTCTTAATCGTTCGAAAACAATTCTCAAATCATACAGGTGGTTTTCCTTTACTTTGCTTTCGATGACCACATCGTCCACGTAGCATTCGACTTGATTGTGGATGAGATCATCAAAAATTCTTGTCATTGCTCTCTGGTAGGTTGCTCCCGCGTTCTTCAGTCCGAATGGCATTACTGTGTAGCAAAATACTCCGATCGGCGTTCTGAATGCTGTAAGCTTTTCATCTTCTCGGAGCCATTTTTATCCGGTCGTATCCTCGAAGATCCATCCATGAACGAGAATATTTCATGTGTTGAAGCAATGTCGATCATTAATTCCGGGATCGGTAGAGGGAATTCATCCTTTGGACATGCCTTGTTTAAATCTCTCGAAGTCTACACAAATTCCGATTCGACCATTCTTCTTCTCGACCGGCACCACATTGGCTAACCAAGTCGGGTATTGTTCTTCACGGACAAATTTAGCGTCTATTAGCTTTTTAACTTCGGCTATGACTTGTTGTTCGATTTCTAGACGCATTCTTCTCGGGACCTCGTCCGACCGGAACGTAGTAGGATCCACTCCTAGCTTATGAACCGCAACCTCCGGAGCCAATCCCGGCATTTCATCGTAGTTCCAAGCAAAACAAGTTCTTAAATTCCATTAATAATTTGATTATTTCTTCTGAGTCTTCTTTGTCGAGTAAGGAGCTAACAAAGGTAGGTCTAGGCTCTTCGCTAGTACCTAAGTTAACTTCCGTTAACTCATCTATTGTGGATTTAATTTCTTCTTCGAATTCTGGTGGAGCGTCTCCAATTTGTAAATCTTCGAGTTCGTCTGTAGTTTCCATGCAGCTTCATCGGACTCGCAAGTGACAACTAAGCAAAATCCAGCATCGTCAACCGACCCTACCGTGCCGAATCCGAGACCATACTTCGAATCGGGAGGACGACCGGAGTTATTCCATAATTTTTCAAAATGTTGTGATTGGCCTTTCGTCCATTGTCGAGGTAATAAACCACGTTGAATTAAATTTCGAACACAGTGAGAGTACCACTCAAAAGGTAATTCCATTAATTCGATGAAGTGACATCTTCGAATTGTACATTATTTTCAGCTTTGGAGGTAGAAGCACCACGGTAGAATTTGATTGGCCTCGCACCATCGTTACGTACCCTTCGACCACCATACCCTCGATCTTGTTGAATGGATCGGGGTTAGGGTCATGAGTATGTACGTAGTGGTTAATCTTCTCGTACATCGATTTATATTCTTCATTCTTTTCATCTTCGAGGGAGATCTTCGAATTGCGGCTTCTTCCGACTTATTGCCGTCGCTTCTTGTTCGATTTCTTTTTCTTCTTCGTAACTATCTTCCCAATCAACATTGATGGTCGGTTTCCTCTCGTCCAACTCGTCCTAACGTCTCTACCACGCCTCGTCCCCGGCCTCGACCTCGGATGCGAGTCGGGAGAAACCTTCACCATCTCGCCGAAGGGAGTGGTGAGTGACCGTTGGACTAGAACTTCAAGTTCTTCGTTGTCCCGAACTTTCTTTGCTTCATTTGTTACGGTATCTCCGGAGAAGATCGTTTTCTTTGGCGGTGCATAATAAGCCGCATCTTCATGGATTCCAATCTCATGTACGGAGAATGGTCTGTAAGTCACCTTTGATGCACTCGTTCCCCTCCATCGTAGTATTTGATGCACCGATGCGGAGATGATGGTACCATCCCGTTTTCATGTATCCATGGTCGGCCCAAGAGAGCGTTGAACGACGTTTCGAATCGATTATGTGAAATTTTGCGGTTGTCTTTGCTAAGTCACCGGTCTTCATCGCTAGCGTTATCGACCCGAGGGCTCTTTCTCCTTTCCTGGTCGAATCCTCTTAATAACATTTTGTCTCGCTTCGAGCTCGCGAGCATCAATTTCCAAGTATGCTAGTGTTCGAAGACTCATTATATCGATTGATGCTCCCGGATCCACCAATACTCGGAGAGCGTAAACTTCCCAATCAGAATCGAAATGTACAACGGCTCGATTGTGATCTCGCCGTCCCAAGTAGTAGGTCATTGTCCGTGAAGGTAACGCCTCGTCGTTCCTTTAACGAGCAAACCTCATCTAAGGAATCTCCGCCATTCGAGCTAAGCAAATTTCGGATCAAGTAAGGCCTCGATCGAGCTTCTCTCATCTCCTTTCGATAAGATGAGAGCATCGTAAATGCTCGCTTGTCGGTAGTTTCCTAAGATGGGCTAGCACGTTGTAGTCCACTTTGTTCTCATGCGTCTCGCTTCTTCTCGAATGGGTATTTCTTCCGCCTGGGTTGGTTCTTCTCGAACAACCACCGCTTTCCTTCGTCTTTCGGACCCATTCTTGGAGGTAGAACTTTTCCACTTCTCAAGTCGACTTCGTAATTTCTTCGAATCTAGTGTCGAACTTGCCGTGTCTCTTCCCGAATCGGAATGACAAGCTCTTCCGGATTATCTTCGAAATCCGAAGGCTCTAACTCTATCGTGATCGGAGCTCCTCGAAACTCGCGTATAGATCCGTTGCTCGTTGAACTCTCGTAGCCTCCTCGATGGATGTCTTCTTCGTTATTTTGCTCGTCGAGATCGTGTATGATTTGAGAATTGTCGTTGGTATCGAAGTCGATGTCCGGATTGTCGCTAGTTACGTAATCGTTAGAAATGATCAAAACGTAGCCAACGCCATCACCCTTATCATTATATGATCCCACCGAAGTGAGCGAGATAATCATACAAAATCAGAGGTTCGAGGGATTTTTCCCCCGAATCGGAAACAACTATCCTAGGATAAGCAGCCCCTGGTCTAGCCTTAGGAGTCTCGGTCCCCTCTTCTTCGTCAATTTTCATCTTTTCTTCGATCGTCTCCTGTCGAGGTGGTTCTTCTATCGCAAGTGATAAGTACCGGCTTAACAGTGTCTCGAACTCGAATCGAAGCTCGCACCGAAGCGGTTCGGATGTCGTCTAAAATCATCTTCGAAGACCTCGTCCAGTGCGGTAGTCCATCCATCGTCGGCTGCATAGGGATCTATCGGAATGACGGGATCGGCTGAGATAACATCGACGGAACCTCCTTTCCGGGGTTCCTTCATGTACTCCTTCGGGATTGTTATATTTCCTTTCCGAAGGTCGTCGTCTGAGCCAACTTTTAAAGGTAATGCAATCTTCTATCTTGTGCCCAAGCATCCGATGGTAGGGGCAAAAGTCGGGATCACCGTTCTTGTCGACTTCCTCCGGTCTTTTAGGTTCTGGCACCGGAAATCTGAGTCTTCATTAGGCTACGGAACATTTTCTGTATCGCTTCATTTTTGAACGGATATTCTCTCGCTCGAAGCTCCCTTAATGTACGTTGCGGACGAGGCGGTTGTTCATATCATGGAGACGACCGATAGCCGGACCGGGTTGCCGGTAATTCCGTTGTGGTTGCCGCGGCCGTTCCGTGGTATTTCGCATCGGCTGTTCGCCTTTATCAACTCGCCGCAATGATCCCGGATTTCTTTTCGAAGGTCTTCACCGCTTCTGCTCGTCCGTCTTGTCGGCGAAACTTAATTGCTTCGCCTCTTCTTGCAAGCTTCCGCCTTGCTTAACAACTTCTCAAAAGTCTTAATAGTGAATCCTTCGAGGAGAAGTGCTATCGGGCCGTGAATGCTTTTAAGCAAGATGCCGACCGCATGTTGTTCTCGCAGCTCGTGGTTCACACTTCATGCTCAAGTTTCTCCACCGAAGTATGTAATCCACCAAAGTTTCATTCGGCCTTTGTTTCTCTACCACTAAATCACCTATAGTGATGTGGTGCCGAGCTCCGCAAATCGCTTCGATGAAGAGGCTCTCTAGCTCCGAGAATGTCTTCACCGAGCCATCGGGTAATCCCGCATACCCGCCGAAGGCGATTCCCGATGGACCGCCGACGAACCGTCGAAGAGTAACGCATCGCTCCCGCCGCATTGCAACAACCGGCACGAAAGTGTGCAACATGCCGTCTGGGGTTCCTTGCCCGTCGAAGGTCTTCGAACAGAGGTGGTACGAAGCCTTCGGTATCGGACGGCGTCGACCTCTTCCGGTAAGGTCTACCCGTCCGAATGGATGTCCCGTTCTTCGATTGTGCTAAGGCTTCTCGCACCTCGCCGTTCTACCAAGTTCTCGATATCCTTTTCGTGGATCATACTTTGTGTTGTATCCTTTTCACCGGTCATCCCCATTGACGGATGTAATCTCCTTTCCTCCGTCTACAATGTGAATGACCTCTCGGGGGTGTCTCTCTATGTGGTCGTACTTCGACTCGGAGAGCGGCCGCAGCTACGGCCATCTCTTCCATCCTTTTCGCCATTCGAGCGATCGTGTCGTCCTTTTCCCGAAGCCGTCTTCTCATCGCTCCGGCTCCTCTCTTCGCGGCCGCAGGAGCACCTCGCGAAGCCGATGAAGCTCGTGTCTCAACCATATTGATTTCCGCATATTCGTCGTCCATGAACTCCGATGAATCGATCTCATCTCCGAACTTTTCTTCTCTTCTTTTCGCCAATCGCTCGGATATCGGTTCTCAACTTTTCCATGGCATCTTCTAGCCGGAGCTTTCGTGTGTCTTTGCGGTTGTCATGCGATAGCCGCCGAGTCCCTTTTTCACGAGTCCCCTTTATCGCAAGAAGCACTTTCTTCGCATTCCAGCCTCCCGGCGAGACTTTCTTTCTCGGCCGTCGTTTCAATCTCAATCGCCCAAGCAGTGGGACGCCATACCATCCTTCTAGCAGCAGAAGGTCTAGGACCGCATGGTCCGTCGACCAAATGCTCGGAAGGTGGTATCCTCCCTAATCCGTAATCCCGAGACAACAACAGCGGACTAGCCTTCATTCTTTCGCTCGGCTTTTCTCGTCATGATGGCGGGTTCTACTCGAGGTCCAAGACGGATTCGATCGGCACCCGCCCTATCCTTCGTAGAATCTCCGATACGGGGCAGCTTTTCCTTCTTGCTAACTTTTCTACCAAAGTCTAGCACGAGCAAACGGCGTAGTTCTAGTTCTTTCTCGCGGCTATCGTCGTAGTATGCGGGCCGAGGTAATGTGGCAACGAATCTTGCGAACATTCTCCTCATCCTCTCGCGGCGGAGAGGGGATGGAACCTCGCTTCCTCCCAAAAGTGGTATGTAGTCGAGCAATGGTGTATATTCGGTAGCGTGTATATTCTGCAGCTCTGAATTTCCTCCAGAAAGCAATCTCAGCAGCTCTCGGCTTCTCCGGCGATCCTTCTACTTCGTTTCTTCTTCGGGTCCTCGTCGCTGATGGAATCTTCGAACCGGACCCGATTTCGAAAACGAAGGTCTTACAGAAGATCCGTACCCTCCACGTCGCAATGTGCTTACCATAGTTTCGGATTTCTTTCCCCTTCGATTCGGCGGAAGCTCGGGGTAGGTGCGAAACAACTAGCACCAGAGGGGGGTAGTAAGAATGCTCCTCCCGCGGACGGCAAGATTCTCCTAGTCGAGATCCTTTGCAAGGGAGGAAACTCTTGGGTCGACCTAAGGTCGAACTCAGCAGCGGCTCCTCGCCTTCGGATACCTTGTTCGTCACGGCAAAGAGGGAGACGTCGGTGACCTCGACGTTCGTGTTTTCAAATCCTCGTCCAAATCTGGATGATCCCATCGTCGGGCAACTCATCCTTATAGCATGCCGAAGTCCAATCCGTTGGTGAAGGAGAAAACTCGCCGGGCTTCCATTTCGCATGGTAGATTCTTGTTGTCAGTCCCAAGTTATGCTTCTTTTCTTTAGGACGAAAAGAAAGGAATTGAAAAAGAGTCCGAACTCATTCTTGTTCATGTATTTATAAGAAGGAATCATTTGTTAAAAGAATCACTTATTAGAGGGTTTGTTTATTTAGAACGAATGTTCAAAGGTGTAGAGAAGGTAAGGAATCCGATTCGTAGTTGGAAAGGAAAAGAAAGTCTTAAGCAAGACTTCTCGACTCGAAGGATCATTCCTAAACTAACACCTATCGTGGGTCCACCCCACCTCAAAAATGAGGTAAAAGGATCTCGAACCTCTCCGTTTAGGGGTGTCTAAACAAGGGCTCCTAAATCCGAGAGAATGTCGGCTATACTCATTCAAGATAGAAATGAACATAGTATTCCAACGAAAGAAGGGTAGTTTGATCCACTAAGGACATGGATGCACTACCGATTTTTGAAAGCGTAATTATCTCGATTATAATGGAGAGAGGAATTTTCCTCACGGAGTCGCCGTAAATCTGTTCGACATATTTTTAGGTCGTGTGTTATTTTAAAGGGGGGTCGCCTATCGTAAGTCGTCGGCGAATTTTTAATTTAATTAAAATAAATAATTTGAAAAGTAGTATTTGATTTTGAAAATAATTTTAAATTTGAAGGTTTTAAGATATGAGATTAAACCGATCTCACATCCCAAGTAGTTTATATAAACGAGCACCGCACCACAAACCGTGTATCTATCCCTAAGGATAGACACACTCGCTCGACGGTGGGGCTCGATTAAATAAACTAGAAGATTTGTGACATCCGTTCGTCCGCGAACCAATTTTATAAGCCGACAAAATTCCCCGCTTAATATGAAAACATTAAACAGGGTTTATATTACTCGGGTTCTTTAAAATTCCCTATAAGGGCAAGCCCCTATAGTTAATTACATCTTAAGTGATGGGAATCACCTAAGAAAACTCTCGATAATAATCAATAATTCCCGCTCTCAAGGATTTCAAAGTTTAAGATTTTCAAGGGATCGAATTTTGGAATTTCAATAAGGAATGGATCAAGTTTGGAATATTTTGTTTTCATGAATCCAAAGGAAGAAAAGTAGAGAAATCACGTATTCGAAGTGAACTTCGTGAATTTCCCGACTATCCTATTGTTTGGCTTCGGATTTAAGAAAGTCCTAATATTTATTTAAATGTTTTGATTTTGCCAATTTTAATTAATTAGGACTTATATTTATATGATAGAATCATACAAATAAATTTCGAAGATGCGAGGGTTTATGTCGTACCCAACGACTACCTCTGAATCCTAAGACCGGTTAGGGCTTAATTTGCAATGCAAATGCCTAACGAAGAGTCGAGGATTTATGTCGCACTGGGCAAATTACCTCGAAGTCCTATGGCTTGGTTGTTTAGTTCTAGGAAAGTTTTGCTGATGTAGATTCAAGTTTTGCTCGACGACGATGGCCGTGCCGCCCATCATGCTCCGAGCTCCTTGTTGTCAGCAGAGGTTTTAGTTTTAGAAATTATAAATCGTGGGATGAGAAAAGTGTTTTGGTTTAGAGCAAATCTTAATTTCCAAGTGTTTTTATGTTTTAATTAAAACAAATCTTAAAGTTGATTATAACGACACCTGCTAAGATCCCACTGGCTCCATCCTTCCGCATCATTATTTTTATCGGATTCACTTAGTCCGTATGAATTTGCTAAACTCAACCGAATGAGTTCCACACTTTCATTTAGACCGTGGAAATCCCGTTAGCAACACGTAGGTTACATCATCCGAGGTATTCCCGATCATCCAACAGACGTTTTAATTTAGTTGTAATCGTAGTTTTGTGTTCTGTTTGTAATTAAATTTTGAGTTGTTTTATATTTTGAAATGTTGTGGCGGTGAATTTTATCTTGCAATGACTTTTAACTTAGTTTTGGTTTCAGCTTTAGTGACTATCCTAAAGGTGTGGGTTTTCATGCAATGCATTGTTTATCATGCAAGAAAAGTAAGTGCAATGCTAAATAAATTGCAATAATGTAAATTGCAAGAAAGTAAATTGCAATAAAATAAAAGCGTACCCTGGAGGGTCTTCCCGTCATCCCAAGCTACACTTAAAACACAATTAGAATATTTAAGCAAGTTCCTAGTAAAGCTAAGGGAAGGGTTATGGTTTTCTACCAAATTCCTAATCCTATAGCTAGTCATCTCCTATGACGTCTAGGTTCTTTGTGTTTTGGTTTAAGGACGATTTTCTTCATCAAAGAACAATTAAGTCCAATTGTTCTTATAAATGTCCTATCATATCGAGGAAGTGCTTAAGAATAATCTTAAACATCTTTTCAATATTTTCTAGGATTGTTTTAAGTCCAAATGGGTTTAATTATACAAATGAATTAATCGTCCGAGAATTCAAGTTTTGTTGTTATCTTACTCCAGTGAACTAGGACATTCGAATATCCTATAAGTGAAGTAACATTTCATTTAATGTTCGTTTGTAGAGTTATAATAACCAAAGCTTTCGAGGGTAAATTGGTATTCAAATGATTTGATTTAAGTTAATGGGTTTAAATTTGGAATAGTGTTCAAGTTGCTTTATATTTAATTTCTTTCTGTTTTAGGTGATGTTATATTTAATTTAATTTAATTTAATTTAATTGAGTTTTAATTTAATTTAATTCAATATAGCTCAATTTAATTTGATTTGATGTTTAATTAATTTGATTTGATTTAATTTTAATTTAATTTGATTTAATTTAATTTAATTTAATTTAATTTAATTTGATTTAATTTGATTTAATTTAATTTAATTTAATTTAATTTAATTTAATTTAATTTAATTTAATTTGTTTAATTTAATTTAATTTGATTTAATTTAATTTAATTTAATCTTTAATTTAATTTAATTTTTTAATCTTAATTTAATTTAATTTAATTTAATTTAATTTATTTAATTTAATTTAATTTTAATTTTATTTTATTTTTATTTTTAATTGAAATTTTTAAAAGAGTTTAATAATTTAATTTTAGTTTAATGATTAAGTCTTTTAATATTTTAAATTTGAGTTATCATTTTAATTAAGAATTGAATATTAATGAGATAATTAATTTAGGGATTTTTAAATTAAAGAATAAATCTCTTCCTAATAATATCCCTATTTTAATAATTCCAATTTTATTATTCTTCCAAATTTAATCCATTATTTAATTAAAGTTTAATCATTTTAAAATTGCTTAATGGGTTTCTACCCTTTAATCATTTAAATTTCAATCATCCAAATCAGATTAGGATCAAATATTTTACTTGTTAATTTTTTTATTAAACCTAAAGTTTTAATTAAGGGTTAAAAAAAATTTAATTACCACTTTACCCTTTAAGCTTAATAATTTCATAACTCACTAAATTGAACTCAAATGAACTTGAAATTTTTATGTAACTTCACTCATATGTCAATAAAGACATGAGAGGAGAAAATGTGATTTTTCTCGTATTTAATTTATTTATATAATTATTTTTGGTAGAAAATAGAGATTTTCAAGGAAAATTTAATAACATGACCAAGGGAAAGTTTCTGTCCTTAAGAAAATTAGGGGACATTCCTAATGACCAAAGAATCACTTGGACCAATTTTGGTGATTTTTTGAATTATATTATTTTTATTATAATTATTTTAAGTTTTGGAGTGTTAATTAATTTAAAAATAAAATAAATGTTGAAAAATGAATTTTATATTTTTCAAAAATCTCTCTGATATCAAGGAAACCAGAGAAGTAAATTTTGCAATTTTCTGATTTTTCTATGTTTTATTATAATTATTTTAGTGAAAATGTTAGAAAATACATTTTTTTAATTTTAAAATTACCTTAAAGCTTTAAAATTTAATATCTCACAAAATAGACCTAAAAAAAATGTGGGATTTGTTCCTATGTGATTAAAATTCAAAATGTGACATTTTGGTGAATTTTATTATTTTTGTGATTTTTATTATTTTTTTAATTATTAAAAATATTAAAATATTATTAAAAATCAACTTTTTTAGAAAATTGAAATTTTAATTTTCTTAGGTTCCCCTGATATCAGAGAGGCTCCAAAACCAATTTGGTGAATTTTTGAAAGGTATTTTAAAAGTTATGAATTTTTAAAATTTAAAATGGCTAAGTGGCTTAATCAACCCAATTAGTGGGGCTAACCAAGTCCAATCGACCTCAAACTTTTATGGTGGATTCCTCTGATCCTAAAGGTCAGTGGAGAATTGATTTCAAGTCAATTTGATGCATGGTTAACTCTAATTAATTAAAGACCTATTTTGGGTGTTTAAGCCAATTAGGGTTGTTTTAAATGAACTAAGTCAAAACCTATTTTTCCTAGGGTTCTCTCGGTCATAAGAAACATCACCAAATTTTCCTAGAATTTATTTCACAACATGCTATTTATTGGAATTAAAATACTCAAAACAAGCAACATGAATTTGAAAAATCAATAACTTTTTATAGGGATGGCCTCTCGACTTTAGAAAATTCAGGGAATGTTCCCAAATTCGAGGCTTCAAAAGCCCTATGGTCTCATGCCATGGTGAATTGTATACATGCATGGAGAATTAAAAGTATGTAGAGAGTAAATAAATTATAAAAAATAAAATACTTGATGAAATTAAATGATTTCTTTTCCACATTATTCTCCTCATGTTCACTCGAGCAAGAGGGTATTTTTATTTTATTTTTCCGATTTTTCTACACGCAGTTATGAATTTTTGAAGTTTAGGGAATTAAATAAATCAAAAAATACCCTAATTTTCTATTTATCCACGCGGCGCCAACTCATCCACGACATCTCCGAAATGCCGCGTGTCGTGCTCCCATTCGACGCCGCCACCTGAGTCAGCAGCCCAGGCCCCGCGGTTCTCGTACCGTCTCCTGGTCCGACGCCATCTGAGCCGTTGTCCGCGCGTGTATTGAATGGACGGCATCCGTTCATCGTCCCCGAGCGTCCTCACCCGAGAGCCGTCCACACTAAATCCCTAAGATCTCACTCGATACTCAATGGATTTTCATGTTCTTATGCTCTATGGATTCGTCTTCAAGAGACGAACACATCTATACTGGCTATCATGCATTGAAATTAAAGCATTCGAAATGGAGAATCTCTAGAAGCTCGGGATGAAAAATTAGCTCATACCTTTGCTCGGAGAAGTGTGGCTTCAATCCGAGAGTTGTTGCACCTTCGATTGGATCCCGCAAGCTCCGGATGAAGTCTCCCGGTCCGGTGAATTGTCTAGGTGTGATTTCGACCAAGCCCGATCACAAAGCTTGGAGGCCGGAGCAACCGGGTGGCCCGGAGATGGGGCTTTTGTCTGGTGGACACCTTCCCTTGGTCCGGTGAAGGTGTAGAACCAATCAATTTGGGGATTGGCTCACCGTGGAGAAGTGTCCTGGTTTTAGGTGGAATTTCGGCTGGGAAATTGGATTTTATCAGTGGGGATTAGGGCAAATTGACACCGGGGCTCAACTCGCTCTAAGGGTGGAGAAGGGTTTGGAACAATTTTGGCGTAGTTTCGGCAAGGTTTGTGTAACTCTCCTCCATGGCCGCGAGGGTGAGGGGTTTGAGATAGGAGAGGCTTCGGAGAGCCTTCCGGGGGAGCTGAGGCATGGGATCAGCCTGCTCCGGTGAGGAGAAGAACAGACCATAGTGACCATTTGGCATGGGGCAGCTCAAGCAAGTGGGAATTCCAAACTTTGGCTCCTCCCAAGGTCTCGGCCATGGTGTTTTCCGACGATCCAGGGCGGTGGCCGGCAGGCATGGGTCACCCTCGAGTCCAGTGGGTCGTGGTTGGAGGTTTGTGCAATCAATCGGCAATTGTCATGTGTAAAGGCTTTGAATTAAAATGGAATGGGGAGGGGGTCATTTTGGCCTTAATTTGGTCAACCCATTGGTTTGGGTTGGGTGCACCTCCCCATGGCCTGATTTTGGGCCGAGAGGATCGGTTGGGTCGGCCAAGGGAGAGTGGTGTGGTCTCTATCCATGATGAGGTGGCTAAACATGGTTTAGTGTGCGACATGCTTAAGGTAAAAAATGCTTAATGAAAGATTAGGAAAGGGGCCCCTCCTTTTACCATTAATGGCATGGTCACATGTCAAGCCTTCCATGGCTTCATGTGGCTTGTCCATGGCTTGCATGGCTTGTCTTTGGCTTGGGAAAGTTGAGTCAATTTCATGGAAATGGGTTTTAAGAATTTTGGATATTTTGGTGAAAATTTGCATGAAGCTTGATTTGGAATGGTTTAATTGATGATTTTGAAACTTAGGGGTGATTTTGATTAAATGGATGATGAGGGGAAATGTCATGTGGGCTTTGGATGGATTTGGGCTTTTGAATGTGGTGAAGTGGGCTTTTAGGAAAGTTTAAGGGGAATGGGCTTTTTGATTTTAGGATGGGCATTTGGGTAAAGATTTTGTGAAGAACTTTGTCAAATAAATGTCATAATTGGTTTAGGGATGTTCTATGAAGGGCTTGGAATCAATTTGGTGTGATTTGGAGTTGAATTAGTTTGAATTTGGATTTATTTGGTAAGTGGGCCTATGTAGGTCAAATTGGGCTAACTTGGGCTAATGTTGGGCTAGGGTTGAAATTGATATAAAATCAATGTTGAGAAATGTTTATGGGAGTGTTTCAAAGAGGTTTTGACTTTGGTTGGGCTTTGATTTTGGGGTTTGGGCTCATTTGGGTTAGGTTCGGGTTTAGGTCAAAATAGGGCCTTTTAACTTTGGGTTGAGTTTGAGTGGGGTTTGGGTCTAAGTTTTGGGCAAATCATGTTAGTATTTTGTTTGTGGGAATGTTAAGGAAGATTTAGAAAAGATTTGGGGTTAATTGGAATTGAATTGGGTGAGTTTGGGTTAGGTTTGGGTCATGGGTCCAAATTGGGCTTTAAGGCCAAAAGTGAGATTGGATCCAAATGTCAATCAAATTGGGCTTGGATTTGGTCTAGATTGGTATTTGGGATATTGAATTGAAGTTTAGAATTGAATTGGACCAAAATTGGGGTCAATTGGGTAGGTTTGGTTTGACATCGGGTTCACTTAGGGTTAAAATGGGTCAAATTGGGGGTTTTGACAAAAGTAGGGTAAATTGACAAAATTGGCCCATGGTGTAGTTGGACAAAATGAAATTGGAAATATTTGGGATTTTCTGGAATTTTCTGGGAATTTTCTGAATTTTTGGATTTTTTGGCCAAGAGGGGTATTTTGGGTATTTGGATGGTATTGGGAGGTATCTTTGGAATTTTTGGTATTTTTGGGTATGGATGATCAGTTTAAGTGATGTGGAAATGTTTGGGAATGATTTTGGAGAATTTTGGGTAATTTGAAAATTTTGAGAAATTTGGGTAATTTCGGGGGTTTTGGGTAGGCTGAGCGGGTGTAGGGTCCCGGGGGTCAAAAATTGAAAATTTGGAAAATTAAAGATTGGGTGGATGTAAGTGGAAAGAAGTCATTTTGGTTGAGCCATGAAGCCATGTCAAGCCCATATGAGCCATAAAGGGACTCATTTGAGGCATTCACTATGTTGTTCCTAACCCTCTTAGCCAAGGGCTTAGGGGTTAAGGACCATCCATGTGAATCATCTACATGAGTCAAGAGGTCAAGTTAAGTATGGGTGTGTGAAAGTGTAGTGTATAGGTGTAGTGTATAAGTTTAGTGTGTGTGTAAGTCAGCCCCTTCACCAGACCAGGCCACCCAGGGCAGTCCTAAGGCCAAAGAGTCCTATAGGAACTCATCCTTTAAACTTCCACATCTGATTTCAACCCTCTAGGTGATTAGGGGTCTACAGTCAAGTTTGTGGAGTTTGCAGGGAGTTAAGAAGTGGTTTGAATTTCTAAAAGGTGGGTCCCAATTCTAGTCCTCTAAGATAGTCAAAGGAAAAGCCTAAGGCTAGATCCTAAGTACTAAAGAGAAGAAGAGAAGACCTCATAAAAAATGAGGTCAACAACGCACAAGGCATGAATCAGGCTGGGGTGTCCTAGTACACCTGTAGTCTCTCCTTTTGAACTTGTCAAAATACTTTTATGAATAATAGCCCCAATATTTATATTCTTTCTATTCTGAATACAGTAATTCAAAACAACTCTATCAACAGTAACCTCGCTGCAATGGTTGGTAGGCAAAAGTCTTACAGAAATGAAATAGTGTCAGGCTTTCGACGCAAGATTCAAAGTAGAAAGGGAAAAGTTAACTTTTAGCCTTTGTTTAACCTTCCACTCCCCTTTTTCATCAGTCAAAAAGTTTACAATCATATCCAATGGTTCATTCGTAATAGGAAAATTTTTGTATTCACAAGAAAAAGGTGCTCTTAACTGATAAAATGCATTTATACTGGCAGGGGTGAATTCAACCATTTGGCCTCAAACCAAAATGTATTCACTCTTAGAATAATACAGATTTTCATAAAACTCTCTAACAATACCAAGCATCGCTTTAGCAGTGAAATAGCAGAAAATCTCCTGTTGCCAATTTGCAATAACTTCTTCCAGCATACCTCCAGGATTTTCAGATGCTCTCTCTTGAATATATTTCTTATTGCTAAAAAATGTACTCAAGTGAGAATAAGCCTTGAAATTCACAAATTTGTTTTCATTATACTCAAAATTTCTCTTCCCCTTTGAAATTCTTGGAGCCATTTGTTTAAAAATACCAAATTTATCCAAATCAATTTTAAAATTGCAATGTAATGGACTCCAAGATAAATTTAAAAAGATAAGAACTTAAAATCCATGAAAAATCTCCAAAGTTTCTTTAAAAACTTCAAAATTTCAAATCTTTCTAATGTAAGAGATTTTGACGGTCAAAATTGAAAAATTTTTTGTTAAAGTGTAGCTCTTACCAAGAGAAGATGAAATCCAATTTTTTTTTGCCAGGAAATCGCTTCAAATCCAAATGCTAGTGAGCCCTAGGTGTGAAAATAGGCATTGGCTGGAGGTAGAAGAGGATGGTTTGGGCAAAAATGGTGGGTCCCAGGGTTAAATCGCAAAAAATTAGAGTTTCAAGCATTTTTCCCGGTCGAGCGCTGTTCGACGCTAGTGGCAGCGTCGTTCGGTACATTATTCTGCTCTAATGGCCAAACTCTCCATCTTTTGGCGCGGTCCAGCATTGGTGACAACGCCGCTCGGCACCAGTTCAAAAAATGGGCTTCCGAATTTCTTTTACAATTTCGATCTTTTCAAGTCTGCTCCGACGTCTAATTAGTCTAATTAAGCATTGAATAACATCCCGAAACCATGGTAAATGATATTTTTTTAACAAAAACAACACAAAACATCACTTTTATATATAAAATCCAAGTGTGAGACACATACACACAACACTAAACATTACAAATCTTCAAGTCATATAATCTTAAATTCAGTGTCGCAAACAACTACAACACAATAACGTTGAAAACTAAACAAGAAAGCATGTCCAAATACAACATCCAAAAAAACCAAAACAAAGCAAAGCAATCATTTCAAATACACAAATACAGGAATACAATAAGTAAGTCTTCATTCTTCCTCACAACTATCATCAATTCTAAGATCTTCATTTGATTAAGCAAGAACAAAGAGATTGTAGATTAGCGAAACATAAATTCTTCAATAGAATCTTCTTCAATTCAACCTTTCATTCTCATCAATCGCATTAAATTCCTTCAAGATATCCAGAATGATCAAAGTTCTCCTTCATTCTCCAATCCAGATGATCAAAGAAATCAGATAGATTGTTGATTGCATTCATCAGGTGTTGTACTTCCTTCTCCAATTTCTTAATTTTCTTCAAGATAATATGTGAACTTTCAGGAAAGTAAGGAGGAATAGGTGCTGACCTTTGAGATGGTTGATCTTCAATGATGCTCCTGTCATTCATATCACCAATTTCCTGGTTACTATATGCATCTTCTGGGTTTACAGGCTTCCAAGGTGGAAGTACTCTTTCCCAGTTTTCATATGCACTTATGATTGACTGCAGAGGAGAAATATGTTGGAAGGATGTCCAAGCCCATACTTAGATCCGTTAACGATCAATCCCAAAATAGATTTAACAATTATCAAACCAACATCAATAGGCATCCTCATTTGAATACAGTTGTTCAGAATAGCACACTCCTTAGTTACTTTACGGATTTTCATAGTCGGGAGCAATTTTGCACATATAAAATAACGTAAGTGTTTCAACGTAGGATTTAACTGTGTGGTCAAGAAACTTACATACCTATATCTATTATCTCCCATTCATCACTTTCACTCTTCAGATATCTGTATATCTCATTCATATTGTCTTTCGTCAGGGAAAATTCGAATAGTGGCAGATTGTCACATTCTCAATTATGTATAAATAATTAATCTTTGGAGAAGTAAATGTGACAAACCTACCTCGCACATAGACTGATCCTTGGTTGACTCCATGAAGATTTGCATAGAACTCCTTCACAATCGGGACAACTTCAGCGTTAGTAGTATAACACAATACTTTTCAATGTCTCTGAACAAAAATTTCATCAATTCTAGTCGTAGGAGAATTCATACCTCGATTTATAAAGCCTCGTTACTTAATCAATCTCATTTTTTAGATATTTTTGTTAAATAGACGCTGCAACTCGAAACTGTTGAACTTCCTAAGATTGAAAACTTGAAATCTTGAAGTTTTCATCGAGTCAGAATCCATTTGAACAAGAATTTAGATCTTCCTCTTCGTTCCTTGGGTAGTTCCTGCGTCTAGGGATGGTTTTTAGGAGTTATAATGGAGTATTTACCACCTAGAACAGCCAAAACTCGAATTTAAAGACGAGAAAAGGTTTTCTGAATAGTGCCGCTGACAACAGCGTCGTTCGGCGCTAGTTCAATTTTCGCCAAACTTCACGTTGTTCAAATTCTTTCCAAAATTTGATTCGATTAATTTCTTAAATATTGTTAATGATATTTAACGAAGAATAAGACTTAATTAAGTAATAAACAAACACAAACAACACATCAAACAAAGAAAACACTCTATAACTGTAGGTTGCATCCCACAAAGCACTTGGTTTAACGTTGTCAGCTCGACATAACTTTCAGTTATTCAGGTTGATGAAACATTAAAACCTCTTTAAATTTAGTTCTATTTCCTTCAAAATATGGTTTTAATCTTTGGCCATTCAGTTTGAATATTCTTCCAGATTTTGGGTCTTCGATAATCACAGCTCCAAACTGATATATTTTTACGACAATGAAATGTCATGTCCATCTAGATTTCAGTTTCCCAGGAAATAATTTCAATCTCGTATTGTATAATAAAACTTTTTGTCGTGGTTCAAATTCTTTTTTGACAATTTTTCTATCATGCCATATTTTTCTTCTTTCCTTATATATTATATCATTATCATATGATTTATTTTTTATTTCTTCCAATTCATTCAATTGCAACAGCCTCCTCTCCCCAGCATCTTTCAAATTAAAATTCAATTTCTTTATCGCCCAATATGCTTTATATTCTAATTCAACGGGCAAGTGACATGTTTTTCCAAAGATTAATCTGTAAGGGGAAATTTCTATAGGAGTTTTATAAGCAGTTCTGTTTTCTCATAAAGCAGTATCTACTCTAGCAGATAATTCCAATTTCTTAGGATGAATGGCTTTCTCAAAAATTCAGTTAATTTCACAATTAGATACCTCTTCTAAACCATTAGTTTGGGGATGATGAGTTTTATAGATTTTATGCACAATATTATATTTTTCCACCAATCTCTGAATCAGATTATTGTTAAAATGGAATCCTCTATCAGTGATGATTACTCTAGGCATTCCATATCTTGTGAAAATATTTTTCATCAAAAATCTCAAAACACTTCTAGCATCACATCTAGATAAAGCTATTTCCTCAATCCATTTTGAAACATAATCAACACCGATCAGTATATATAAATTTTTAAATGAAGGTATAAATGGTTCCATAAAATCTAATCCCCATGCATCAAAAATTTTAACTTCCAGAGTAAAATTAAGAGGCATTTCATTTTTTCTGGATTTATTACCTATTCTTTGACATCGATCACAAGTTTTGATAAATCTATAAACATCTCTTAAAATTGTAGGCTAATGAAATCTAGATTGCAAAATCTTGTGTATAGTTCTATCAATTCCAAAATTTTCTCCAAATTCAAAATCATCACATTCTCAAATAATTCTTTTAGTTTCTTCATAAGGCACACATCTCCTAATAAAAAGATCTTTACATTGCTTCTACAGATAAAGCTTGTCCCAGAAATAAAATTTAGCATCATGCTTAAATTTTTCAGTTGTTGCATTGTTAAATCAAGTGGTAAAATATTACTAACTATGTAGTTCACAATATCAGCATACCACAGTAAATTTCCTTCAATAATATTATATAATTGCTCATCATGAAAATTTTCAGTAATTTCCTTTTCAAAGTCATCCAAATTAGGTTGTTTAAGTCTAAATAAATGATCAGCTATTTGATTATCAACCCCTTTTCTATTAATGATCTCAAAATCAAATTCTTGCATTAAAAGCATCCATTGAAGCAGTCTTGGTTTTGTGTCCTTCTTTTGCATTAAATATTTAATAACAGAATGATCAGTATGGAGTATACATTTAGCTCCATTTAAGTAAGATCTAAATTTTTCAAAGACATAAATGGTGCAACTTTTTAAATTTGCAAAAATTAATAAACTCAGATTTAGATTTATATATTAATTTAAATGATAATGAGTCACACAATTAACACAAGTATACATATCACTCAAGTAATACAGGGCTCTAGTGGAGTCCTCGAATATCGATCCTACAGGGAGGCTTTACTTTTATGGCGTAGCACAGAAATTTCTTATTGAATCATAACACAATTGCAAGTGGTTTAATTCTTGAATTAAAGACAAACAGGTTCATTTACTATATCTACCAAAGCATGTTCTAAACTCTAGCAAGTTAAACTAACACAAGCCTAAATTTATAAAAAACTTCAGTTGCAAGAAAGAGTATTCCTCCTCTCCATTCATAATGTGATGATTATTGTGATATAGATCAATGACGCAAATGTATTGTGCCAAATAGGAGCATCCCTATTCTTTACCCATATTTCAACGTATAAAGAATATTGGCTAATCCTAAGATTAGTCCCCAAATCTGTGGTTAGGATAAGAGAATATTGGCTCTCACTCCTGAGCTCTCACTTCCCTTCACCTGAAAGCTAACTCTCGCTTCAATTTCTAAATATTAGAACCAAATTGAGGATTTAATCCTATTACTCTAAAATCTCAAATTCTACACCTATCAAAGTATATTTCCCGATTTATTTGCACTTTACCCCCATGAACTTCATCATTCATGGAATTTTTGTTGTAGAACTCATAATCCTTTCGGAGCATATGTTTCCCAACAAGTTTTAACAGTTCAATTGGCAAGATCAAAAAGTAAATTAAGTTTAAAGTGAAAAGGTCATCAAAAATTCTCCATAATAAATCGACACATCATTTCTACTTCACAACATCGACACATCACATGAAAAGGAGAAAGGCAAAGAAATCTACCCAAGACTCATGAGGAAAAGATGAAAAAACATGGATTTCATATATAAAAACAACGTCATACAAACAGAGTAAAGTAAAGACTACTTATCTCAAACTCTTCCCCAAGAGAACCTCAAGGAATTCCTTTGACTCCTCTTCTTTCTTCACAAAAACACACAATTCTCTCTTTAGAATTGTAAGGAAGAAGTAATCTCTCACTTTCCCTCTCCTCTCACACTCCTTAGAAGAGAAAAACATAAACCTAACTTCCTAAACAAAATGGAAAGAACACACTCTCTAAATTCTTCTCTTCCTTTCTTCCCCCCTTTGAAATGTGGCTCCAAAAGTGTTCAAATTCGACCAAAACTGAATTCCCAAGAGTTTCCTCAAGCAAACTTTCAAAATCCAGCCAAATACATTGAATATAATTCAAAATTGGGATAGGGTGCTGTCTGGCGCTGGTAGGAGCGTCGTTCGGTACATTATTCTGCCAAAACGCCTTAATTCTCTAAAAACTGGCGATGTCCGGTGCTGGTGACAGCGCCGTTCGACGCTAGTTCAATAAAATGTACTTTGTCCTTTTTCACTCCAAATTCGCTCCTTTTCACTTCCTTTTGCTCCAAAGACCTAAAATCATTGTGCATGGATGAAATCATCAAAAATGCCTTTCTTTAAAGTGCAATATCATCAAAAACATGTATGAAATGAATAGTAAAGAGCTATTAAATTTTCAGTGGATCAAGATCCCCCAAACTTAACTATTACTTGTCCTCAAGTACTTCTAGTTAATACATAAAATTATGATCCACTGCAATGAACTTTCTTACTAGAATACCATAATTTAGATAAGTACAACAGTAAAATTTTCAGAAAGATCTTTGAATAATTCAAGTAAATTCTGCAGGTGTAAGAATACCTAGTAATCAGGTCTAAGAGTTCTAGCTTTCTATTCATTTAAAAAATGAATGTAGATTGTCCTATTAAGGTACTTAAAAGGATTACATGAAAAGAAGTTTAGGAGAACACTACAAGTAAAGATGTTAATCCATACACATAAGTTCAGGAAAGTAATTAAGTTTTTTCTCTTTAGGTAGGTCCAAGTGAAGCCAATTTTTGATTAGACATCTCCTCAAGCTTCTCCTCACTTCTCTTTTCTTTTCTTTTTCTTTTTCTTTTCTTTTGCTTTTCTTTTCTTTTCAGTGAGGATTATTGTATCTGGATAGTGACAGCGATTTATATATGCTTAAAAATACAAGAATTTATGAATTCAGATTTATATATTTATAATGATTTAGTAAAGTCACAAATTCAACGCAAGTATACGTATCGTATCAAGTAATACAGGGCTCTAATGGAGTCCTAGTTATCGATCCCACAGGGAAGGCAACGTTCTTTAAATCAGATAATATAGCACTAAAATCCAATACCAACTCTAACAATTGCTCAAGTGTACAACAACTAGTGAATGCAAAGTTTGGTAATAATAAAGCTACTACAATTACTTCTACTTACTAAACTAATTTAACTAATACACACTCACTTATATGATTTATAAGATGCTTCTATGTGAAAAGTGTCTTCCTTCCTGCATAAAGATTAGATGTGTGAATGATGAAGAATGGTAATTTTCTATATTGTGCCAAATAGGAGCATATTTGCTTCTTTACCCTTAAAAGAGTACCTCCTCTTCCAAGCATGTAAAGAACATTGACATATCTTAAGTTTAGTCACTAAATCTAAGGCTAGGCTAGGAGGATACTGACTCTCACTACGGAGCTCCTACTCACCCTTCACCCGAAGGCTAACCATAGGCTTTAGTTACCAATATTAGGACCAAACTGGGGATCCAATTTTGTCACCATGAAACCTCCAATTTGAAGTCCATCCAAACTCATTTCCCTATTTATTTTCACTCAATCCCCATGAACTACGCAATTCATTCACGGACATTGAATGGGTTCTTCAATCTTATTGTAGAACATTCAATTCTTTTGGAATTAATGTTCCTCAACATATTTTAACAAATCAATTGGGCGGATTGAAAAGTAAATTAAGTTTCAAATGAAAGGAACATCACAACTTTTATAACACTTTAAGGGCACATCAATTCCACATCACCACATCATCACTAATTTATGCAAGAAGAAAGACAAAGGAAACTACTCACAAATCATAGAGAAGATACAATAAAACACGGATTTTATATATAAAAGAAGAGTCATACAAACCACAATAGCAAATACAACTTATCTCCTTCTCTTCCCCAAGCAAATTTCTTCAAAGTTCCCTTGATTCCTTTTCTATTCCTTGCAACACTTGATTTCCTCCTTGGAACAAAGATGAAGAAGCAATCTCTCACTTTACTCCCTCTTCTCCCCTCCTTAGAGAAGAATATCTCTTCAAATCACAAACCCTAACTCTCGCTCACACTTTCCTTACACTTTCTACAGTAATCCTCTTCTCTTTTTTCTTTTTGAACACTTAATTTTATGTTAGGAATGAATTCCCCAATAGTTTCTTCAAGCACCGCTTCAAAAATCTGCCAAAACTCTTCAATTTGAAATGAACCGACATAGGGAGCTGGCGGCACCTGATAGTGGCGCTGGAGGCGCCCTATCCTGCCAATAATTGCTAAAGTTTCTGGAAGAGGGCGCCGGCGGCGCCCATTCTGGCTCCGGCGGCGCCAGAAGCTGTTTTCCTCCAAATGGCTCCATTTTGCTCCAAATTCGTTCCTTTTTGCATCTTTTCGCTTCAATCACCTATAATCATCATACCTGCAACAAATCATGAAAAATACCTTCCTTTAAAATGCAATATCACCAAAAATAGGTAAAAACATATAGCTAAAAGAGTATATATTTTTGGTGCATCAAAATCCCCTAAACTTAACTATTACTTGTCCTCAAGTAATCCTTTTACTACATAAAGATATAACCCATAGAAATGTACTTTTCACCTGTTGAATACTAAAATCTTTCATTCAAAGAAATATATTGGAAAGACTTTTAGAAAGAAATTCAGTGACTCAAGTCAACTCTACAGGTATAAGAAAATTCAGTAATCAAGTCTAAGGGTTCTGGTCTCCTATTTATTTCAAGAAAAACTATAATTTAACACATTAAGAGTGACTTAAAATATTATACAAAAAGACTTCCATGCTAACTTCATCAGAAAATAGACTAATACTTTAAGTATAAATTCAGAAATGAAATCAGGTTCTCCCTTTAGGATGACTCAAGTGAAGCCAATTTTTTATTAGGCATTTCCTCAAGCTTCTCCTCATCTTTTTTTTTCTATTTCTTTTTTTTCTTCTTTTTGGGATTGTTTTTCAATCCATCTTTTCATTTATCTCTTTTTTTTCTTTTTTTATTTTGATGAGGATTACTATATCTGGATAACCTTTAATGATTTTGAACTCCACTCTCCTCTTTATAAAGTTCAAACCTGAAACACCTCTTTACTTTATACATAGGTATTGACTTTATTGTTCATCATAAAGTCACAATCTTTTCTCAACATATAATACTTTAAGTCTCTTAATGATTTCAAAAATACAGTTTTCTTTACTTTAAATAGTTAACTATAATCAAATCCTTTCATACCAAATATCTTACCCTTATAAAATCAACTTTTATCACCAAAAACTTTCATCAAATCTTTTTCAATATTTAATTGAAATAGAATCTTAGTTATCTAAAGTGAAGTTTTACTGCTAGGAATTATGTTAATAATTTTTTTTTTGAAAATATTTTAGTTTAGGATAAATAATATTTAATATCCTTTCTACCCTCTCCCAAACTTAAATTTTTGCAATATAATAAAAGAGAGTAAAAGAACTAACCTTTTTGTGCCGAAATTTTGAAATCTTCATAATCTATCTGGTATTAATCAAAATTTTGCAGCTAGCAAGTATGAAACAATTAGTAGCAGTGATATATATAACATTTAAAAATATGCCGGGGTAAAGAAAAAAAATACCAACATTGACACATTTTTTAATAAAACATTACAAATACTAATAAACTATCACAACATTAAATATAACATTTAACATTTTTAAAGTTTCAAGTGAACCTGCTACATTAAAAAAAAAATACTACAGTACATCTAAAGAAAATACTACAAACAACTTCACACGCTACAACAGTACAACACAACGACACATAACAAAACATAAAAGTACAACACAAAAGTATAAAACTACCACTCATCATCACCAGCAGGGTCAGAAGGTCCAGGCCAATACGGTGTCTAACCAGGGTAAGTAGGAAATATCACCCCAGTATCTCCTCTCATAAATCTGGCCTGAGCATCATAATAAGCAATATCGAACTCAACTCTTCTCTGCAAATAGTCTTCATTCACATCACTCCTGGCCTCGAATACATCCATTCGACTATGCATCCTATCAATACTATCACTTTGCAATCTCAGTCGCTCCATGACATCAGATAGTGTCGGGGCTCAGAAGTAGATGGAATATCATGGCTCGTGGTAGGAATATCAGTACTCCTACTCTCCTCTCTTGCACCCACATGAGCCTCATAAGTACGAATAGTGGTCTTTGTAATCGGTCTCAAAGGTATTGCCACTTCCTCAGACCTACTATACTCAACTCCAGACTGAACACAAAGGGTATGAATTAGGGCAGGATGTCCTAATCCACCAGTGGTTTTTCCTTTGGCAATAGAGTGAATGCTCTTGAAAACAATGGCTCCAATATCGATCTTCTTTATATTCTGGATGCAACAATTCAAAATAGCTCGATACCTAGTAACTTCGCTGTGATGATAAGAAGGTAACAGTCTCGCAGAAATGAAATAATGCCACACTTTAGAAGCAACATTTAAAGTAGAAGCAAGAAAGTTCATCATCTGTCTCTGATTCATCTTCTACTCCCCTCTTCCATCAGTCAAATACGTGATCACACTCATCAAATTCTCCTCACTAGTATCAAAATTCTCAAATTCACAAACAAAAGGTTCTTGAATTTGATAAAATGCGATGAATTGTGGTGGGGTGAACTCAATCAGTTTCCCTCAGACTAGCACATATTCTGTCTCAGACCAGAGCACGTTAGCAAAAAATTCTCGGATTACTCCCAAAACAGCGTTAGCAGAAAAGTAACAGAAACGCTTCTAATTCCGCTCAAAAATCAAATGTTCCACAGATCCACCAGGATTCTCAAACACTCGATCCTGAATACACTTCTTATTTTGCAACAGAGAGTTGAAGCGAAACTGAGCTTTAATATTAACAAATATTTCATCGTCCCAATCAAATTTTTGCTTCCCACTACTCATTCTAGGAGCCATGTGAATTTCTAAAAATTACAAAAATTTACCAATAAATCCCAATTCCACAATGTACTAACTCCAAGCATTAATTTAAACAAGAACAAATTCCACCATAAGAAACCTCACTTTTTCTCAAAAATCTCCCAAAAATATCATCCAAACAATTTGAGAGTTTCACATGGAGAAAATCCAAAAATTTTAGCTTAAAGTAAAGCTCTTACCAAGAGAAGTACAGATCCGGCCTCAGAAATCCTTGAAATCCTCTCTACTCCGAGATTTAAAGAGCCCTAAAGCTTCAAAATCGCAAACATGGAGGTGGGAGACGAAGGAAATGGCGGAAAAATGGGTCCCAGGCAATTTTCATGAATTTTTAAGGGTCCCGGGCTATTTTCAGCATTTGGGCGCCGGCGGCGCTCTATTCAAAATAATAGCCAAACTTTCTGGATTTGGGCGCCGGCGGCGCTAGTGCAAAATTCCATTGGGTTCAAAAATTTTTTTGTCACAATTTCAATCGTTTCAATCTCTGCAGTCCTATTTAACACATCAACAAGCATCTATTTCGTCTCACAAACACTAAACAACATCACTTTACACAAACAACACATTACATCACTTTCATATATAAAATCCACGATACAACGATTACACACATATGTTCATCAAATAAAAGCAACACTTCTTAAATCCTTAGTGTTGCAAGTACACTATGATAAACAAAAACTAAGTCCTAAGTACACACAAGATATCAAAGCATAGTCCAAGCACACCCTACTAAAGCAAAGCAAAGCAAAGTAAAAAAAATAAAAATCAAAGCAAACACTCAAACATAACAAAGCGGCATACAGAATCCACTAATTACTCCTCATCAGTCTCAGAACTATCATCCTCTCTAATGTCTCCAATTGATTGACAATGAACGAACAGATTGTAGAAGGGACGATATGGGAATTCATCAGATGAATCTTCAACCACCACAGCATTCTTCTTTAACAAATTAATCAAACCCAACTCAATCCGACCAGTATGATCAAATTGCTCTTTCATCCTCCAATCAATATGATCAAATAAATCAGAAATATTATTAATGGAATTCAGAACATTTTGTACCTCATTTTCCAACTTCTTTATCTTCCTTAAAATCACCCTCGAACTTTCATAATAGTAAGGCTGAATAGGTTGTGAACTCTCAGTGGGCTGATCGGCAAGCAAATCCATATCTCCTTCATCTCCTACTGCTCGGTAGTCATAAAGATCATTTGGATCAATAGGTCTCCAGGGGAGAAGAACTTTTTCCCAACTCTCATAAGGTATATGTGATTGACTACATAACAGAAATATGGTGGACAGGTGTCCAAGCCCA
Organism: Papilionanthe hookeriana x Papilionanthe teres; assembly: GCA_022702705.1. Lineage (NCBI taxonomy): Eukaryota > Viridiplantae > Streptophyta > Magnoliopsida > Asparagales > Orchidaceae > Papilionanthe > Papilionanthe hookeriana x Papilionanthe teres. The sequence goes on from CM040427.1 coordinate 16,305,708, forward strand.
TATTTAGATCCATGCACAATCAATCCCAAAATAGATTTCGTAATGATTGATCCAATATCCACTAGCCTTCCAGTTTGTAGACAGAAATTCAGAATAGCACTTTCCTTCGTTACCTTACTTACCTTCATAGTAGGAATTAATTTTGCTGAAATAAAGTAATACCACTGCTTTGATACCGGATTTTAGGATGAAAAAGAGAAACTGATATAACCATTATCCCTTACTTACCATTCTTCATTCTCATCCGTCAAATAATGATAGATTTCATTCATATCATCGCTCGTCGCATTAAAATTTGCATAATGACAAATAAGTACATTCTCAATCATGAAGAGATCATTAATCCTTGCAGGAGTGAATGGTACACATCCTTGGTTGATCCCATGTAGATTTGCATAAAATTCTTTCACGACCGAAACAACCACTGCGGTGGTAGTGTAGCATAACACTTCCCAATGTCTTTGCTTTATTATCTCTTCAACTCTTGTAGTCGAACTCTCCAAACCTCGATTCACAAAGCCTCTTTCCTTGATAATCCTTCTTTTCATCATCACTTTATGGAATAAACGCTGCGCCTCAAAACTAATGAACTTCTATCGGCTGTAAATGAAAGATCTAGGGAGTTCAATGGAGTAGGAATCCATGGGATGCGAATTGGGAAAGGAAGTTTTCATTTTACTGGTGGTTATGGGTTTAAAATGGAGTTTTAGGGTGTTTTAAGGAAGAAGATCCCGCTCAAAACCGCCAAAAATTGCATTTTAAAAATTAAAAACCGTCAACCAAAATTTGGGCGTCAGCAACGCTCGATAGGGGCGCCGGCGGTGCTCAAACTACAAATTCGGCTATTTTTAAAAGAATAGGGCATCGGCGGCCCCAGTGGTAAAAATTTTCACTGAACTTCGTTTGGCTCGAAATACTTCAATTTCGCAATACGATCCAATATATTTTTAATTTTTAACTTATTTAGGGGTAATTAGGATTCTTAAATATCAAACTAAAAGCACGAATAATAGTAAGCAAGCAAACACAACACACAAGTACACATGGGTTGCCTCCCATAAAGCGCTTGGTTTAACGTCATCAGCCCAACAAACCATTCAGTTAACTAGGATGACTCAGCAATAAAACCTCTTTGAAATCTTGTAAAAACCCTCCAAAGTAAGATTTTAAATGATACCTATTAACCTTGAAAATATTTTCAGTTTTAGGATCCTCGATATCAACAACTCCAAAAGAATGAACTTTCACTACAGTAAAAGGTCCCATCCAACTGGACTTAAGTTTTCCAAGAAATAATTTCAATCTTGTATTATATAATAAAACTCTTTGTCCAAGTTCAAATCATTTTTTCAATATCTTCTGATCATGCCACAATTTCATTTTCTCTTTATAAATTATATCATTATGATATGATTCATTTCTAATTTCTTCCAACTCATTCAATTGTATAAATCTTTTATCTCCCGCATTTTTCAAATTAAAATTCAACTCCTTAATCGCCCAATATGCTTTATGATCCAATTCAACCGGCAAATGACAAGTTTTGCCAAATACTAGTCTATGAGGAGACATTCTAATAGGGGTTTTAAAAGCAGTCTTATAAGCCCATAATGTGGTATCTAATCTAGCAGACCAATCTAATTTATGAATATCCACTGTTTTCTCCAAAATTCTTTTAATTTCCCGATTCGATACTTCTGCTAAGCCACTAGTCTGGGGATGATAAGCAGTAGAAATCCTATGAAAAATATTATATTTTTCAATTAATCTCTTAATTTGATTGTTTCTGAAATGGGATCCACCATCAGTTATAATCACTCTCGACATTCCATATCTTGTAAATATATTTTTCTTTAAAAATTTAGAAACACTCCGAGCATCACATCTTGGTAAAGCAACAGTCCAATCCATTTCGAAACATAATCAACAACGACCAATATATATAAATTTCCAAATGAAGGTGTATATGGTCCCATAAAATCTAATCCCCATACATCAAAATTTTCAACTTCCAAGTTATAATTCAGAGGCATTTCATTTCTTCTAGAAATATTACCTACTCTTTGACATCGATCACAAAATTTAAAATATTTATAAACATCACAAAAAAGAGTAGGCCAATAAAATCCAGATTGTAAAATCTTATAAGCCGTTTTATCAACACCAGAATGACTTCTAAATTCAGAATCATGACAACTCTGAATAATTGGATTAATTTCTTCATGTGGCACACATCTTCTAATAATCAAATCCTTACACTGTTTATATAAATAGGGCTCATCACAAAAATAAAATTTAGCATCATATTAAATTTTTTTGTTGCTGCCTTGTTAAATTTGATGGTATAATATCACTCACAATATAATTCACAACATCAGCATACCAAGGCAAATTCTTTTCCATAAGAATATACAATTGTTCATCAGGAAAAGTTTCTGTAACTTCCTTCTCAAATTCATATAATTTATCATATTCTATTCTTGACAAATGATCAACAATTTGATTATCAGATCATTTCCTATCAACTATCACAAAATCAAATTCTTACAAAAGGAGTATTCGTCTAATCAATCTAGGTTTAGCATCATTCTTTTGCATTAAATACTTGATAGATGAATGATCAGTATACACTATACTTTTAGTCCCAATTAAATAAGGTCTAAACTTATCAAAAGCAAATACTATAGCTAATAACTCCCTTTCAGTAGTGGTATAATTAATTTGAGCATCATTAAGAGTTTTACTAGCATAGTAAATGACTTTGAAAATTTTATCATAACTTTACCCCAACGCAACTCTAATAGCATAATCACTAGCAACACACATCAATTCAAAGGGTTTCTCTCAATCAGGTGAAACAATTATAGGAGCAGTGATTAATTTTTCTTTAAGTAATTCAAAATCACACAAACATTCATCATTAAAATCAAACTTTCTATCATTTTCTAGAAGTTGACACAAAGGTTTAGTAGTTTTAGAAAAATCTTTAATATATGGTCTGTAATCCAGCATGTCCTAAGAAACTCTGCACCTCTCTCACAGTAGTGGGTGGTGGTAATCTCTCAATCACTCAAACTTTAGCAGGATCGACCACCATACCATATTCAGAAATTTTATGCCTAAACACTATTCCTCCTGCAACCATAAATTGACATTTTTCCCAGTTCAGAACTAAATTTGTTTTCTCACAGAGTTCCAAAACTTTTGCCAAGTTTTCCAAACAAATATCAAATGAAATTCCAAACACAGAAAAATCATCCATGAAAACTTCTATTCCATGATCTATCATACTACTAAAGATAGGCATCATACATCTTTGAAAAGTTGCAGGTGCATTAAACATTCTGAAAGGCATTATTCGAAAAGCAAATGTTCCATAGGGGCTAGTAAACATTGTCTTTTCTTGATCCTCAGGAGCTATAGGTATTTGATGATAACTAGTATATCCGTCCAAAAAGCAATAGTACTTATGTCCAGCAAGTCTATCCAACATTTGATTGAGAAAAGGAAGAGGAAAGTGATCTTTTCGGGTGGCAGCATTCAGTTTTCTATAATCAATACAAATTTGTCATCCATTAACTTGTTTAGTAGGTAAAATTTCATTCCTTTCATCCACTTCCATAGTCACTCCGCCTTTCTTTGGTACAGAATGAATTGGACTTACCCAAGCACTATCCGAAATAAGATAAATAATTCCAGCATCAAGCCATTTTAAAATTTCCTTCTTAACTACTTATTTCATTATAGGATTTAATCTCCTTTGCAGATCAATTTTAGGTTTATGTTCTTCATTTAATAAAATTCTATGCATACAAATTGAAGGACTGATTCCTTTGATATCTGCCAAAATCCATCCAAAAGCTTTTTTGTATCATTTAAAGATTTATAATTATTTTTGTTCTTGATATTCAGTAAACTCCGAAGATACAATAACTGGTAGGGTAGATGATTCTCCTAAGAACATATACTTTAAATGCTTAGGGAGAATTTTCATCTTAAGTTCAGGAGGTTTAATAATAGATGAAATTAAACTTTTATCTCCACCTTCCATGGTATCTAACACTTCAAATTTCTTCTGAATATACTCCAACTCCTTATTCTTCTCATTATCTAAATCTTTTTCATTTCTAGTTTCATCTTCAATTTTATTTTCATATTCCACTTTTTTATCAAACATCTCTTTAAAATAATCATTTCTCAAATTTTTGCAGACTTCCATCCTAAAACATTCATTATCTTTTGCAACTGAGGGATACTTCATAGACTTCAAAATATTAAAGGTCGCCTCTTGATCATTAACTCTCATAATTAATTCCCCTTTTTGAACATCAATTACAGCTCTTCCAGTAGCTAGGAATGGTCTTCCTAAAATAATTGGAATTTCTTTATCTTCCTCCATATCAAATACAATAAAATCCATAGGAAGGATAAATTTATCCACTTTCACTAACACATCTTCTACCACTCCCTTAGGATAAGTAAAAGAATGATCGGTTAATTGAAGAGTTACAGATGTAGGAGAAATTTCTCCAATTCCCAATCTTTTAAAAGTTGATAAAGGCATAAGGTTAATACTAGCTCTCAGATCACATAAGGCTCTACCAAAAAACTTGTCACCTATAGCACACGGGATAGTGAAACTACCAGGATCTTTAAATTTTTCAGAAAGATTTTCTGAATTATTGCACTACACTCTCGCTAAGTGCAATAGTCTCATGATCTGTTAACTTTCTCTTCTTTTTAAGAATATCCTTCATAAATTTCGCATAATCAGGCATCTATTCTAATGCTACAACAAAAGGTATATTTATTGTTAACTTCTTAAGGATTTCCAAAAATTTTCCAAATTTGTTATCCCTATTCTTCTGCTTAAATCTTTGAGGATATGGAGGAGGTGGTTTCTCAACAGTAATCTTCATTAGTTTAAGAGGATATTCCAGGTATGGATAAATCTTATTTGAACCTTTTTCAATATTTACCTTCTCCTTCTCTTCTTCAACTTCTTTTTTCACTCTAGTTTCAAATTCTTTTCCACTCCTTAATTGAATAGCCTTAAGTTGCTCCTTATTTTAATCTTTTGGATTGATCTCCACATTACTAGGAAGTGTTCCAGAAGGTCAATTATTAAGCGTAGTGAAAATATGTCCCAATTGATTTCCAATATTTTTTATCGCAACACCTTGAACTAGTAGTTGGTTTCCCATATTCAAAATCATTTCATCAGTAGACAACTTCTTATCCTTAAACTGTGGGTTATTATTGAATCCAGGAGGATAAGATGGTCTAAAGTTAGTATTTCCTTGATTGTTTGAGTTTCCAACTGGGTTTATAGAATTGTGCCCCCATTATGAGTTCACATTAGCATTATTATTATTCCAATTGAAATTTGGGTTATTCTTCCAACTAGAGTTATAATAATTTGAAAAAGGGTTATTAGGTCTATTAATCGAGTTTAAAGTCTCATAAGGTGTATCAGATTCAGTTATCTGCCCAAATTAAATTTCCTCTAACATTGGGGGTGGTTGAGAATAATTCATTCCATATTGATCTATTTTCTTATAAAGTGTTGTTATTTGAGAAACTATCATAGTCATCATATCAGAATCATGAACACTAGCTACTCTCTTAGGGTTTACCTGTTCAGAGGGCCATTGAAAATTATTAGTAGCCATCTCTTCAATCAATGAATATGCTTCATTGAAAGGTTTTGACATTAACGATCCACCAACAGCAGCATCAATAATTGATCTCAATGATCCCAATAATCCGTTATAAAAAGTTTGAATTATTAATAAATCTGACAAAGCATGATGTGGACACTTCCTAAGAAGATCTTTAAACTTCTCCCAAGCATCATATATTGACACTCCTTCAAACTGACCAAAAGATGTGATATCATTTCTTAATTTAGTAGTTTTTTATGGAGGGAAATATTTTGAAATAAACTTTTGAGAAAGTTATCCCCAAGTTTGAATAGATTTAGGTGATAACGAGTTTAACCACATCTTAGCATTATCCCTTAAAAAAAAAGAAAAAAGTCTAAGTCTAACAACATCACTCGACACTCCGTCATACTTAAAAGTAACACACAGTTCTAAAAAACAAGCGAGATGCAAATTTGGGTCTTCATCAGGTGTTCCTCTGAATTGATTATTTTGTATCATTTGGATAATAGCAGGTTTAAGTTCAAACGAATTAGCAGCAACATCAGGATTTTGAATAGTTATATGAATTTCATCTGCTGTTGGGCTAGCAAAATCTCTTAAGGGTCTTGGCAAACTTCCAACATTAATATTCTGATTCTCTTGATTATTCACCATTTCGCAGTAATTTTCAATTTCTCTTTGTTGTTTTCTAATTTCTCTAATAGTACGCTCTAACTGTGAATCGTAAGGTGATCACAGAAAAATTCATTAAGAAATTCTTATCTATTTTTTGATGAAATTGCACTTTAAAGAAAGGTATTTTCTTTATTTTACTGCAGGAATGAAAATTTATAAGTGATTAAAGCAAAAAGCATGAAATGGAGCGAATTTGGATCAAAAAGGAAGAAATTCATGCAAATTGAACTAAGTCGCCGACGGCGAGATCGAGGCCGCCAACGGCGAGATTATTAAGAAAATTTCTGAAGGAATTATAACTACCTCACCGACAGCGAGCCCGAGCCCGCCGACGGCGACATTATTAAGAAAATTTCTGAAGGAATTATAACTACCTCACCGACAGCGAGCCCGAGCCCGCCAACAGCGAGATAGCAAGGTTTGAAGACCTTCTAGAAGCCCCGCTAACGGCGAGGTTGTTTCCCACCGACGGCGAGATAGTTCAAAATGCAAATACTTTGAACCTGGACACTTTTTGAAGAGGTGTTTAAGCACCCCTTGGACCTTTGCCTACCTCTATAAATAGAGGCCGAATTCTAGTGTCTAGGTGTGTCTATTTTAGAGAGTACGAGTCTCTTTTTGGCGTCTTAAGTGTGTTTGTTGTTTGTCATTAGTGAGTTTCTTTAGTTTATTTGAGTGTTATTTAGAAGTTTGTTGTACTAGAAGGAAAAGTCGAAGGAACTTGAGGAGTACGCTTGGGGAGGAAATTAAGATAAGTATCTTTGTTTATTGTTGTTGTTAACTTTAAATGAAATCCATGCTTTGTTTTATTCCCATGCATTACGAGTAGTTTTCTTAGTCTTTCTCCTTGTTTATGAAAATTATGCGAATTGATGAAATTAAATAGAAGTACCTAATATATTAAAATAAATTGTGATAATTTTTACTTAAAACTTAATTTACTTTCAATCTAGCTAATTGAGTTGTTAAAATATGTTGAATTATCAACTATAGTAAAAATTACATCCAATATTTAGGGAAGTCAAAAACCTTGGAAGGAGGGTGTAAATAAATAGGGAAATATTAATTATCGGACGTAGAATTGGACATTTTAGTGTGACAGACTAAAATATACAATTTGGTCCTATTGTTTGAGAGCTGAAGTTTAGATGTTAGCCCTCAGGTGAGGGGAACGTGGGAGCTCTGAAGTGGCAGCCAGTATCCTCCCAGCCTAGCCGCAAATTCAGTAATTAAACATAGGATTAGTCAATGTTCTTTGCACCTGGACCATAGGATAAAGAATAGGAATGCTCCTATTTGTCACAATAAAAATTTAAGAATTCTATTTAAATTCATCATTCACTTAATTTTCTAAAAACAAGGAGAAGGATACTTTTTCTAAATTATTTAAATCAACTTTATTTCAAGCATTAGTTTATTTTAGTTTGCTTTAGTTACTTTAAATTTTCGTTTACTATATTAGTAAGTAATTCCTTTAAATTTAGCTTATAACAAATCTGTTAAAAACTTCTCTGTGGGATCGATAACCAGGACTCCACTAGAGCCTCGTATTACTTGATACGATACGTATACTTGCGTAGAAACCACATTAAACATTTAATCATATAATTAAATATATATATATATATATATATATATATATATATATATATATATTAAAGAGGAATCAAGTTTTTGGTGTCGTTGCTATAAACATAAATTGCAAACATATTAAAAGTGGGTCAAGTTTTTGGCGCCTGCCGGAGAGTCAAAGAAATTATTTACTAGAGTAACGGACTATTTTGTTTTATAAAATTGTATGTGAAAATTTGGAAACGAAAACTTAATACCTTATGATTCAGAATTAGAGCATACAATTAAAAGAATTAGAAAACAAAAAAGACAAATTATAAATTTAACACAAATGGCAAATATTCCTGAAAATGAAAATATCAATCAACCAAGACCATTACGAGATTATGCCAACCCTACATTAGATGAAATTCATTTAACTATTCAAATCCTCGATGTAGTTGCTAATTCATTTGAACTTAAACCCGCAATTATCCAAATGGTACAAAATAATCAATTTATTGGTTCACCTACTGAAGATCCTAATTTACATCTTGCTAGTTTTTTAGAACTATGTGCTACTTTCAAATATGAATGAGTATCTAACGATGCTATTAGATTTAGACTTTTTCCTTTTTCCTTAAGGGATAAGGCTAAAATGTGGTTAAATTCATTAGCACTTGGATCTATTAAAACTTGGGGAGAATTATCACAAAAATTTTTATCCAAATATTTTCCACCATCTAAAAGCTGCTAAGCTCAGAAATAATTTAACTTCTTTTAGTCAGTTTGATGGAGAGTCAATATATGAAGCTTGGGAGAGATTTAAAGAACTTCTTAGGAAATGCCCACATCATGCGTTACCAGATTGGTTAATTATCAAAACTTTCTATAATGGATTAGTAGGATCTTTAAGATCAATCATCGATGCTGCTGCTGGAGGATCATTAATGTCAAAACCATTTGATGAAGCCTATGCACTAATCGAAGAAATGGCAACCAATAATTTTCAATGGTCTGTCGATAGAATGAATCCAAAAAAATAGCTAGTATTCATGAAAATGATGCAATATCTATGTTAGCTTCGCAAATCGCTGTTGTATCTAAAAAATTAGATCATTTTAGAATGAATTACTCTCCAAATATATCAGAATAAAATTCATTTGGACAACTTAAAGAATCTCAATCTCAATATGAAACTATTAATGTAATTAACAACAGACCCAATAATCCTTATGCAAATTATTATAATCCTGGATAGAAAAATCATCCTAATTTTAATTGGAATAATAACATAACTAATCAACCATGGATGAATAACATGACACAACCATTAGGAAATCCATCTAATCAAGGAAATCCTAATTATAAACCTAATTATCCACTTGGATTTAATAACCCACAATTTAAAGACAAGAAATTATCGATAGAAGAATTAATATTAAATATGGGTCAACATTTACAAAATCAAGGAAATCAATTACAAATACAAGGAAACCAATTACAAAATCAAGGAACAAGTTATCAAAAATATTGAAACTCAACTTGGACATATCGCTATTGCACTTAATAATAGAATACCTGGAACATTCCTAGTAATGTGGAAATAAATCCCAAAGACAAGGGAAATGAACAAATTAAAGTGATACAATTACTAAGTAGAAAAGAGTTAGAACCTCGAATTCAAAAAGAACTTGAAAGTCAAAAAGAGGAAGTGGAAATTGAAAAGGAAAAGAATCAACAAGATCCAAACTTAGAAAATCCTTTAATACCTATGAAAATTTCTGTTGAAAAACCTCCACCACCATTTCCTCAATGACTAATTCAACATAAAAAAGATAAACAATTTGCTAAATTCCTTTAAATTTTGAAAAAATTAATGATAAATATTTCTTTCATAGAAGCTTTAGAACAGATGCCAAACTATGTAAAATTCATGAAAGATATTCTAAATAAAAAAAGAAAATTTATTGATAATGAAATGGTCGCACTTAGTGAAGAGTGTAGTGCTATTATTCAGAAAAAACTTCTTGAAAAATTAAAAGATCCCGGTAGTTTCACTATACCTCGCGCTATTGGAGAAAAATTCTATGGAAAAGCTTTGTGTGACTTAGGAGCAAGCATCAATCTAATGCCTCTATCAATTTTTAAAAGATTAGGATTGGGAGAAATTTCACCTACTTCAGGTAACTCTTCGAGTTAGTCGATCGTTACGTTACATATCCTAAGGGAGTTATTGAAGATGTATTAGTAAAAGTGGACAAATTTATCTTCCTCTGTAGATTTTATTGTCTTAGATATGGAAGAAGATAAAAAATTCCTATCATTTTAGGAAGACCATTTTAGCCATCTGGAAAAGCTATGATTGATGTTCGGAAAGGAGAATTAACTATGAGGGTAAATGACCGAAAAGTTACTTTTAATATTGTTAATCAATGAAATATCCTCACGCTAGAAAAAGATGATGAGTGTTTTCGAATGGAAGTACTCGATCATTTACAAAAAGAACATTTTAAGGAATATTAAGAAGAAAAATTAGAAAAGAAAATATTGAATTAATTGAAAAATCTAAGATAAATGAAGAACTAGATTATATTCAAGAGAAATTTGAATTTTTGGATAACACAGAAAATACTGAAAAAAATATAGTTCCTTCGATTATTAAACCTCCTGAACTTGAGTTAAGAATGTTACCTAATCATTTAAAGTATGCTTACTTAGGTAATTCTTCAACTCTACCAGTTATTATTTCATTTGAATTAAATGAATCTCAAGAACAAAAACTTTTAGATACATTAAAAAAATATAAGAAAATTTTTTGTTGGACTTTAGCAGATATTAAAGGAATTAGTCCTTCAATTTGTATGCACAGAATTATTTTAGATAATGAACATAAACCTAAAGCAGATCCGCAAAGGAGATTAAATCCAATAATGAAAGAAGTAGTTAAAAAGGAAATTTTAAAATGGTTAGATAATGGTATTATATATCCTATTTCTGACAATGCTTGGGTAAGCCCAATTCACTGTGTACCTAAAAAAGGAGGGGTGACCGTTAAAGCTAATGAAAATAATGATCTTATCCCTATAAGACAAGTCACTGGATGGCGAATATGTATTGATTATAGAAAATTAAACACGACCCACTAGGAAAGATCACTTCTCTTTACCATTTCTAGACCAGATGTTAGATAGATTAGCAGGACATAAATATTTTTGTTTCTTAGATGGATATACCGGTTATCATCATATACAAATTGCTCCCGAGGATCAAGATAAAACTACATTTACTAGTCCTTATGGAACTTTCGCTTTTTGAAGAATGCCTTTTGGATTATGTAATACACCTACAACATTCCAAAGATGTATGATATCTATATTTAGTAAATTAATTGATAATGGAATAGAAGTATTTATGGACGATTTCTCTGTATTTGGAACAACATTTGACACATGCTTAAATCAGCTTGAAAAAGTTTTTGAAGTATGTGAGAATACTAATTTAGTTCTTAATTGGGAGAAATGTCAATTTATGGTTACAGACGGCATTATATTAGGGCATAAAATTTCAGAAAAATGCATGGAAGTAGACCCTGCAAAAATTCAAGTTATAGCTAAATTACCACCTCCAACTACGGTGAAAGGGGTAAGAAGTTTTCTTGGACATGCTTGGATTCTACGGACGTTATATTAAAGATTTTTCAAAAATTACTAAACCTCTATGCCAACTTCTTGAAAAGGACAAGAAATTTGAATTTACAACTCGAATGCTCGAATGCTTTTGAATTATTAAAAGATAAATTAATTACGACACCTATAATAGTTTCACCTAATTGGGAGAAACCATTTGTGCTTATGTGTGATGCTAGTGATTATGCAATAGGAGCAGTTCTTGAGCAAAGATATGATAAGATTTTCAAAGTTATATACTATGCTAGTAAAACTCTAAATGATGCTGAAATAAATTATACGATTCTCGAAAGAGAATTATTAGCGAGTTGTATATACTTTTAATAAATTTCGGCATTATCTAATAGGAACTAAATGTATTGTACATACTGATCACTCTGCTATAAAATATTTAATGCAAAAGAAAGATTCTAAACCAAGATTAATCAGATGGATATTATTAATGCAAGAATTTGATTTTGAGATCATTAACAAAAAGGAACCGATAATCAAATTGCAGATTATTTATCAAGATTAGAAAATCATGAATTATCTGATACTGATAATGAAATTTTAGACAGTTTTCCTGATGAACAACTTTATAATATTAATGAGTTGAAAATACCTTGGTATGCGGATATAGTAAATTATATTGTAAGTGACATTTTACCACCTATGTTAATTTTGCAACAATAGAAAAAATTCATTCATGATACTAAAACATACTTTTGGGATGAACCATACTTATATAAGCAATGTAAGGATCTAATCATTAGAAGATGCGTACCTTATGAAGAAACTGAACCAATCATTCAAAAATGTCATGACTCTGATTTTGGAGGACATTTTGGGACAGATAAAACTGCGTATAAAATTCTACAATCTGGATTCTACTGGCCTACTATATTTAGAGATTTATATAGATATACAAAAACCTGCGATAAATGCCAAAGAGTAGGAAACATATCGAGAAAAAATGAAATGCTTCTAAATTTTATATTAGAAGTTGAAATTTTTGATGTTTGGGGATTATATTTCATGGGACCTTTTATTCCTTCATTTGGAAACTCATATATATTAGTAGCTGTTGATTATGTTTCCAAATGGATCGAAGCACAAGCTTTACCTAGGTGTGACGCTAAAAGTGTTTCAAAATTTTTAATGAAAAATATTATTACTAGATTTGGAATGCCGAGAGTGATTATCAACGACGGAGGAACTCATTTTAGAAACAAATATATTCACAAACTAGTAGAAAAATATAATATTATGCATAAGATATCAATCGTTTATCATCCACAAACTAGTGGATTAGTCAAGTTTCTAATCGAGAGATTAAGCGTATATTAGAAAAATCGGTAAACCCTAATAGATTAGGCTGGTCTATAAGACTAGACACTTGCATTATGGGCATACGGGATCGCTTATAAAACTCCGATTGGAATGACTCCTTATAGGCTTATATATGGAAAAACTTGCCACTTACCAGTTGAATTAGAACATAAAGCATATTGGGCCATTAAAGAATTTAATTATAATATGAAAGAAGCTGGTGAGAAGAGATTATTGCAATTAAATGAATTGGAAGAATTAAGAAACGAATCATATGATAATGATAGGATTTATATAGAAAGGATGAAATTATGGCATGATCGGAAGATTAATCAGAGAAATTTTGAACCAGGACAAGAAGTTTTGCTTTATAATACTAGATTGAAATTATTTCCTAGGAAATTGAAATCTCGATGGTTAGGACCTTTCACCATAACTCAAATATTTTCATATGGAACTATAGAAATTGAAGATCCAAAAACAGGACATAGATTTAAGGTAAACGGACATAGATTAAAACCATATTTCGAAGGTAGAAGACCAAATTTTAAAGAGGTTTTAATGCTTAATCAACCTGATTACTAATTGAATTAGGTCGGGCTGACGACGTTAAATCAAGCGCTTTATGAGAGGCAACCCATAGTAGTCATTTATTTTAATTATCTACAAATTAGTGAGTCTATATTATTAAAATAAATCTTACTACTCAAAATTTTTTATTAGAATCATCACAAAGTTGAACCAATATGATGAGATCAGAAAAATATTCGGACCAGAGCGAAATTGGGAGATTTTTGCGAATCTTGCCGACAGCGAGCCCGAGCCCGCTGACAGCGAGATCGTGCGCCATGACTTGAGTCAGTTCTATAACTAGCTCGCCGACGGCGAGAAACTTCCCGCCGACTGCGAGGTAGTTGAAATTTTGGTTTCTTAAAGATTTTTCGTGTGGTTTTGGACGGGTCTAGGCCATTTCTTCATAGGAAATTATCCCAAATCGAAATTTACATTGTTTTCTTCCTTAAGAATGACCAGAGACCAATCCTTTTAATCCGAAATGGCCACCAAACTCTTAGAAACTACAAAAACTGAAGTTTTGAATAGAAGAAAATTCGTCAGTTCGGAAGTGCAGCGTATCAACAAAGGCTTGATGAAAAAAAGACTTATTAAAGAAAGAGGATTTGTCAACAGAGGAGTAGAGAATTCCACTACAAAAATCGAAGAAATGATCGCACAGCGGCATTGGGAGGTATTTTATTATATGACATCCGCTGTAGTAATTCTAGTAGTTAAAGAGTTTTACTCTAATTTACATGCGATCAACAATGGAAATGTCTACGTCGGAGGAAGATGGGTAACATTTACTCCTTCAAGGGTAAATGAATTATTTTCTATAGAGAATACCTCGTTTGTCATTATTCCAACTTTGTGCCTTCAAGATACAATATGAACGAGATCTATAGATACCTGACCGACGAACCTGTTGATTGGGAGTTACGCGAAGACGGGTATGTCAGTTTTTCTGCATCACTTCTTAACCCTGTCTCGAAGCATTGGCATTTCTTTATATCATCAAAATTATTACCTACTATGAGGGTAAATAAAGTTTCAAAGGAATGCGCTATTTTAAACTATTGTATTCAAATTGGATTACCTATCGATGTTGGATCAATAATAGTAAAGTATGCATTGGGATTGATTGTGCATGGGTCAGTGCATGGACTTGGACACCCATCAACTATATTTGCTTTATGCAGTCAGTACTAAGTTTCTTATGAGGCTTGGGAAAAAGTACTTTTACCTTGGAAACCACTTGGATCCTACTGATATGTTTCCAACTTTGGATAACAATGATGAGATTACCATTATTTACGACGAGCATCACGGAACAATCCATTAGCAAGGCCCTTTACTTGATAAAACTAATTTCATTCGAAGAAGATTAAAGGATTGGAGAAAGAATTGCAAAATGTGATGAATTCCATCGACAATATCTCTGATATGTTTGATCACATTGACTGGAGAATGAAGGAGCACTTTGATCATACTGGACATATGGAGGTCAGTTTTATTCATCTACTAAGACGGAAAGGATGGATTAATGAAGAATCTACTTGTGGAATTCCCTTTCGGGCCTTTCTACAATTTATTTGTGCACCTGCGTCGCATCGGGAATATCAGAGAAGATGTTAGTTCAGACACTGAAGAGTAGGAAAGATTTCTATGTTTATGTCATATATTTGTGTATATATGTGTTGATTTGGATTTAGGTTTTATTATGAGTTAAAATTTGATTTGATCATCTCAGAATTGATGAGATTTTATGTAATTGTTATGTTTCAGTATTTAGAGTATTGTGGTGTGGATTGCGATGCTGAGTATTATGGATTTGAACATTTAAGTTAAGTATGTGTTAATTTGTTAGTGTGAAATTTGTAAGTCTCATTGATTTAATATATAAAGTTATATTGTTTGTGTTGTGTGAAATTTTTGTGAGTTTAAGTATCTAATCTTCATGCTATTATTAAATTAAGTGATCGGAAGATTGATTAAAGGCAAACCGAGGTTGAAAATGATTGACGAATTTTAAAAATTTAAAAATTTTGGGATCTCGCCGACGGTGAGAATTATCTTGCCGACAGCGAGACCAAGCTCGCCGACGTCGAATTTTTCCCGAAACTTTTGCCTTATCAAATTAATTAGCTCGCCGACAGCGAGATTTCGAAAAGACCTATATTTGACCGGTCAACGACACTACTCATCATCCCTTTCCTCAAATTTTCGAAAAAACCGACTAGGGCTTGAGAGATCTTGGATTTGGGGCTATTTCAACACTTTTTAACACCGGATTTCATCTTCCCTTGGTAAGAGCTTCACTCCTATGCAAAAATTTTTTATTTTCACCATTATTTCTTCTACATTGGAGAATTTTGAAAAAATCCGAAATGTGGAGAAATTACTTGGAAGAAATCCATGGAGATTGATTTAAATCGATTTTAAATGTTGTAGGAAGCCATCTTATTAATATTTGGAAGTCTAGTTAGAATTTTTTGTGATTTTTATAGATCGAATGAATGGCTCCTCAACAAAGATGAAGAGTGGATTACGACACTGACCGATTCATCAATGCACGAGTGCAAAATCGATATTTTGAAAATATTCAAGGAAGGAAGTGCATTGCGGATCGAGTTTTCAAGAATCCAGGAGGAGAAGTGGAGCGAGTTATAAAAGAACGAGGATGGGAAAACTTCTATTATGTTTCATATAGAGCAGCTGTGGAAGTAGTGAAGGAATTCTATGCGAATTTGACGGCAATCGAGGATGCACCGGTAAAGGTACGGGGATTTATGGTTGAATTCAGCGCTGCAAGAATAAACTTGTTCTATGAAGTTCGTGATCTGCATACTAGCGAGTATGATACTTTTGGTACTGCGGAAGGATCTCTGGAAGAAGTTATAGACTTTCTCACTGACGGGAATGGAGTTTGGAAGATTAAGCAGCGGGAAAGGGTAAATTTCCCTGATTCTATGTTAAATGCAATCTCTAAAGCCTGGCATTATTTTATTTTCTCTACATTGTTACCCACTTATCACCATAGTGAGGTAACAAGAGATAGAGCAATTCTAAATTTACGTATTCAGAACAATAGGAGCATCAACATAGGTAACATTATTTATAGAAATATCTTAGCCACTGCTCGAAGTGAGAGTGGAGGAGGATTGGGACATCCTGGTTTGATTTTTGCACTCTGCCAACTCTCTGGAGTTGAGGCAAGAGAAGATGAGGAATGGATAGAGCCCATAAAACCTATGACTCCCGCCAATATTAAGACTTATGAATCCCATGAGGGATGGAGATCAGAAACGAGGAGTTACATGCCTTCATCAAGTAGAGATATCCTCTCTACCAGTTATGATCCTCCTCAATACACCACTCCTACCCTTCAAGATCTGATGAATGAATTAACCCTAAGTAGAAAGAGTTTTGAGTTATTTGGAGAAAATATGGAAAGAAGATTTGAGCATATAGACCAAAGGATCGGAGGCTTGGAAAGAAGACACGATTATGATAGCGAATATCTCCAGCGACATTCAGAGTACAAAATTGCATACTATGAGGCTGAACGTCGATGTAGGAGTGGTGATTTAGATGTTGTCTTTCCTGAGTGCCCCCGCTATTCACAGTACCAGCCTGCTCAGCCTTCTCAGCCTGGAGATCAGGGAGATGACATAGCTTGGGATTTTGATGCAGAAGATTAGAGCCTTTGTTTAGTTTATTTAGTTTGGTTAGATTATTTGATTATATTGAAAAAATTTATTTTGTGTGTAATATTTCAGTACTTTCTGTGGACTATGGACTTGGTATGTTTGTTTGTTTGCTTGAGCTGTGATATTAGACTTTTTATTATATGTTAGTTAGTTTGAATTTTTCTTTTAGATAGAATGTTAGATTTTCATTGATGTCTTGTTTAAGTTTGTATATGTTTATGTGTTGTGAATTTAAAAAAAATGTATAGATTGTTTTTATATGTTTAAGTAGGTTAGTTGATTGTATGTGTAGAAATAGATTAAGTTTTCATTTGTTATTTTTATGTTTATTAAAAATTTCTTACCCCAGCATTTCTTTTAAATATTATATATGTGTGGAAGAATACTAACAATACAGGTTCTTTAAGTAATGGAGAAGCCTGCAAAAATTTCAAAGAAAAGAAACACCTAAAGCTCAAAGGTATGATGAACTTTACTATATACTTTCCCTTTTTACTATTTAGTATAGATAGAAAAATTTAAGTTTGGGGGAAGGTAAAAATACAAATTTAATTATTAAAATTATTCTCAATTTCTATTTTCAAAAATTAGTATTAAATGATTTTCTATCGTAGTTTTTCAATTCAATAAACATGAATTAATTTATTTAATTATTATATAAAGTTAAATAAAATGTTTCTAGTAATTCAATTAATTAATAGAATAAGATATTTGGTTAAAAGGAATAAGAATATAGTAAACTATTTAAAGTAAGGAAAACTATATTCTAAAAATTGAAAATTCGTAAGTATTTAAGTGAAAAAGAAAGGATAGAAACTCAATGAAGTAAAGGCTATGAAATATATATAAGCAAGGAAATATTTTAAGTTTCAAATTTAGGAAGAGAAATTGAAGTTCAAAATTATTAACAGGCTATCCAGAAACAGTAATCCTCACTTGAAAAAGAAAAAGAAGAAAAAGGATTGAAAATCAATCCAAAAAGAAAAAAAAAAGAAAAGAAAAACATAAAGTGAGGAGAAGCTTGAGGAGATGCCTTATCAAAAATTGGCTTCAATGAAATCAACCTAAAGGGTAAAACTTAAGTATATTTCTAAACTTATATTCATGGATTAGTATTTTACTAAACAATATTTTCTTCAACTTCCTATAATCTAAATATCCTAAGTAATTTACTCTTTTTAAATATAGTCATTTCTAAAATAAATAGAAAACTAGAAATCTTAGAACTGATAACTAAATAATCTTATATCTATAAAGTTAATTTAATTACTCAGAAATATTTATATTTAACTTTATTATAATGTTATTTAAATTTAATTCATATTATCTGAATTGAAAAATTCTATTATAGAAATCATTATATTTATTTAGTATTAAAATTACTTGAGGACAAGTAATAATTAAGTTTGGGGGATTTTGATCACAGAAAAATTCATTAAGAAATTCTTATCTATTTTTGATGAAATTGCACTTTAAAGAAAGTTATTTTCTTTATATTACTGCAGGAATGAAGATTTATAAGTGATGGAAGCAAAAAGCATGAAATGGAGCGAATTTGGATCAAAAAGGAAGAAATTCATGCAAATTGAACTAAGTCGCCAACGGCGAGATCGAGGCCACCGACGGCGAGATTATTAAGAAAATTTCTGAAGGATTTATAACTACCTCGCTGACAGCGAGTCCGAGCCCGCCGACAGCGAGATAGCGCGGTTTTAAGACCTTCTAGAAGCCCCACTGACGGCGAGGTCGTTTCCCACCGACGGCGAGACAGTTCAAAATGCAAATACTTTGAACCTGGACACTTTTTAAAGAGGTGTTTAAGCACCCATTGGACCTTTGCCTACCTCTATAAATAGAGGCCGAATTCTAGTGTCTGAGTGTGTCTATTGAGTCTTCAGTGTGTCTCTTGAGTCTTCAGTGTGTCTATTTTAGGGATTCTGAGTGTCTTTTTGGTGTCTTAAGTGTGTCTGTTGTTTATCAATAGTGAGTTTCTTTAGTTTATTTGAGTGCTATTTAGAAGTTTGCTGTACAAGAAGGAAATCATAGGAACTTCAAGGAGTTTGCTTGGGGAGGAAATTAAGATAAGTATCTTTGTTTATTATTGTTGTTAACTTTAAATGAAATCCATGCTTCGTTTTATTCCCATGCATTCTGAGTAGTTTTCTTAGTCTTTCTCCTTGTTTATGAAAATTATGCGAATTGATGAAATTAAATAGAAGTACCTAATATATTAAAATAAATTGTGATAATTTTTACTTAAAACTTAATTTACTTTCAATACGCCAATTGAGTTGTTAAAATATGTTGAATTATCAACTATAGTAAAAATTACATCCAATATTCAGGGAAGTAAAAAACCTTGGAAGGAGGGTGCAAATAAATAGGGAAATATTAATTATCGGACGTAGAATTGGACATTTTAGTGTGACAGACTAAAATATTAAATTTGGTTCTATTGTTTGAGAGCTGAAGTGTAGATGCTAGCCCTCAGGTGAGGGGAACGTGGGAGCTCTGAAGTGGCAGCCAGTATCCTCCCAGCCTAGCCGCAGATTCAGTAATAAAACATAGGATTAGTCAATGTTCTTTGCACCTGGACCAAAGGGTAAAGAATAGGAATGCTCCTATTTGTCATAATACAATTTAAAAATTTCTATTTAGATTCATCATTCACTTAATTTTCTAAAAACAAGGAGAAGGATACTTTTTCTGAATTATTTAAATCAACTTTATTTCAAGCATTAGTTTACTTTAGTTTGTTTTAGTTACTTTAAATTTTCGTTTACTATATTAGTATGTAATTCCTTTAAATTTAGGCGATAACAAATCGTTAAAAACTTCATCTGTGGGATCGATATCCGGGACTCCACTTAGAGCCTCGTATTACTTGATATGATACGTATACTTGCGTAGAATCCACATTAAACATTCAATCATATAATTATATATATATATATATATATATATATATATTAAAGCGGAATCAAGTTTTTGGTGCCGTTGCTATAAACATAAATTGCAAACATATTAAAAGTGGGTCAAACATAAGGTTTGCTTAACTTGGTTTCAAGTTAGTTGGAATCTAAGTTAGAAGTTGATTTTGGTTCAATATGGGTTGAACCTAAGGTTTGGTTAACTTGGGTTCAAGTTAGGTTGCACCTAAGTTTGAAGTTGATTTAGGTTCAATATGGGTTGAACCTATGGTTTGGTTAACTTGGGTTCAAGTTAGGTTGCACCTAAGTTAGAAGTTGATTTAGGTTCAATATGAGTTGAACCTAAGATTTGGTTAACTTGGGTTCAAGTTAAGTTGCACTTAAGTTAGAAGTTGATTTAGGTTCAATATGGGTTGAACCTAAGGTTTGGTTAACTTGGTTTCAAGTTAGGTTGAACCTAAGTTAGAAGTTGATTTAGGTTCAATATGGGTTGAACCTAAGGTTTGGTGTTAACTTGGTTTCAAGTTAGGTTGAACCTAAGTTAAAAGTTGATTTTGGTTCAATATGGGTTGAACCTAAGGTTTGGTTAACTTGGTTTCAAGTTAGGTTGAACCTAAGTTAGAAGTTGATTTAGGTTCAATATGGATTGAACCTATGGTTTGGTTAACTAGAGTTCAAGTTAGGTTGAACCTAAGTTAGAATTTGATTTAGGTTCAACATGAATTGAACCTAAGGTTTGGTTAACTTGGGTTTAAGTTAGGTTGAACCTATGTTAGAAGTTGATTTAGGTTGAATATGGGTCGAACCTTGGGTTCAAGTTAGGTTGAACCTAAGTTAGAAGTTGATTTAGGTTCAATATTGGTCGAACCTAAGTTTTGGTTAACTTGGGTTCAACTTTGGTTGAAACTAAGTTAGAAGTTGATTTAGGTTCAATATGGGTTGAACCTAAGGTTTGGTTAACTTAGGTTCAAGTTAAGTTGAAACTAAGTTTGAAGTTTATTTAGGTATACAAAAACCTGCGATAAATCCCAAAGAGTAGGAAACATATCGAGAAAAAATGAAATGCTTCTGAATTTTATATTAGAAGTTGAAATTTTTGATGTTTGGGGATTAGATTTCATGGGACCTTTTATTCCTTCATTTGGAAACTCATATATATTAGTAAGTTATTGATTATGTTTCCAAATGGATCGAAGCACAAGCTTTACCTAGGTGTGACGCTAAAAGTGTTTCAAAATTTTTAATGAAAAATATTATTACTAGATTTGGAATGCCGAGAGTGATTATCACTGACGGAGGAACTCATTTTAGAAACAAATATATTCACAAACTAGTAGAAAAATATAATATTATGCATAAGATATCAATCGTTTATCATCCACAAACTAGTGGATTAATTCGAAGTTTCTAATCGAGAGATTAAGCGTATATTAGAAAAATCGGTAAACCACTAATAGATTAGATCGGTCTATAAGACTGGACACTTGCATTATGGGCATACGGGATCTGCTTATAAAACTCCGATTGGAATGACTCCTTATAGGCTTATATATGGAAAAACTTGCACTTACCGAGTTGAATTAGAACATAAAGCATATTGGGCGATTAAAGAATTTAATTATAATATGAAAGAAGCTGGTGAGAAGAGATTATTGCAATTAAATGAATTGGAAGAATTAAGAAACGAATCATATGATAATGATAGGATTTATAAAGAAAGGATGAAATTATGACATGATCGGAAAATTAATCAGAGAAATTTTGAACTAGGACAAAAAGTTTTACTTTATAATACTAGATTGAAATTATTTCCTGGGAAATTGAAATCTCGATGGTTAGGACCTTTCACCATAACTCAAATATTTTCATATGGAACTATAGAAATTGAAGATCCAAAAATAGGACATAGATTTAAGGTAAACGGACATAGATTAAAACCATATTTCGAAGGTAGAAGACCAAATTTTAAAGAGGTTTTAATGCTTAGTCGACCTGATTACTAACTAAATTAGGTCGGGCTGACGACGTTAAACCAAGCGCTTTATGAGAGGCAACCCAAAGTAGTCTTTTATTTTAATTATCTATAAATTATTGAGTCTATATTATTAAAACAAATCTTACAACTCAAAAATTTTTATTAGAATCATCACAAAGTTGAACCTATATGATGAGATCAGAAAATATTCGGACCAGAGCGAAATTGGACGATTTTTACGAATCTCGCAAACAGCGAGCCTGAGCCCGCTGACAGCGAGATCGTGCGCCATGACTTGAGTCAGTTCTATAACTAGCTCGCCGACGGCGAGAAACTTCCCTCTGACGGCGAGGCAGTTGAAAATTTGGTTTCTTAAAGATTTTCGTGCGGTTTTGGAAGGATCTAAACCATTTCTTCGTAGGAAATTATCCCAAAACCAAATTTACACTGTTTTCTTACTTAGGAATGACTAGAGACCAATCCTTTTTATCCGAAATGGCCACAAAACTCTTAAAAACCACAAAAACTGAAGTTTTCAACCGAAGAAAATTTGTCAGTTCGGAGGCGCAGCGTATTTTCAACAAAGGTTTGATGAAGAAAAGAATTATTAAAGAAAGAGGATTTGTTAACAGAGGAGTAGAGAATTCCACTACAAAAATCGAAGAAATGATCACACAGCGGCATTGGGAGGTATTTTGTTATACGGCATCCACTGTAGTTATTCCAGTAGTTAAAAAGTTTTACTCTAATTTACATGCGATCAACAATGGAAATGTCTACGTCAGAGGAAGATGGGTAACATTTAGCCCTTCAAGGGTAAATGAATTATTTTCTATAGAAAATACCTCTGTTTGTCATTATTCCAACTTTGTGCCTTCAAGATACAATATGAACGAGATCTATAGATACGCGACCGATGAACACGATGATTGGGAGTTATGCGAAGACGGGTATGTCGGCTTTTACGCATCACTTATTAACCCTATCTCGAAGCATTGGCATTTCTTTATATCATCAAAATTATTACCTACTATGAGGGTAAATAAAGTTTCAAAGGAATGCACTATTTTGAACTACTGTATTCAAATTGGACTACCAATCGATGTTGGATCAATAATAGTAAAATCTGCATTAGGATTGATTGTGCATGGGTCAGTGCATGGACTTGGACACCCATCAACAATATTTTCTTTATGCAGTCAGTACCAAGTTTCTCATGAGGCTTGGGAAAAAGTACTTTTACCATGGAAACCATTGGATCCTACGGATATGTTTCAACTTTGGATAACAATGATGAAATTATCATTATTTCTGATAGAGCATCACAGAACAATCCTTTAGCAAGGCCCTTTACTGATAAAACTAATTTCATTCTGAAGAAGATTAAAGGATTGAAGAAAGAATTGCAAAATGTGATGAATTCCATCGACAATATCTCTGATATGTTTGATCACATTGACTGGAGGATGAAGGAGCACTTTGATCATACTGGACATCTGGAGGCCAATTTTATTCATCTACTAAGATAGAAAGGATGGATTAATGAAGAATCTACTACAGAATTCCCTTTCAAGCCTTTCTACAATTTATTTGTGCACCTGCGTCACATCAAGAATATCAGAGAAGATGTCAGTTCAGACACTGAAGAGTAGGAAAGATTTCTATGTTTATGTCATATATTTGTGTATATATGTGTTGATTTGGATTTAGGTTTTAATATGAGTCGAACTTTGATTTGATCATCTTAGAATTGATGAGATTTTATGTAATTGTTATGTCTCAGCATTTAGAGTGTTGTGGTGTGGATAGCGATGCTGAGTATTATGGATTTGAACATTTAAGTTAAGTATGTGTTAAGTTGTTAGTGTGAAATTTGTAAGTCTCATGGATTTCATATATAAAGTTATATTGTTTGTGTTGTGTGAACATTTTGTGAGTTTAAGTATCTAATCATCATACTATTATTAAATTAAGTGATCGAAAGATTGATTAAAGGAAAATCGAGGTTGAAAATGATTGACGAATTTCAAAAATTTAAAAATTTTGGGATCTCGCCGACAGCGTAAAAACCCGCTGGCAGTGAGACCGAGCTCGCCGACGGCGGATTTTTCATGAAACTTTTGCCTTATCAAATTAATTAGCTCGCCGACGGCGAGAAAAATCTAGCCGACAGCGAGATCGTGAAAAGACCTATATTTGACCGGTCAACTAACACTATTCATCATCCATTTCCTCAAATTTTTGAAAAAACCGACCTAGGGCTTGAGAGAGCTTGGATTTGAGGCGATTTCAACACTTTTTGACACCGGATTTCATCTTCCCTTGATAAGAGCTTCACTCCTATGCAAAAATTTTTGATTTTCACCATGGATTTCTTCTACATTGGAGAATTTTGAAAAAAAATCTGAAATGTGGAGAAAATACTTGGAAGAATTTCATGGAAATTGATTTAAATGGATTTTAGATGTTGTAGGAAGCCTTCTTAGTAATATTTTGGAGTTTAGTTAAGATTTTTACAAATTTCACAGATCGAGAAATGGCTCCACGACAAAAGCGACGGATAGATTATGACGAAACCCGATTCATTAATGCAAGAGCACAAACTCGATATTTTTAAAACATACAAGCAAGAAAATGCATTCAAGATCGAGTTTTCAAGAATCCAGGAGGAGAAGTTGAGTGAATCATTAAGGAGCGAGGATGGGAAAATTTCTGTTTCGTGACCAACAGAGCCGCTATGGAAGTAGTGAAGGAATTTTATGCAAACTTAACACAGGCTGAAGATGCACCGGTTAAGGTTAGAGGATTTTTTGTGGAATTCAACGCTGCTAGAATAAACGCTTTTTACGAGGTTAGAGACACCTACACCAGCGAGTATGAAACTTTTGGAACTATGGAAGGACCACTGGAAGAGGTGATCGACTTTCTCACTGATGGAAAAAGAGTCTGGAAGATAAAGCAGCGGGAACGGGTAAACTTCCTTCTTTCTATGCTAAATGCAACATCTAAAGCCTGGCATTATTTTATTTGTTCTACTTTATTACCTACATACCACCATAGTGAGGTAACAAGAGATAGAGCAGTTCTAAATTTCTGTATTCAGAACCAGAAGAGTATTAATGTGGGAAATGTTATTTATAAAAATATATTAGCCACCACTAGAAATGAAAGTGGAGGAGGACTAGGACATCCTGGTCTTGTCTATGCACTCTGCCAATTATCTGGTGTAGAGGTAAGAGATGATGAGGAATGGATTGAACCTATGAAACCCCTTACTCAGGCTAATATAAAGAAATATGAATCCCACGAAGGATGGAGATCTGGGACAAGGGAATATGTACCTTCTTCAAGTAGAGATATACCCTCTACTAGTTATGAACCCCCTCAGTACACCACTCCTACCCTTCGAGATCTGATGAATGAATTAACCCTGAGTAGAAAGAGTTTTGAGTTATTTGGAGAAAATATGGAAACAAGATTTGAGCATATAGACCAAAGGATCGGAGGCTTGGAAAGAAGACACGATTATGATAGCGAATATCTCCAGCGACATTCAGAGTACGAAATTGCATACTATGAGGCTGAACGTCGATATAGGAGTGGTGATTTAGATGTTATCTTTCCTGAGTGCCCCCGCTATTCACAGTACCAGCCTGCTCAGCCTTCTCAGCCTGGAGATCAGGGAGATGACATAGCTTGGGATTTTGATCCAGAAGATTAGAGCCTTTATTTAGTTTATTCAGTTTGTTTAGATTTGTTGCTATTTTGGGAAACTTTATTATTTTGGATGTAATTATTCTGTACTTTCTAGAGACTATGGATGTTGGTATATTTGCTTATGCTATGATATTAGACTTCTTATGTGTGTTAAATTAGTTTGAAATTTTTTATATATATAGGATGTTAGTTTAAGTTTTTATAAGTTATGAATGTTAACATTGTTTAGATTGCTTTAATATGTTTTAAAATAGATTAGTTAAGTGTATGTGTAGTAATAGATTAAGTTTTCAATTGTTATGTTTGATACTTATTTAAAAATTTCATCCCTGCACTTTCTTTTAAATACTATATGTGGAAGAATACTAACGATACGAGTTACGTAAGTAATGAAAAAGCTCGCAAAAATTTCAAAGAAAAGAAATACCTAAAGCTCAAATGTATGATGAATTTTACTATATACTTTCCCATTTTCACTATTTAGTATAGATAGAAAAATTTAAGTTTGGGGGAAGGTAAAAATACAAATTTAATTATTAAAATTGTTCTCAATTTCTATTTTCAAAAATTATTATTAAATGATTTTCTATAGTAGTTTTTCAATTCAATAAACATGAATTACTTTATTTAATTATTATATAAAGTTAAATAAAATGTTTCTAGTAATTTAATTAATTAATAGAATAAGATATTTGGTTAAAAGGAATAAGAATATAGTAAACTATTTAAAGTAAGGAAAACTATATTCTAAAAATTGAAAATTCTTAAGTATTTAAGTGAAAAAGAAAAGATAGAAACTCAATGAAGTAAAGGCTATGAAATATATATAAGCAAGGAAATATTTTAAGTTTCAAATTTAGGAAGAGAAATTGAAGTTCAAAATTATTAACAGGCTATCCAGATACGGTAATCCTCACTAAAAAGAAAAAGAAGAAAAAGGATCGAAAATCAATCCAAAAAGAAAAGAAAAGAAAAGAAAAACATAAAGTGAGGAGAAGCTTGAGGAGATGCCTTATCAAAAATTGACTTCAATGAAATCAACCTAAAGGGTAAAACTTAAGTATTTTTCTAAACTTATATTTATGGATTAGTATTTTACTAAATAGTATTTTCTTGAACTTCCTATCATCTAAATATCATAAGTAATTTACTCTTTTTAAATATAGTCATTCCTAAAATAAATAGAAAACTAGAAATCTTAGAACTGATAACTAAATAATCTTATATCTATAAAGTTAATTTAATTACTCAGAAATATTTATATTTAACTTTATTATAATATTATTTAAATTTAATTCATATTATCTAAATTGAAAAATTCTATTATAGAAATCATTATATTTATTTAGTATTAAAATTACTTGAGGACAAGTAATAATTAAGTTTGGGGGATTTTGATCACAGAAAAATTCATTAAGAAATTCTTATCTATTTTTTGATGAATTGCACTTTAAAGAAAGGTATTTTCTTTATTTTACTGCAGGAATGAAAATTATAAGTGATTAAAGTAAAATGCATGAAATGGAGCGAATTTGGATCAAAAAGGAACAAATTCATGCAAATTGAACTAAGTTGTTGACGGCGAGATCAAGGCCGCCGACGGCGAGATTATTAAGAAAATTTCTGAAGGAATTATAACTACCTCGCCGACAGCGAGCCCGAGCCCGCCGACAGTGAGATAGCGCTGTTTGAACACCTTCTAGAAGCCCCGCTGACGGCGAGGTCGTTTCCTGCCGACGACGAGACAGTTCAAAATGCAAATACTTTGAACCTGGACACTTTTTGAAGAGGTGTTTAAACACCCCTTGGACCTTTGCCTACCTCTATAAATAGAGACCGAATTCTAGTGTCTAGGTGTGTTTATTTTAAAGTGTCTGAGTCTCTTTTTGGTGTCTTAAGTGTGTTTGTTGTTTGTCATTAGTGAGTTTCTTTAGTTTATTTGAGTGTTATTTAGAAGTTTGCTGTACTAGAAGGAAAAGTTAAAGGAACTTCAAGGAGTCTGCTTGGGGAGGAAATTAAGATAAGTATCTTTGTTTATTGTTGTTGTTAACTTTAAATGAAATCCATGCTTTGTTTTATTCCCATGCATTCTGAGTAGTTTTCTTAGTCTTTCTACTTGTTTATGAAAATTATGCGAATTGATGAAATTAAATAGAAGTACCTAATATATTAAAATAAATTGTGATAATTTTTACTTAAAACTTAATTTACTTTCAATCCAGCCAATTGAGTTGTTAAAATATATTGAATTATCAACTATAGTAAACATTACATCCAATATTCAGGGAAGTCAAAAACCTTGGAAGGAGGGTGCAAATAAATAGGGAAATATTAATTATCGAACGTAGAATTAGACATTTTAGTGTGACAGACTAAAATATTCAATTTGGTTCTATTGTTTGAGAGCTGAAGTGTAGATGTTAGCCCTCGAGTGAGTGGAAAGTGGGAGCTGCGAAGTGGCGACAGGTATCCTCCTGACCTCAGCTGCAGATTCAGTAATTAAACATAGGATTAGTCAATGTTCTTTGCACCTGGACCAAAGGGTAAAGAATAGGAATGCTCCTATTTGTCACAATACAATTTAAGAATTCTATTTAAATTCATCATTCACTTAATTTTCTAAAAACAAGGAGAAGGATACTTTTTCTGAATTATTTAAATCAACTTTATTTCAAGCATTAGTTTATTTTAGTTTGCTTTAGTTACTTTAAATTTCCGTTTACTATATTAGTAAGTAATTCCTTTAAATTTAGCTGATAACAAATCTGTTAAAAACTTCCCTGTGGGATCAATAACCAGGACTCCACTAGAGCCCTGTATTACTTGATACGATACGTATACTTGCATAGAATCCACATTAAACATTAAATCATATAATTAAATATATATATATATATATATATTAAAGCGGAATCAAGTTTTTGGTGCCGTTGCTATAAACATAAATTGCAAATATATTAAAAGTGGGTCATAAGGTATCAAACCTACAAATCCACTACTACGCATACAAAATCAAACTAAAAAGTAAATAAGCACACAAATATACTACAAAGTAAAGGTTTTCAGATACTGCAATATCTATAAATAAGTACCGTTTATCTACCTTCCCCGGCAACGACGCCAAAAACTTGACAGCGACTTTATATATGTTTAAAAATGCAAGAATTTAAGAATTTAGATTTATATATTTATAATGATTTAGTAAAGTCACAAAGTCAACGCAAGTATACGTATCGTATCAAGTAATACAAGGCTCTAATGGAGTTCTGGTTATCGATCCCACAGGGAAGGCAACGTTCTTTAAATCAGATAATATAGCACTAAAATCCAATACCAACTGTAATAATTACTCGAGTGTACTACAACTAGTGAATGCAAAGTATGGTAATAATAAAGCTACTACAATTACTTCTACTTACTAAACTAATTTAACAAACACACGCTAACTTATGTGATTTATAAGACACTTCTATGTGAAAAGTGTATTCCTTCCTGCATAAAGATTATGATGTGTGAATGATGAAGAATGGTAATTTTCTGTATTGTGCCAAATAGGAGCATATTTGCTTCTTTACCCTTAAAAGAGTACCTCCTCTTCCAAGCATGTAAAGAACATTGACATATCTTAAGTTTAGTCACTAAATCTAAGGCTAGGCTGGGAGAATACCGACTCTCACTACGGAGCTCCCACTCACCCTTCACCTCAAGGCTAACAATAGGCTTCAGTTACCAATCTTAGGACCAAATTGGGGATCCCATTTTGTCATCATGAAACTTTCAATTTGAAGTCCATCCAAATTCATTTCCCTATTTATTTGCACTCAATCCCCATGAACTACGCAATTCATTCACGGACATTGAATGGGTTCTTCATTCTTGTTGTAGAACATTCAATTCATTTGGAATTAATGTTCCTCAACATATTTTAACAAATCAATCGGCCGGATTTAAAAGTAAATTAAGTTCCAAATGAAAGGATCATTACAACTTTTATAACACTTTAAGGGCACATCAATTCCACATCACATCATCACTACTTTATGCAAGAAGAAAGGCAAAGGAAACTACTCACAATTCATGGAGAAGATACAATAAAACATGGATTTTATATATAAAAGAAGAGTCATACAAATCACAATAGCAAATACAACTTATCTCCTTCTCTTTGCCAAGCAAATTCCTTCAAAGTTCCCTTGATTTATTTTCTATTCTTTGCAACACTTGATTCCCTCCTTGGAACAAAGATGAAGAAGCAATCTCTCACTTTACTCCCTCTTCTCCCCTCCTTAGAGAAGAATCTCTCTTCAAATCACAAACCCTAACTCTCACTCACATTTTCCTTACACTCTCTACAGTAATACTTTTCTTCTTTTTCATTTTGAACACTTAATTTTATGTTTGGAACGAATTCCCCAAGAGTTTCTTCAAGCACCCCTTCAAAAATCCTCCAAAACTCTTCAATTTGAAATGAATCGACATAGGGCGTCGGCGGTGCCCTATCCTGCCAATAATTGCTGAAGTTTTTGGAAAAGGGCGCCGGCGGCGCCCATTCTGGCACTGGCGGTGCCAGAAGCTGTTTTCCTCCAAATTGCTCCATTTTGCTCCAAATTCGTTCCTTTTTGCACATTTTCACTCCAATCACCTATAATCATCATACCTGCAACAAATTATGAAAAATATCTTCCTTTAAAGTGCAATATCACCAAAAATAGGTAAAAACATATAGCTAAAAGAGTATATATTTGTGGTGCATCAGATAGCCTTTAATTATTTTGAACTTCACCCTTCTTACCCAAAATTTGAAACTTACCACATTCCTTTACCTTATAGACATTTCTTTAGCTTATTAATGATTAATCATGGAGTCTCAATCATTTCCTATCACATAAAATTTTAATATTTTTAATATTTCAAACATACAGTTTTTCTTACTTTGAATAGTTAACTATAGTCCTATACTTTTATACCAAATATCTTACATTACAAAATTACTTTTCATTACCAAACACTTTCATTCAATTATATAAAATACTTGACCAAAATCAAAATACAGTTATCTGAAATTGAGTTCTATTACAAGAAATCATGTTACTAATTTTTGAAAATAATTTTAAATGAGAACAATTAAGAGTTAATTCTTTCCCTTCACCCAACTTAGATTTTTGAATATAATTAACATGGAAGAAAGAAAAGATCAAAATATAACTCATACCTCAAAGTGCTGGCTTTTCATACCTTTGAGTTTCAACAAGTTTTCTTCATAAAGTAGAACAGTATACCTGAAATAATTAAGAAGCATTTCTATACACAAATATGGGTTAGAAGTTTATAAAGAAGAAGTTTAAACACATTAAACAGTGCACATAACATTAACATCCAACTGTTACTTGTACATATTAAACTAGCAAACCAAACACATAAAAACTTCACTATCACATCACATACATCACAAATCAACAACAAAGTCTACTACCAGTACATCCAACACACATATAAAATATAAGATACAAATCATAAGGAGTCTCAGGTACATCACAAATACAAAACACAAATACATCACAAAGTTCAATGAAAAATAAAAATAAAAATACACAATCTACCAATCTTCATCTTCTGCAGGAGCTCCACCATCATCAGGTTCCTCAGGTTGGTATGGAGTATACTCAGGGTAAGTAAGAAATACAGCATCAGTGTCTCCCCTGAAAAATCTCATCTGTGCGTCATGATAAGCTATCTCATATTCTCTCCACCGCACTTGATAATCATCATTCATTTTGTTCCTTATTTTTAGTCCCTCTACTCTGGTGTTTAACCTTTCCAATTGATCCATAACATCATGCAGAGTAGGCTCCCTAGACGTAGATGGTCTATCTTGATTAGAAGAAGGCTCATTAGCTCTCTTACTCCATTTCTATACTACATGGGATTCATAAGTTTTCATATTTAATTTAGTAATAGGCTTCAGGGAGTGGACTACCTCATCATTATCTTCATTCATTACACCTGCCTTAATACATAAAGCATGAATCAGACTGGGGTGTCCTAGTCCTTCTGTAGTCTCTCCTTTTGAGCTTATCAAAATACTTTTATGAAAAATAGCCCCAATATTTATATTCTTCATATTCTGAATATAGTAATTCAGAATAGCTCTATCAACAGTAACATCACTGTGATGGTTGGTCGGTAACAGTCTTGTAGAAATGAAATAATGTCAGGCTTTTGATACAGGATTCAAATTTGAAAAGGGAAAATTAACTTTCTTTCTCTGCTTAATCTCCCATTCCCTTTTTCCATTAGTCAAAAAGTTTATAATCTCATCCAATGCTTGATTCGTGATAGAAAATTTTTCATATTCACAATGGTTGGGTGCTCTCAACTGATAAAATGCATTTATGCTGGCATGGGTGAATTCAATCATTTGGCCTCTAACTAGAATGAATTCACTCTCAAAATAATACAAATTAGCATAAAATTCCCAAATAATACCCAACATCACATTTGAAGTGAAATAGCAGAAAATCTCCCATTGACGATTAACAATCAGTTCTTCAAGCATTCTTCCAAGATTTTCAAAGGCTCTTTCATGAATACATTTCTTATTTCTAAGAAACGTACTAAAATGTGAATAGGCATTGAAATTCACAACTTTACTTTCATCATATTCAAATTTCCTCTTCCCCTTAGCCAATCTTGGAGCCGTTTATCTAAAAATATCAAATTTTTCCAAATCAATTTTAAAATTACAATGCAATCTACTCCAAGAAAAATTTAAATAAATAAGAACTCAAAATCCATGAAAAATCTCCAAAGTTTCTCTGAAAACTTCAAAATTCCAAATCTTCCTAATGTAGGAGATTTCCACGGATAAAATAGAAAAATTTTAGGTTAAAGTGTAGCACTTACCAATATAAGATGAAATCCAAACTTTTCCAGCCATGAAATTGCTACAAATCCAAATGTTAGTGAGCCCTAGGCGTGAAAATCATCATTGTTTGGAGGTTGAAGACAAAGATTTGGGCAAAAATGGTAGGTCCCAGGGTTAAATCGCAAAAAATTGGAGTTTCAGGAATTTTTCGGGTTCGAGCACTGGAAGCAGCGCCGTTCTGCGCGTTATTCTACTGAAATGGCCAAACGCTCTGAATTTTGGCGCTCTCCGACACTGGTGGCAGCGCTATTCGGCGCCAGTTCAAAAACTGGGCTTCCAACTTTCTTTTGTAATTTCGATTATTTCAAGCCCGCTCTGATGTCTAATTATTCTAATTAAGCATTGAATAACATCCTAAAGCCTTGGAAAATGATATTTTTTGACACAAACAACACATAACATTACTTTCATATATAAAATCCATGAGTCATGCACATACACACAACACTAAACATTACACATTTTCAAGCCATATAATCTTAAATTCAGCGTCGCACATAACCACAACACAATAACACTAAGAACTAAACAAACAAGCATGTCCAAATATAACATTCAAACCAAATAAAGTAAAGCAAAGCAATGCAATCAGACATAAAAACACATAAATACACTAATCAAGTTTTCATTCTTTCTCTAAACTATTATCAATTCTAAGATCTCCCATCGATTGAGCATGGACAAATAAATTGTAGAATGGACGAAATAGAAATTCTTCAGTAGAATCCTTTTCAATCCAACCTTTTCTTCTCATCAATCACGTCAAACTTCCTTCAAGATATTCAGAATGATCAAAATGCTCCTTCATTCTCCAATCCAGATGATCAAAGAAATCATAAAGATTGTTGATTGCATTCATTAGATGTTATACTTCCTTCTCCAATTTTTTGATTTTTTTTAAGATGATATGTGAGCTTTCAGGAAAATAAGTAGGAATGGGTG
The DNA here is from genome assembly GCA_022702705.1 of Papilionanthe hookeriana x Papilionanthe teres. Lineage (NCBI taxonomy): Eukaryota > Viridiplantae > Streptophyta > Magnoliopsida > Asparagales > Orchidaceae > Papilionanthe > Papilionanthe hookeriana x Papilionanthe teres. The sequence goes on from CM040427.1 coordinate 16,339,354, forward strand.
CTGAATTTTGAGATGGTTAATCTTCAATAATGCTCATATCATTCATATCACTAATTGTCTAGTTATTATATGCATCTGTTGGGTCTATTGGCTTCCAAACTAGAAGTACTCTTTTCCAGTTCTCATATGGCACTTGTGATTGACTGCATAGGAGAAATATGGTGGAAGGATTTCCAAGCCCATACATTGATCCATGAATGATCAATCCCAAAATAGACTTAATAACTATTGAACCAACATCAACAGACATTCATATTTGAATACAATAATTCAGAATAACACACTCCTTAGTTACCTTACTGATTTTCATTGTTGGGAGAAATTTTGCACAAATGAAGTAATGTAAGTGTTTCGACATAGGATTTAATAGTGTGGTCGAGAAACTTACATACCTGCTATCTCTTATCTCACATTCATCACTTTCATCCGGCAGATATCCGTATATGTCATTCATATTGTCCTTCATCGGGGCAAAATTCAAATAGTGGCAGATTGGCACATTCTCAATCATGTATAAATTATTAATCTTTGCAGGAGTAAATGTGACAAACCTACCTCACACATAAACTGATCCTTGGTTGATTCCATGAAGATTTGCATAAAACTCTTTCACAACTGGAACAATTACAGCGGTAGTAGTATAACACAATACTTCCCAACATCTCTAAACAATAATTTAATCAATTCTAATTGTAGGAGAATTTGTACCTCGATTTATAAAGCCTCACTCCTTAATCAATCTCCTTTTCTAGATATTTTTGTTGAAAAGTTGCTGTGCCTCGAAACTTATGAACTTTTTTGTGGTTGAACACTTGAAATCTTTAAATTTCCATCGAGTCGAAATCCATTTGGACAAGAATTTGGGTCTTCCACTTCTCTCCTTCGGAAGTTCCAGCGCCTAGGGGTGGGATTTGGAAGTTCTAACGGAGGAGTTACCACCTAGAACCGCCAAAACTCATTTTAAAGACAAGAAATGATTTTCTGAACTGTGGCGCTGTCCAGCGCTAATATCAGTGCTGTTCGGCGCTAGTTCAAATTCGCCAAACTTCACTTCGTTCAAAATTTTTCCAAATTGTGATTCGATTCATTTCTTAAATATTATTAATGATAATTAAGGAAGAATAAGTCTTAATTAATCAACAAAAAACAAAAATAACACATCAAACAAAGAAAACACTCAATAAATGTCGGTTGTCTCCCATAAAGTGCTTGGTTTAACATCGTCAGCCCGACATAACATTCATTTATTCAGGTTAATCCAACATTAAAACCTCTTTAAAATTAGGTATATTGCCTTCAAAATATGGTTTTAATCATTGGTCATTAACTTTTAATATTCTTCCATATTTAGGGTCTTCGATAATCACAGCTCCAAACTAATACACTTTTACGATAATAAAAGGTCCTGTCCATCTAGATTTCAGTTTCCCAAGAAATAATTTCAATCTTGTATTGTATAATAAAACTTTTTGTCCTAGTTCAAATTCCTTTTTGATAATTTTCCAATTATGCCATATTTTTCTTCTTTCCTTATATATTCTATCATTATCATATGCTTCATTTCTAATATCTTCCAATTCATTTAATTTCAACAGTCTCTTCTCACCAGTATCTTTCAAATTAAAATTTAGTTTCTTTATTGCCCAATATGCTTTATATTCTAATTCAACTGGAAGTGACAAATTTTTCCAAATATTAATCTATAAGGGGACATTCCTATAAGAGTTTTATAAGCAATTATGTATGCCCATAAAGCAGTATCTAATCTAGCAGACCAATCCAATTTCTCAGGATTAATAACTTTCTCTAGAATTCATTTAATTTCATAATTAGATACCTCTGCTAAACCATTAGTTTGGGGATGATAAGTTGTAGGATTCTATGCATAATATTATATTTTTCTACGAATCTCTGAATCAGATTATTCTTAAAATGGGATCCTCCATCAGTGGTGATTACTCTAGGCATTCCATATCTTGTAAAAATATTTTTCATTAAAAACCTCAAAAATCTTTTAGCATCACACCTAGGTAAAGTATTGCCTCAATCCATTTTTATACATAATCAACAACAATCAGTATATATATATTTCCAAATGAAGGCATAAATGGTCCCATAAAATCTAATCACATGCATCAAAAATTTCAACTTCCAGAGTAAAACTAAAAGGCATTTCATTTCTTCTAGATATATTGTCTATTCTTTGACATCGATCACAAGTTTTGATAAATTTATAAACATCTCTGAAAAGTGTAGGCCAATAAAATCCATATTGCAAAATCATATGTGTAGTTCTATTAACAGAATCATGATATTCTCAAATACTTTTTTAGTTTCTTCATAAGGCATACATCTCCTAATAATAAGATCTTTACATTGCTTATATAGAAAAGGATCGTCCCAAAAATAAAATTTAGCATCATGCTTAAATTTTTTATGTTGTTGCATTGTTAAATCAGGTGATAAAATATTACTAATGATGTACTTCACAATATCAGCATACAATGGTAAATTTCCTTCAATAATATTATATAATTGCTCGTCAGGAAAAGTTTCAAAAATTTCTTTTTCAAAATCATCCAAATTAGGTTGTTCAAGTCTTGATAAATGATCAGCAATTTGATTATTGACCCCTTATCTATTAACGATCTCAAAATCAAATTCTTATATTAAACGCATTCATCGAATCAGTCTTAGTTTTGCATCCTTCTTTTGCATTAAGTATTTAATAGCAGAATGATCAGTATGCACTATACATTTAGCTCCATTAAGTAAGATCTAAATTTTTCAAAAGCATATACAATTGCCAATAACTCTCTTTCAGTAGTAGTGTAATTAATTTGAGTAGCAGTAAGAGTCTTACTAGCATAGTATATAAATTTAAACATTTTGTCATGTCTTTGCCCTAAAACAACTCCAATAGCGTAATCGCTAGCATCACACATTAGGTCAAATGGTTTCTCCCAATTAGGTGAAACTATTATAGGTGCAACAATTAATTTTTTCTTCAATAGATCGAAAGCTTTTAAAAATTCATGGTTAAAATTAAACTTTCTCTATTTTTCCAAAAGTTGGCATAGAGGCTTAAATATTTTTGAAAAGTCTTTGATATATTACCTATAGAATCCTACATGTCCCAAAAAGCTTCTTAACCCTCTCACAGTTGTCAGAGGTAGTAATTTTTCTATAACATAAATTTTCACAGGATTTACTTCCATGCCATATTAAGATATTTTATGCTCAAGCATAATTCCTCCTGCAACCATAAATTAACACTTTTTCGAGTTTAGGACTAAATTTTTTCTCTCACATACCTTTAAAACTTTTTCTAAGTTGCATAGGCATGCATTAAATGAATCTCCAAATACTGAGAAATCATCCATAAACATTTATATTCCATTATCAATTAAATTAGTAAATATGGATGTCATACATCTTTGAAATATTGCAGGTGCATTACATAATCTAAAGGTCATTCTTGTAAAAGCAAAAGTTCCATAAGGGCTAGTAAATGTAGTTTTCTCTTGATCCTCAGGAGAAATAGTTATTTGGTGATAACTGGTATATCCATCTAGAAAGCAATAGTACTTGTGTCGAGCAAGTCTGTCTAGCATTTGTTCTAAAAAGGGTAAAGGAAAGTGATCTTTTCTGGTGGCGGCATTTTATTTTCTATAATCAATACATATTTGCCAATTAATGACTTGTCTTGTCGGTATAATTTCATCTTGATCATTTACATCAACAGTCACTCCTCCTTTCTTAGGAATACAATGAATTGGGCTCACCCAAACACTATCAGAAATACGATATATAATTCCAGCATCTAACCACTTTAATATCTCTTTTTAACCAATTCTTCCATTATTGGGTTCAGTCTCCTTTGTGGATCAACTCTTGGTTTGTGTTGTTCATCCAATAAAATTATGTGCATATAGATCAAAGGACTGATTCCTTCAATATCAGCTATGGACTAACCAAAAGCTTTTTTGTATCTTTTTAAGGTTTCTAATAATTTTTGTTCTTGTTATTCATTTGAATCTGAAGATACAATGACTGGTAAGGTAGATAATTCTCCTAAAAACATGTACTTTAAATGACTAGGAAGAATTTTCAGCTCAAGTTCAGGGGCTTTAATGATAGATGGAATAAAAGTTTTATCTCAATTTTCCACAGTATCCAATCTCTCAAAATTTCCTGAACAAAGTCTAACTTTTCATTCTTCATATCATCCAAATCATCTTCATTTTCACTTTCATTTTCATCATCACATTCCAGATTTTCTTCAAATACTTCTTTAAAATAATTTTCTATAAAAAATCACAGACTTCCATTTGATAACACTCATCATCTTTTTCAGTTGAAGGGTACTTCATAGATTTCAGAATGTTGAAAGTTACCTCTTAGTCATTAACTCCTCTTTGGACATCAATCATAGCTCTCCCAGTAGCAAGGAATGGTCTTCCCAAAATAATTGAAATTTATTTATCTTCCTCCATATCTAATACAATAAAGTCCACAAGAAAGATAGATATATTCACCTTCACTAACACATCTTCCACAACTCTTTTAGGATAAGTGATAAAATTATTAGCTAGTTGAAGAGTCACAAATGTAGGTGAAATTTCTCATATTTTTAATCTTTTGAAAGTTGATAAAGGTATAAGATTAATACTAGCCCCAAGATCACATAAAGCTCTTCCGAAAAAAAATTCACCTATAGCGCACCGGATAGTGAAACTACCCGGGTCTTTAAGTTTTTCAGGATGTTTTTTCTGGATAATTGCAATACACTCACTGCTAAGTGCAACAGTCTCGTGATCTTTAAACTTTCTCTTCCTTTTAGGTATGTCCTTCATAAAATTTGCATAATCAGGCATCAGCTTTAATGCTTCAACAAATGGAATATTAATCGTCAATTTATTAAGAATTTCTAAAAATTTTACAAATATTTTATTCATGTTCTGTTTCCTTAGTCTTTGAGGAAAAGGAAGAGGTGATTTTTCAACAGTTATCTCTTATTAGAACCTTTCTTAATGTTCACTTTCGCTCTTTTAACTTCGACTTCTTTTTAAACTCTTGGTTCCAATTCTTTTCCACTCCTTAATTGAATAGCCTTAATTTGCTCTTTGTTTAATCTTTCGGGTTGATCTCAACATTACTAGGAAGTTTCCCAGAAGGTCTATTATTAAGCGCAATAAAAATATGTCTCAATTGATTTTCATTGTTCTTCATCGCAACTTTTTGAGCTTGAATTTGATTAACCATATTCAGAATCATTTCTTCGGTAGACAACTTCTTTTCCTTAAATTGTTGATTACTATTAAAATCAGGAGGATAAGAAGGTCTAAAATTGGTATTTCCTTGATTTTTCAGATTTCCAACTGTATTCATAAGATTGTTTCCCCATTGTGGGTTAACGACAACATTGGTATTATTCCAGTTGAAGTTCGGATGATTCCTCCAACTAGGATTATAATAATTCGAATAAGGATTATTGACTTTATTCTACATAGCATTCAAGGTTTCATTAGTCATTTGAGAGTCTATCATATGTCCTGATGAATTTTCTTCTAACATTAGAGGTGTTGGAGAATAATTCATTCCATATTGATCTATTTCTTAGAAAGTATAGCAATTTGAGAGACTATCATAGTTATCGCATCAGAATCATGAATATCGGCTACTCTCTTAGGATTTACCCGCTCAAAGGGCCATTAAAAATTATTAGAAGTCATCTCCTCAATTAATGAATATGCTTCATCAAAAGTTTTTGACATTAATGATCCACCAGCAGCAGCATCGATAATAGATCTCAAAGATCCTACTAATCCATTATAGAAGGTTTGAATTATTAACCAAACTGGTAAAGCATGGTGTGGACACTTCCTCAGAAGATCTTTAAATCTTCCCAAGCTTCATATATGGATTCTCTATCAAACTGACTAAAAGATGTGATATCATTTCTCAACTTAGCAGTTTTGGAAGGAGGAAAATATTTCGACAGAAACTTTAGTGAAAGCTCTCCCCAAGTTTTAATAGATCCAGCTGCTATTGAATTTAACCACGCATTAGCCTTATCCCTAAGTAAAAAAGGAAAAAGTCAAAGTCTAACAGCATCGTTCGACACTCTGTCATATTTAAAAGTAGCACATAGTTCTAGAAAACGAGCTAGATGTAAGTTATGATCTTCATTAGGTGTTCCTCCAAATTGATTATTCTATACCATTTGGATAATAGCAGGTTTAAGCTCAAATGAATTAGCAACAACATCAAGATTTTGAATAGTTAAGTGAATTTCATCTGATGTTGGATTAGTATAATCTCTTAAAGGTCTTGGTATATTTTTTGTTTTGATTGTTTAAATTGTTCGCCATTTTATGAGGATTTGCATATTGTTTTTCTTATTTTTGAATTTTTCTAATGGTACGCTCTAATTCAGAATCGTAAGGTACAAAACCTATAAGTATGATACTACGCATACAAACACAATAAACACACACTAACAATAAACACACACACACAACTATGACTTGCAATTCAAATATATGATTTCCATTACTACAAAAATAAATAATAATAGTTACTTTTTTTTACCTTGCCTCCCCGGTAAGGCGCCAAAAACTTGGTGCTACTTTTTAAATTTACAAAAATTAATGAACTTAGATTTAGATTTATATATTGATTTAAATGATAATGAGTCACACAATCAATAGAAGTACACATATCGCTCAAGTAATACAAGGATCTAGTGGAGTCCTGGAATATCGATCCCATAGGGAGGCTTTACTTTTATGGTGTAGCACAAAAATCTCTTATCGAATCACATCACAATTGCAAGTGGTTTAATTCTTTAAGTAAAGATAAACAGGTTTAATTACTATATCTACCAAAGCACGTTCTAAACTCTAGCAAGTTAAACTAACACAAGACTAAATTTATAACAAAGTTCAGTTGTAAGAAAGAGTCTTCCTCCTTTCCATTCACAATGTGATGATTATTGAGACATAGATCAGTGATCCAAATGTATTGTGCCAAATAGGAGCATTCCTATTCTTTACCCAAATTTCAACTTATAAAGAATATTGGCAAATCCTAAGTTTAGTCCCCAAATCTGTGGTTAGGCTGGGAGGATATTGGGCTCTCACTCCAGAGCTCCCACTTCCCTTCACCTGAAGGCTAACTCTCGCTTCAATTTCTAAAAATTAGGACCAATATGAGGATTTCAGCCTGTCACTCTTAAATCTCTAATTCTACACCCATCAAAGTATATTTTCCTATTTATTTTCACTCAACCCCCATGAACTTCACCATTCATGGAATTTGAATGTGAATTTCATTTTTGTTGTGGAATTCATAATCCTTTTGGAAGATATGTTTCCCAACAAGTTTTAACAATTCAATTGGCAAAATCAAAAGTAAATGAAGTTTTAAGTGAAAAGGTCATCACAAATTCTCTATAATAAATCGGCACATCATTTACATTTCACAACATCAACATATCACATGAAAAGGAGAAAGACTAAGAAATCTACTCAAAACTCATGAGAAAAAGATGACAAAACATGGATTTCATATATAAAAACAACGTCATACAAACAGAGTAAAGTAAAGACAACTTATCTCAAACTCTTCCCCAAAAAACTCTTCCCCAAGCGAATCTCAAGGAATTCCTTTGACTCCTCTTCTTTCTTCACAACAACACACAATTCTCTCTTCAGAATAGTAAGGAAGAAGAAATCTCTCACTTTTCCTCTCCTCTTAGAAGAGAAAAACACAAACCTAACTTCCTACACAAAATGGAAAGAACTCACTCTCTAAACTCTAAACTCTTCTCTTCCTTTTTTCCCCCTTTTAAAATGTGGCTCCAAAAGTATTTAAATTCTGCCACAACTGAATTCCCAATAGTTTCCTCAAGCAACCTTTAAAAATCTGGCCAAATATATTGAATCTAATTCAAAATGGGGACAGGGCGCTGTCCGGCGCTGGTAGGAGCGCCGTTCGGAGCATTATTCAGCCAAAATGTCGTAACTCTCTAGAAACTGGCGATATCCAATGCTGGTGACAGCGCCGTTCAGCGCTAGTTCAATAAAATGTACTTTTGTCCTTTTTCACTCCAAATTCGCTCTTTTCGCTTCCTTTTGCTCTACAACAACAACAACAAAGCCTTAATCCCACTAAGTGGGATTAAGGCCTAAAATCATTGTACCTGCATGAAATCATTAAAAATACTTTTCTTTAAAGTGTAATATCATCAAAAACAGGTATGAAATGAATAGTAAAAGCTATCAAATTTTTATTGAATCAATAAACAATCGCTAATAACTCTCTTTCAGTAGTGGTGTAATTAATTTGAGCATCGGTAAGAGTCTTACTAGTGTAATATATAAATTTAAACATTTTGTCATGTCTTTGCCCTAAAACAACTCCAATAGCATAATCGCTAGTATCACACATTAATTGAAATGGTTTCTCCCAGTTAGGTGAAACTATTATAGGTGCAGGAATTAATCTTTCCTTAATAGATCAAAAGCTTTTAAGCATTCATCGTTAAAATCAAACTTCATATCTTTTTCCAAAAGTTGGCATACAGGCTTAGTAATTTTTTAAAAGTCTTTAATATATCGCCTGTAGAATCCTACATGTCCCAAAAAGCTTCTTACCCCTCTCACAGTTGTTGGAAGTGGTAATTTTTCTATATTTTGAATCTTCACGGGATCTACTTCCATGCCATATTCAGATTTTTTATGCCCAAGCACAATTCCTCCTGCAACCATAAATTGACACTTTTTCCAGTTTAGGACTAAATTTGTTCTTTTGCATACCTCTAAAACTTATTCTAAGTTGCATAGGCACTTATCAAATGAATCTCCAAATACTTAGAAATCATCCATAAACACTTCTATTCCATCATCAATTAATTTACTAAATATGCACGTCATAGATATTTGAAATGCTGCAAGTGTATTACAAAATCTAAAGGGCATCCTTCTAAAAGCAAAAGTTCCATAACGGCTAGTAAATGTAGTCTTCTCTTAATCCTCGGGAGCAATAAGTATTTGGTGATAACCAGTATATCCATCTAGAAAACAATAGTACTTGTGTCCAGCAACTCTATCTAGCATTTAGTCTAGAAATGGCAAAGGAAAGTGATCTTTTCTGGTGGCGGCGTTTAATTTTTTATAATCAATACATATTGGCCAAGCAGTAACTTGTCTTGTCAGCATAATTTCATTTCGATCATTTACGTCAACAGTCACTCCTCCTTTCTTAGTAACACAATGAATTGAGCTTACCCAAACACTATTAGAAATAGGATATATAATTCTAGCATATAACCACTTTAAAATCTCTTTCTTAACCACTTCTTTCATTATTGGGTTCAGTCTCCTTTGTGGATCAACTTTAGGTTTGTGTTGTTCATCCAACAAAATTTTGTGCATACAAATCGATGGACTGATTCCTTTAATATCAGTTATGGACCAACAAAAAGTCTTTTTGTATCTTTTTAATTTGTCCAATAATTTTTGTTCTTAATATTCATTTTAATCCGTAGATACAATGACTATTAAAGTAGATGATTCTCCTAAGCACATATACTTTAGATGATTAGGGAGAACTTTCAGCTCAAGTTCAGGGGGTTTAATGATAGATGAAATTAAATTTTTATCTCAATTTTTCATAGTATCCAATCTTTCAAATTTTTCCTGAACAAATTCTAAGTTTTGATTCTTCAAATCATCAAAATCATCTTCATTTTCACTTTCATTTTCATCCTCACATTCCACATTTTCTTCAAATACTTCTCTAAAATGATCTTCTCTCGAATAATCACATATTTCCATTCGAAAGCACTCATCATCTTTTTTAGTTGAAGGGATTTCACAGACTTCAGAATATTGAAAGTTACCTCTTGGTCATTAACTCTCATAGTTAATTCTCTTTTTTTAACATCAATCATAGCTCTCCCAGTAGCAAGGAATGGTCCTCCCAAAATAATTGGAATTTCTTTATCTTCCTCCATATCTAATACATCTTCCACAAGAAAGATAAATTTATTCACCTTTACTAATATATCTTCCACAACTCCTTTAGGATAAGTGATAGAACGATCAGCCAATTGAAGAGTCACAGATATAGGTGAAATTTCTTGAATTCTCAATCTTTTGAAAGTTGATAAAGGCATAAGATTAATACTAGCTCCAAGATCACATAAAGCTCTTCCGAAAAATTTCTCACCTATAACACACAGGATAGTAAAACTACCTGGGTCTTTAAGTTTTTCAGGAAACTTCTTCTGAATAATTGCACTACACTCACTGCTAAGTGCAACAGTCTCGTGGTCTTTAAACTTTCTTTTCTTTTTAAGAATATCCTTCATAAACTTTGCATAATCAGACATCTGTTCTAATGCTTCAACAAAGGGAATATTAATTGTTAATTTCTTAAGAATTTCCAAAAACTTTACAAATTTTTTATCCCTGTTCTGTTTCTTTAGTCTTTGAGGAAAAGGAGGAGGTGATTTTTCAACAGTTATCTTCATTGGTTATAGCGGATATTCGTCTGGATATATCTTATTAGAACTTTTCTCGATGTTCACTTCCTCTCTTTCAACTTCGACTTCTTTTTGAACTCTTGGTTCTAATTCTTTTCCACTCCTTAATTGAATAGCCTTAATTTGCTCTTTATTTTGATCTTTTGGATTGATCTCAACATTACTAGGAATATTTCCAGAAGGTCTATTATTAAGCGCGGTAAAGATATGTCCCAATTGATTCTCAATGTTCTTCATTGCAACATTTTGAGCTTGAATTGGTTTGCCCATATTCAGAATCATTTCTTCTATAGACAAATTCTTTTCCTTAAATTGTTGATTACTATTAAAACCAGGAGGATTAGAAGGTCCATAATTGGTATTTTCTTGGTTTTACAGATTTCCAACTGGATTCATAGGATAGTTTCCCCATTACGGGTTAACAACAGCATTGGTGTTATTCCAGTTGAAGTTCAGATGATTCCTCCAACTAAGATTATAATAATTCGAATAAGGATTATTGACTTTTTTATTTATGACATTCAATGTTTCATAAGCCATTTGAGAGTCTATCATCTTTCTTGATGAATTTTCTTCTAACACTGGGAGTGTTGGAGAATAATTTATTTCATATTGATCTATTTTCTTAGAAAATGCAGCAATTTGAGAGACTATAATAGTTCGCATCAAAATCATGAATTCTAGCTACTTTCTTAGGATTTACCCGCTCAGAGGGCCATCAAAAATTATTAGTAGTCATCTCTTCAATTAAGGAATATGCTTCATCAAAAGATTTTAACATTAATGATCCACCAGCAACAGCATCAATAATCGATCTCAAAGATCCCACTAATCCATTATAAAAGGTTTGAATTATTAACCAGTTTGGTAAAGCATGGTGTGGACACTTCTTCAGAAGATCTTTAAATCATTACCAAGCTTTATATATGGATTCTCCATCAAACTGACTAAAAGATGTAATATCATTCCTCAGCTTAGCAGTTTTAGAAGGAGGAAAATATTTAACAGAAACTTTTGTGAAAGCTTTCCCCAAGTTCTGATAGATCCAGGTGCTAACAAATTTAACCACACATTAGCTTTATCCCTTAGTGAAAAAGGAAAAAGTCTAAGCCTAACAGCATCGTTTGACACTCCAGCATTTTTAAAAGTAGCACATATTTCTAGAAAACTAGCAAGATGTAAGTTAGGATCTTCAATAGGTGTTCCTCCAAATTGATTATTCTGTACCATTTGGATAATAGTAGGTTTAAGCTCAAATGAATCAGCAGCAATATCAGGATTTTGGATAGTGTGAATTTCATCTGTTGTTGGATTGGCATAATCTCTTAAAGGTCTTAGTATATTTTTGTTTTGATTATTTAAATTGTTCGCCATCTTGTGAGGATTCGCAGATTGTTTTTGTTGTTTTCGAATTTTTCTAATAGTACGCTCTAAATCAGAATTATAGGGCACTAAACCTATAGATTCGATACTACACATACAAACACAATAAGCACACTAACAATAAACAGACACACACAATTATGACTTGCAATTCAAATATAAGATTTCAAATACTATAAAATTAAATTTTAACAGTTACCTTTTTTACCATACCTCCTCGGCAACGGTGCCAAAAACTTGGTGTGACTTTTTTAATTTGTCAAAATTTATGAACTCAGATTTAGATATATATATTAATTTAGTTTTATAATGAGTCACACAATTAAACACAAGTATACGTATCACTCAAGTAATACAGGGCTCTAGTGGAGTTCTGGAATATCGATCCCATAGTGAGGCTTCAATTTTATGGCGTAGCACAGAAATCACTTATTGAATCACATCACAATTGCAAGTAAGTTTAATTCTTAAAATAAATACAACACTTGTAGTTACTATTTCTATCAAAATATGTTCTAAACGCTAGCAAGTTAAACTAACACAATACTAAAATTATAACAAAGTTCAGTTGCAAGAAAGAGGCTTCCTCCTTTCCAATCATAATGTGATGATTATTGTGACATAGATCAGTGGTGCTAATGTATTGTGCAAAATAGGAGCATTTCTATTCTTTACCCATATTTCAGTTTATAAAGAACATTGACTAATCCTAAGTTTAGTCTTCAAATCTGTGGTTAGGTTGGGAGGATACTGGTTCTCATTCCTGAGCTCCCACCCTGAAGGCTAATTCTCGTTTCAATGTCCACAGATTAGGACCAAATTGATGATTTCAGCTTGGCACTCTAAAATCTCCAATTCTACGCCCATCAAAGTATATTTTCCTATTTATTTGCACTCAATCTCCATGAACTATGTCTCTTATTCATGGACATTGAATGTAACCTTCACTTTTATTGTGAAACTTATAATCCTTTCGGAAAATATGTTTACAACAAGTTTTAACAATTCAATTGCCCAGATCAAAAAGTAAATGAAGTTTGAAGTGAAAAGGTCATCACAAATTCTCTATAATAAATAGACACATCATTTTCATATCACAACATCAACACATCACATGAAAAAGAGAAAGACAAATAAATCTACTTAAGAATGTCAGCATATTTTTAGGTTATGTGTTGTATTTTTGAAAAGATGTCGCCTACAGAAATTGTCGGCGAATTTTAATTTAATTTAAATAAATAATTTGAAAAGTAGTATTTGATTTTGAAAATAATTTTAAATTTGAAAATTTTAAGATATGAAATCAAACTGATCTCACATCCCGAATAGTTTATATAAACGAGCACCGCACCATAATTGTATATCTATCCCGGAGAGAGTACACACTGCTTGATGATGGGGCTCGGTTAAATAAACTAGAAGATTTGTGACATCCGTTTGGTTTGCGAACCAATTTTATAAGCCGACAAGTTCTCTCGCTTAATATAAAGGAACTAAGCGGGGTTTATATTACCAGGTTCTTAAAGTTCCTATAAGGGCAAGCCCCTATAGTTAATTACATCTTAAATATCCGAAGACACTTAAGAAAACTCTCGATAATGATCAGTGGTTTCGCTCTCAAGAATTTCAAAGTTTAAGGTTTTCAAAGGATTGGATTTTTGAAATTTCAAAGGGGATCAGCTCAAATTTGGAACATTTGTTTTCGGGAGTCCAAAAGGAAGAGAAGTAGGAGAAGCTGAGGATCCAAGAAGAATCTTGACAACTTCCCAAACTATCCTATTGTTTGGCTCGGATTTAAGAAAATCCTAATATTATATGATATTTCAATCTTGCCAATTTTAATTAATTTGGACTTATATTTGTATGATAAAATCATACAAATAGCCTCAAAGATATGAGGGTTTATGTCGTACTAAATGACAACCTCGGAGTCCTAAGACCGGTTAGGGCTTAATTTACACGACATGATCATGCGAATGCCTAACGAAGAGTTGAGGATTTATGTTGCACTTGGCAAACCACCTCAAAGTCCTATGGCTTGGTTGTTTAAATTCTAGGAAAGTTTTCTTTGAAGTAGATCCGAGTTTTGCTGATGACGATGACCGTGCTGCCCACCATGCTCCAAGCTCCTTGTTGTTATAGAGGTTTAGTTTTAGAAGTCATAAATCGGGAGATGAGAGAAGTGTTTTGGTTTAGAGAAAATCTTAAAATTCAAGTGTTTTTTAATATTTTAATTAAAACAAATCTTAAAGTTGGTTAAACAGAACCGATTAAGATCCCATTTGTTCGTCATCCTTGCACAGTTATTTTCATCGAATTCACTTAGTCTAGATGAATTTGCTAAACTCAGCTGAATGAGTTCCACACCTTCATTTAGACCGTGGGAAATCCCGTTAGCAACACGTGGGTTACATCATCAGAGGTATTCACGATCATTCGACGAGACGTTTTAATTTAGTTGCAATTGTAGTTTTGTGTTACGTTTGTGATTAAATTTTAAGTTGTTTTATATTTTGAAATGTTGTGGCGGTGATTTTTATCTTGTAATGACTTTTAATTTAGTTTTGGTTTCGGTTTAGGGACTATCCTAAAGGTTTTGGTTTTCATGCAACGGTTGTTTATCATACGAGAAAAGTAAAGTGCATTTGCAATAAAGTAAATTGCAATAAAATAAAAGCGTACCTGGAGGGTCTTCCTGTCATCCCAAGCTGCACTTAAAACACATGTTAAGGCATTTAAATATTTTAACAAGTACCTAGGTAAAGCTAAGGGAAAGGTTTTGGTTGTCTATCAAAGTCTTAATCCTATAGCTAGTCATCTCCTATGACGTCTAGGTTCTTGTATTTTGGTTTAAGGACAATTTTTTTCATCAAAGAACAATTAAGTTCAATTGTTCTTATAAACATCCTATCATATTGAGGAAGTGCTTAAGACGAGTCTTAAACATCTTTTCAATACCTCTAGGATTGTTTTAAGTCCAAGAGAATTAATCATCCGAGAGTTTAAGTTTTGTTCTTTTGCTCAGAGAACAAGGATGTTTGAATATCCTATGAATGAGGTGACACTTCACTAAATACTCCACTTAGGAGTGATGATAACAAGAGCTTTTAAGGGCAAATTGATGTTTTAGTGATTTGTGATTTAATTTAATTTTAATTAATGGGTTTAAGTTTGGAATAGTGTTCAAGTTGTTTTAGATTTATTTTTGAATTCTTTATGTCTTAAGTGATGTTATATTTAATTCAATTTAATTTAATTTAATTTAAATTTAACTTAATTTGGTTTAGTTTAATTTTAATTTAATTTTATTATTAATTTTAATTTAATTTTTATTTTTATTTTTATTTTAATTTGATTTTATTTTTAATTTAATTTAATTTAATTTAATATGTTTTAATTTAATTTAATTTAACTTGAATTTACTTTGATTTAATTGTGATTTAATTTAAATTTAATTTGATTTTTTTTTAATGTTTTTAAAGATGATTTAATTTAATTGTTAAAGTATTAATCTAATTGAAATTTTGATTTAATTTTGTTTAAATGTTTTAATTTTAATTTAATTTAATGATTAAGTCTTTTAGTATTTTAAATCTTGAGTTTGGATTATCATTTTAATTGGGAATTAAATATTATTGAAGTGATTAATTTAGGGACTCTTAAATTAAAGAATAAATGTCTTCTTAATAATATCCCTATTTTAATAATTTCAATTTTTTTTATTAATCTTCCAAATTTAATTAATTAATTGATTAAGGTTTACTTTAATTAATCTTAAAAATGATTGATGGGTCTCTACCCTTTAATTATTTAAATTTCAACCATCCAAATCAGACTAGGATCAAATATTTTACTCTCTCATTTTATTAAGCCTAAAGTTTTAATTAAGGGTTAAAATTTTAATTATCATTTTGCCCTTCAAGCTTAATAATTCCATAACTCACTAAATTGAGCTTAAATGAATTTCAAATTTTTATGTGACTTCACTCACATGTCAATTAAGACATTAGAGGAGAAAATGTGATTTTTCTGTATTTAATTTATTTATATAATTATTTTTTGTGGAAAATAGGGATTTTCAAGGAAAATTCAATAAGATGACCAAGGAGATGTTTCTGTCCTTAAGAAAATTATGGGGCACTTCTAATGACCAGAGGACCATTTGGACTAATTTTGGTGATTTTTTGAATTATATTTTATTTATTAGATTTATTTTGATTTTTTGAGTATTAATTAATTTTAAAATAAAATTAAAGTTGAAAAATGGATTATATATTTTTCTTAAATCTCTCTGACCTCAAGGAGTTCAGAGAAACAAATATTATATTTTTCTGATTTTTCTTTGATTTATTAGAATTATTTTAGTGTAAAGGTTGGAAAATACATTTTTTAATATTAAAAATTACATTAAGCCTTTAAAATTCAATATCTTACCCTAGGGACTTAAGAAAAATATTTGATTTGTTCCTAAATGATTAGAATTCAAAATGTGACATTTTAGTGATTTTTAATATTTTTATGATTTTTATTATTTTTTAATTATTAAAAATATTAAAATAATGATAAAAATCAATTTTTTTAGAAAATTACAATTATAATTTTCCTAAGTTCCTCTGATATCAGAGAAGCTCCAAAACCATTTTGTGAATTTTTGAAAAGTATTTTGTGAATTATGAATTTTTAAAGTTTAATTTTACCCTTTTTACTTAAGTGACTTAATCAACCCATTTGGTGGGGTTAATCAAGTCCAATTGGTTTCAAATTTTTATGTGGTGTTCTCCTATCCCTAGAGGACAGTGGAGAATTGTTTTTAAGTTAAGTTGATGTGTGATTAACCCTAATTAATTAATGTTCAATTTTGGGTATTTAGGCCAAATAGGGTTATTCCAAGTGAACTAACTCAAAACCTATTTTCCCTAGGGTCCTCGGGTCATAAGAAACATTACCAAATTTTCCTAAAATTTATTTCACAACATGCTAATTATTGGAATTAAAATATCTAAAACAGTAGCATGCAATTGAAAAATAAATAACTTCTCATAGGGATGGCCTCTAACCTTGGAAAATTCAGGGAATGTTCCCAAGTTCAGAGGCTTCAAAAGCCCTATGGCCTCATGCCATGATGAATTGCCTATGCAAATGGAGAATTAAAACAATGTAGAGAGTAAATAAATTATTAAAAATAAAATACTCAATGAAATTACTTGATTTCTTTTCCACATTATTCTCCTCTGTTCACTGAGTAAGAAGGTATTTTTATTTTATTTTTATGATTTTTCTACACAAAGTTATGGATTTTTGAAGTTCTGGTAATTAAATAAATAGAAAAACACCCTATTTATCTACTTATCCACGCGGCGTCGTGTCAACCTCGGCAGCTCCGTAGGGGGTGCGTGTCGCGCTGTGATTGGGCTCCGCCATCTGAGTCAGCCGTCCCGGGACCCGCCTTTCACATAACATGTTCTGGTCCGACGCGATCTGAGCCGTCCATTCGATACAAGTCTGATCCAACGACTCACAGTCATCGTCTACGACTGGTGTGAACCCGTGACCATAGACCTTTTAACCCTAATTTCTCACTCGATTCTCCACGAATTTTTGTGTTTTTATGCTCTATGGATTCGTCTTGAAGAGACGAACACATCCATACAGTAAACATGCACTGAAATTAACTCAAACTAAATGGAGAATCTCTGTAAGCTCGGGAGGAAGGCGAGTCCATACCTTTGCTCGGAGAAGTGAAGCTTCGATCCGAGGGTTGTGTCACGTTCGATTGGTTCCAAGCAAGCTCAGGATGAAGTCCTTTGGCACTGGTGAATTGTCCAGGTATGATTTCGACCACGGCCGATCACAAAGCTTGGAGGCTGGAAGCAATGAGCGGCTTCAGTGAGGGGCTTTCTTTGAGAAACTTCTCCTCTTGGTACGGTGAAGGTGTAGAGTCGATCGATTTGAGGATTGACTCACCGTGGTGAAGTGTCCTGGTTTTGGGCTTGGATTTCGACTACGAAATTGAGCTCGCGGAGAGGAAATGGCGGGGGGATTTCGGTGGGGATCAAGTTCTCTATGTGTAGAGAGTGGTGCGGGATGATTTTGGCGGGGTTTCGGTAAGGTTTTGTTCGGCACTCCCCTTGGCCGAGAGGAGGGGGTGTTTAAATAGGAGAGGCTGGAGGGCCTCTAGGGGGTTCGAGGGTTGGGATCAGCTGCTGCGAGTGAGGAGAAGAACAGCTGCGGTGGCCATTTGGAGTGAGGCGGCTCGGCGAGGTGGAATTCCAAAATTTGGCTCCTCCCGAGATCTCGGCCATGGTGTTTTCCGGCGATCCGGGCGGTGGCCGGCGAGGCATAGGTCACCCTCGGGTTCGGGTGGGTCGGGGCTGGAGGTTTGTGCGAGGCAATTGAGCTTTGCCATGTGTAAAGGGCTTGGATTAAAATGGCATGGGGGAGAGGTCATTTTGGCTTGATTTGGTCCAAGCCATGGTTTAGGTTGGGTTCACCTTCCCATGACCTGGTTTTAGGCTGAGAGGATCATGTGAGTCAACATACCAAAGGTAGTGAATTCCACATCAAGGATTAGGTGGCAAAGTATGGTTTAGAGTGTATCATGTTTAAGGTAAAAAAAGGTTTAAAAAGGTTTAAGAAAGAGATCCGCTCTCTTGCCATTAATGGCTTGGTGAGGTGGAAAGTAGATTCCATGGCTCTCATGGCTCCCATGTGGCTCATGTATGGCTTCATGGCTCATATATGGCTTGGGAAAAGTTGTCTCACTTACATGAGAAAGGGTGTTGGATTTTTTTATGGATTTAAGGAGAATTGTCATAAGGCTTGATTTGGATTTATTTGGTGATAGATTTTAGAACTTAGGAAGTGTTTTAAATCGAAAGGGATGATGAGAGGAATTTCATGTGGGCTTTGTCATGGACTTTGGGCTTTTGAACTTGCTTTGGATGGGCTTTTTAAGAAGGCCTAATGAAGTGGGCCTTAGGTTTTTTTTTTAAATAAGTTTATGGATGAGAATTTTGTAAAAGTTTGGGCCAAATAATTGTTGGGTTTGGTTTAGGGATGTTTCATGAGTGATTTGAAATGAATTTGAGGTGGTTTGGGTTTGAACTGGGTTGAATTTGGGTTCATTTGGTAAATGGGCCAATGTTGGTCAAATTGGGCTAATTTGGGCCAATGTTGGGCAAAGTTTGAAATTGTAAGAAATGATGAATATTTTGTAACTATCTTTAGTAAAGAAAGTTCTATTTTTGGAAGAATAGAATTATTAGACTTTTGTTTTTAATACTGAAGTTTCTTTTATTGAAAATAATTTTCAAAACTTTTATTTTTTTTTCTATGTTAAAGATATATATCTACCTTAAACTTAAGAAAGAAGGGTGGAATGCAAAATTATTAAAGGTCTGTCCAGAGAAAATCTTGAAGAATATATAGTTAGTATAATTGCTTTTAATGAATAGTTTTGAGTAAAAAAAATAAAATGCCTAAACCCTATATTTTGAAAAATCTACAAGTCTTTCTGAATAAGATAAGAACTTGTATTTTTCATTCACCTTTACTTAAGAGATTTTTAAACTTTAAATTGGTCTCATTTACTAAAGTTTTTTTCTAAATTGGACTACTATATTTCTAGAACAATATTTTAGAAACTCTTAAAGAAACTCATCACATAACTTGCTTGTTTGATTTTTATATGATTATAGTGTCACTTGAGGACAAGTAACATTTCAAGTTTGGGGGATTTTGATACACCTAAAATATATAGTATTTTAATGCACATTTTTATACCTATTTTTGATGATATATGTACTTTAATGGAAGGTTTTTTGTGTGTTTTTCTTGCAAGTCTGATTAAATGGATGAATGTGATGAAAAAAGTGAAAAATAATCAAAATTGGAGCAAAAATGAAAAAAATTGCAAAGTTGATCTGTGGCTGCTAAGCACCAGAACCAATGCATACGCGCTAGAACCTCGCGGCTATGCACTAGAGTTGGGACTTACACTAACAGACCCGCGGCTAAGCGCCAGGACCTCGCGCTTACGCGCGACAGTTATAAAAGAGGAGTTATTTTTTTAGGTGAAATTTTAAAGAGGCTTTTGAGGCATCTCTTGGTGAGAACGTGGGTAACTTCCTATTGGCGCCAAATTAAATTCAAATTACTCTTGAATAGATGCTTCTCTTGGAAGATACGTTGAATCTGAACACAATTTAAAAAGATACGAAGACGCCTTTTGGAAGAGTAGAAAAAGAAGAATTGAAGACCAAAAATGTGGTGTGTCAAATGTGTTTTGTGTGTAGTTTTTAAATGTGTTTAGTGAGGGAAGTTAGAGATTAATATTGTGATTTTTGTAGAGTGTGTGTTTGGTTTAGGAGAGTTCTTTTATTTACACACCATTCCACTTCACCGTCTTACTTTTCTATAGTTTGTATAGGATTAAAAGTGAGATTTGGATTCTACAGAGTTGGGTGCCAACCTCTAAAGAGTCTTGTAAAGAAAGCAAAGTTTTCACAAGAACTTCAAGTGCGTTGTGGAGAGGATTTTCAGATAAGTCTTTATCTTTGTTATTACATTTGATTTTTAATTAAGACTTCTTGTATTTTCTCTATGATTTCTACTTTTAAACCAAGTTGTGGTTGTCTTTTCTCCATAAATTTTGAGTAGTTTTCTTTATCTTTTTCTTTAATATGATGAAGTAATAAAATTATGGAAGTATGTTGTGTGAAGTATAGGATTTCAATGTTGGAAGAAGTTGTGATGATTCAAAACCTTGCACTTCATTTACTTCTTGATTTGACCAATTAA
Source organism: Papilionanthe hookeriana x Papilionanthe teres (assembly GCA_022702705.1). Lineage (NCBI taxonomy): Eukaryota > Viridiplantae > Streptophyta > Magnoliopsida > Asparagales > Orchidaceae > Papilionanthe > Papilionanthe hookeriana x Papilionanthe teres. Next base: position 16,360,088 of record CM040427.1, read on the forward strand.
GATGTTAAAATTTATTGTGAGAACATGTAAGAACTGATATGGTATTGTCTCAGTGAACAATTAGAAAGAATCACATGAGATCATATGGGTGAGAATGTAATCCATATGATTAAGTGCAAATAAATAGGGAGATATACTTTGATGGGTGTAGAATTAGAGGACTTTTGAGTGATAGGCTAAAGCCTCCAATTTGGTTTATTGTTTTATATTTTGATACGAGATTTTAGCCCCCATGTTGAGGGAATCGAGGAAACTCTAGAGTGAGAGCAAGTATCTTTTCTGCCTAACCCGTCTTTAAGATTTATAAAATAATAGATTAACCTATGTTCTTTATAACATCTCTAGTAATGGTAAAGAATATAATTGCTCCTATTTGGCACAACACATTTTAGAAACTTCCACAACAATAATTTACATGACTTGTTACTCATTCATAAGAAGGAACAAGATATTTCATTTGCATTGGCTTACATCTTACAAAAAGTTAGTTAAAATAGTTGCTTACCTTCATTTCAAATTATAAAAGTTAAGAAAAATAATTGAACTTTCTTTCCTATAATATTATTTTTAGTTTGGGCAAGATCTTTCTTAAAAAGTAAAAAGGTATTTTCTTATTTATTCTTTCCCTGTGGGTTCGATATCTTGGGGCTTAATCAAAAAGTCCTATATTACTTGATAACGATACGTATACTTGCGTATAATCCCATTTTAAAATATCAATTTAATCTCTTATTTATATTGACATCAAATTTTTGGCGTAATTATAAATAAAAAGATATCAGTAAAGAGAAGTATCAATTCAAATATAAAATGTAAGCATAAATATCCAGGATCACTCACTTGCTGTTTGGCTCAAGTCATACAGGATCTATGTCTGATCCGCCTATTCAATTCATCGCCTCCATCAAATCTTTCCTATCCTAATGTCTTGGGAGGATCTTGTCGTTGCTTAAGCAAATAATCCAACGAGACTCACTGCCAGGTTGATTTGCTTCTTAGCCTTGACAAATGTTGCCACAGCCGAGTAAGGAAACATCTTCGAAGCTTTAACCTATCCCGGGTTTAGAGAAATAGCTTCTCATGCTTGACATTAAATTGTCGGTCGATTGCTTTCACCGGAGGGAAGCTTCATATTCCCGGTCATTCATTCTCTTTGGGATTCATGCCCGTAATTCTGGTGTATACATATTAGTTACCCAGGTTTTTCTGCTCCTTGCTGGTAAAAGCTGCGATAAGTATACAGAAATTATTAGTTAAACATATCACGGAAACCAATAAAAAAGAATTTGATAATTTGTTTTCCATTTACTTTTGTGCCCTGCACGTCTTATAAATAAGTCCACAAATTAGGTTATTTATATGTTCTCGATATTCTGTAGACTTCTGAGTATGCATCATGTCTGGCGGTATAAGCAAAAGACGGTCCTACTGGCCTTCGCGGGATATCTCCATCCTGTTTCGACATTGAGCAGTTTATTCACCACAGTTTGGTCAACCTAAAGTTTTCTGACCAATCCGAGTTTAGTGCCTAGATCTCCGATCATCTTACTGATGTATCAGAGGAGGGTGATGGTAGGGGTAGTGGGAGTGAATCTTTCGGTGGCCAAAGCGAGGATCAATTGACTACTCATACTGCCCGACATGATGCCTACTTAGCAGTTTAGAAAAAATCAGAAATAGATAAATATCCCAATTCCTTGCCTTATTTATAAGACACACAAGAAACGAAAATAAATGAAGAACTAATTATTAAATTTTTCTTTCTTGATTTCTGTGATATGATTAACTAATAATTTTCATGTCCTTATCACAGCTGTCTCCACTAAGGAGCAGAAAAAACATGGGAAACTAATATATACACACCATAATTATCGATATGAATCTCAAAGAGAACTAACGACCGAGAATACAAAGCATCCTTCCAAGGAAAGCGAATGACTGACAATTTAACGTTACTCATGGGAAGCCGCGGCTTTAAAACTGAGATAAGTTAAAGCTCCGAAGATGGTTCTCTACATGGTAAGACAAGATCCACCAAGGGTAAGTCATAAATCATCTTGACAACGAGTCTCATCAGATACTATGCATGGGAAATGACAAGATCCACCTAAGACCTTACGAGAGGGAAGATCCGGTCGAGTCGACGAACCGACCAAGCGGACGAGACACAAGTCCTGTAAGACTTGAGCTAAACAACAAGTGAGCCATCTCTCCCCAACAAAATAGGTCAACCCATTAATCGACCGATGGACCAAAGTAGTAGGTTTCACAGAACTAATCAGTCAGATTTGTCAAGAGAACCGACCATATTTGGACCAACCAATTGCCCCCTCTCGGCATAGGCGGATTTCACATTGCCGATCAACACGATCACTCACGTGCCGACCACTAGTATTTACAAACTCATAAGTCTTTGTAAACTATTATTTTTATCAATATTATCACTATCACTAATTCAAATTATACACATTAAAACTATTAAGGACAGTTATCATAACGGTTTCACCTTTCTTAATTGTACTAATTAGACCACTTTTAATAGGCAGTCTCAAATGGAATAGGGGGTGCTCTCTGGCATCCTCTGGAGGAAGAAATTACCGTGCTCCCTCTCTCTGTCTTGCCTCTTTCAATAAGTGTGAGGATATGCTCACAATAAAGATAAGTTAGGATCCAAAATTATGTAAATATATACAAATTGGAGCAGTGTATGGGTAATTTTTTTTAGATACAGATTAGATATAAATTGATGATATTGAAATAATGTTGATTATGCAAACTAATTAGATACAGATTAGATATAAATTGATGATATTGAAATAATATTCATCTGAATATCAACTCAATATCATAACTTATCCCGCACCGAATATACGATCTTTTTAACATGCTCTCTTCGGTCTCAACGCATGTCTAATACGATCTCGTGGCCTTCTTTCCCTCTCGCCTTATAGCAAATCGTTGCCCACCGACTCTCCTTCTCCACTCCATCTCATCTCCTCTGCCAAATCCACTGCCTCCTCCCACATCTCTCTCTCTTTTGGCATTTTCCATGTCCGCATCAAAGGGGAATGATGGCATTGTTGTCAGCTTCGGCGAGATGCTCATCGATTTCGTCCCCACAGTGGCTGGCGTTTCCCTAGCGGAGGCGCCGGCGTTCGTCAAAGCCCCTGGAGGCGCTCCAGCGAACGTTTCCATCGCCGTTTCACGGCTCGGAGGCTCCTCCGCCTTTATCGGGAAGCTCGGCGACGACGACTTCGGCCGGATGCTCACTGAAGTCCTGCGGGATAACGACGTCTCCGTCGCTGGCGTTCGCTTCGACGGGTTCGCACGCACAGCACTTGCTTTTGTCACTCTCCGCGCCGACGGCGAGCGCGAGTTCATGTTCTATCGACATCCTAGTGCTGACATGCTCCTCTCACCTGCTGAGCTTGATCTAGAGCTCATCCGAAGAGTATTTATCTTCTTATGTTGTAATATTTGGGATTAAAAGCTAATTTTTAGTTATGTTTTCTTCTCGATTGAATGATTTCTTTCTTATTTGTTGAATTTAGTTTAGGGTATTAGATTTGAATTCCATCTTATTGGGCGTTTTGGATTGTGATTTCATTATTGTTTTCCAATGCTTGCACCATCTTAGGACTTCCAGCTTCAGAACTTTTTATGCATGCTCTGTTTTGTTGTCTCCTTTTTGGCTTCTTAAGCTTCGTAGATGCTTTTCATCTGCTAAAACATCATTTTTGTTTTGTTCAATGCGTGAAATTTCCTTTATGCATAATATGTAATATTATTGTGCTTCAAATAGTGTATATATATTTGTTGAATCCAAATCTGTCTGGGAGGCCCGTCTAAGGAATAGAGCGCTGGAAGGGTGGTGGAGAGAGAGAGGATAGCAATAGCCCAATCATGAACGATAATGTTGCGTAACCTTTATTCATGAAATAGACCATCTATTTATAGGAATGGATTATTGTAATTTACACATTGTACCCCTAAAGCATGTAGATACGGACAAGGTATTCCAATCCATACATGAATATTACCTATGAGACCCATGGGTGTGGCCGAGTGTTCATGAGGCCGGGTGGCTATTTTTTGAAGGTTCACGTCCACTTCCTTGGAGTTAGAGGTTTCGTTTTCCTTCCTCGGTTTATCTCTCGTCTATCTAAGATGTTTCGTCTTCTTCGTATGTGGAATTGGACGATTGAGCGTGCGGCCTTGAGTCGTCCTAGGTAAATCAAGCGGGTCCTCATCATCTCTTTTGTCATCTATGAGATGTCTTTGCAATTCGTGCTGGCATAATTTTGACGTACATATTAAAGTTTCCCGATACTCTTGCTCATTGATAGCGACAACTGCGATAAGGACAAGAAAATCTAAATTTTGGAAATAAGTTATGACATTAGTTGCTATTTAGTGCGCAATAATTAATCACGTCTTGATTTTGGTGCCAAGATTGTTATAAACATGGTGTAAATACGTATATTTTGAGTGTTCTTTTGAATTCATCTCCATTACTACTTTAGTGGTGCTGAGTATGGAATGGGGAAAGTTTATGAATTCTGCTGGCGAGGAGGCTTAAGCTTTGGTGTTCATATCTATGAAGAAGAGGGTGAAAGTTGGCTCAAAGGCCGAGTGACCTACGAAACGCTTCATACCTGAGACGAGGGCTCCTGACCCAGTGGTTGAAATATGTTCTTCCAACTCGAATAACAGTTGCTCCACGAAAGGGTTTTTGATGGTGGAGGGCGGCTTCCCATTGAAGAAATGGCGTATGATAGATAGGGACCTTTCGGAAGATGATCAGGTGGACCAAATTGCTCTTCCTCTGACCTTTCTAGTGTTGAGGGAGGGAGTGAGTCAAGAACCTGCCATTGAACTTTTTCTTTCGGAAGTGCAGCTGAAGGGCGAGCAAGGAGTTGCTCTTGGCTCTCAGTCCACCTCCCAACGTCCGTCGGTGGGAAAGGAGGTCGGAGGAGAGATGTTTTCCTTCACTACTTTTAACCCGACCGGTTAATGGGTCCATCCCGAGCGAGGGGACTAAGACTCCTCCCCTTGTCGAGTTAAGGAGTTCGAAAATCGGCATTGCAGTGGATTCTAGATCTGCTGAGGATCCTCTGCTCTCTGGAGTGTCTCTTTGTTATGAATTAATGAGCCTGACAGGGGCGACTAATGTTCCAGTCCCACTGTTTCTATCCAGGTTTTACTTCCTCAGGAGGGCGACCTTCTTCGTTACCCGCTTTTAGGGCAGCTGGAGGAGCTGCAATCCAGACTCAAGAAGATGCTATTTAAGGGGAGATGATGTCTCTGAAGGTTGAAGTGGCCGCCGTCTGGGAGAAAATTTCGGTCTCTTGTCTCCATGCTGAAATGAATAGAGTGGATAATGTTAGGATGGGGCGAGAGATAATTTTCAAGCGGGTTTCTCAGTTGGGATACATTTTGATTGAGGTGTTGATTGATAATTTTGTGAATTTTTTCCTTTCCGAGTGGGCGATTGTTAGCGGGTGAAGAGAGTTTAAATATATTTTATTTTGTGAACTAATTTATGCATATATATTTTATTTTGTTATTCGGTATCTATATGTTCTTATTTTCAGATGCGTTTATTGATTCATCGATAGGCGCATTTGATTTAACACTTTTTCCGCACTTTGATGTGATGAATATACTTTATTGGCCCCGTAGCATTTTGACTCCTGCTTTATAATATAAGTTGGTGAAACGGGCATCTACCTCCTCACACTATCCTTTTCGTTTCTTTCTTGTGACTCCCTTCTCCCTTTCGTCACGCCATGGCTCCTAGATACTCTTCCGAAATTTTGTGTGAGCTCACTCGGTGTGTCGTCAGTTATCTTGTAGAGGTAGAGACGACTCGTTTTAAGTCTTTTGTCTTTGTGTTGGACGTCCAACTCCGTGCAGCTGCTAGAGGGGAAAGTTCAGCTAGAAATTACGGTGATGACTTGGTCGTTTATGTTGACCAATTCAGATACGAGTTGAGGTTGCCATTCTGCAGTGAGGTGAGGTCTATTTTCAACAGTTTTGACATCATCCCCACTCAAGTCATGCCGAACTCTATTGCAATAATAACGACCTTCATCATTTATCTCCTGCGTATTGAGATTCTTTGGTTAATTGAGCTCTCTTATTTCTTTGGCTTCAAGTTTGAGTCGAGTTGGTTATCGTTGTGTTCTTGTACGGCCCAAAGCTTCGGATCGTAGGGGTCGAGAACAAGTTTTAGGACTGACGGTCAAAGTTTGTGACTGCCACACACCGTCGCGGCTAGGTGATTCACTTTAGGTCGATCACTAGGGAGGTGGAGAGACCAAAATGCTATCGGAGCACACTTGTGTTTATACAGACATGATCAATTGGAGTGAGCTCTCCGTATACCAACTTACCGTCTAAGATGTCAATAGGGTCCCTTGGCCCAGAACCTCTGGGGACATGACTGAGAGCCTCTGGGAGGAGTCTGGCGGAAAAGAGAAAGAGTAGTTGGCAGCCGTGGCGGTGGTAAAAGTCGGGGAAACGAGACCCAATGCGAAGAAGCACCTTGGGAGAGATGATCCTGCCGTATAACTGAGGAAACCCTTAGGAAAGCTCGGTGCCCGTAGGAGAAATCACCTTTGTTCTGCCCTTCAATTTTTCCCTTTCACTTTTTTTTTTTTTTTTTTTTTTGAACACTTGAATGGCTGCAGGGACCTCAGATGTGTTCCGAGAGACTGTCTAGAACTTTGAAGTTTCAGGCGTCGACCCTACATTGATCCGAGGGAGAGGGATGCCGCACAACACTTGTCTCCCTTACGGGTCGTTCTATTCTCTGGAGGAGATGCTAGTTTCAAGGATGAACCTCTGAAGAGGGCTAATCGGAACCCAAATAGGAAGATGCCTGTAGAGGAGGAATCAACACCACCCCCACTATCATCAAAAGATGAGAAAATGCCTCTGGGGTGGATCGCCTAGTTGGATGGCTCTAGCAACGTCTACAGGAGCTCGGGTGGAGGGGTAGGAGGATTCTGATGGTGGACACCAAATGGGATTGGTTCACCGGCCTTCCTACTAGGAAGTTGACTGACCTCCCCGGTCACCTAATAGAGGTGATGCGGTCGAATAGTTTGAACTCAGTGTTGGCAGGTTTGTCCTACTCGGCTTTATGTGAGACTTCTGACCGTTGCAATGCCTTGACCCTCTCTGTCCCCAACTATTTGGCAAAAGCCTTGATGTATGAGGAGCAGAAAAAGAAAGCCGCGAGCCAGATGATGGACAAAATATTCGAGGGTAAGAGGAAGGCAGAACTGGAGCTCCTGGTTCTGCAGAAGAAATTAAAAGATTCGACCTTGGCCTGGGAGGCTAAGGCTGAGGAATACGAATAAACCATTGCCTCCTTAATCGCGAGGAACTAGGAGTTGGAAACCTAGGTGTCGGAAATGTTCCGAGAGGCGACCACGTGGTGGCACTCTCGGACCAGATCTAGCTAGGTCTTGTTATTGCTGCCGAACGTTTCGCGAAGTATGGCCTGGTAAACCGGAAGTGGGGCGATATCAACAATTTAGCCTCTTAACGAATTTTGATGACGGTGAGGTGGATAAGCTTGGAGGGGACAAAACTGACAGCGGCGGTGGACCTGCAACTGTTTAAGTTGTTGCATATATTTATTATTTTTATTTCCCCTTTTTTCTTTGATGAATTTTTTGACACCGTTCATCCACGATGGGATGATCAGCATTCATGTATACCAAAACATTGTATATACTTTTAAAAATGTGAATGTAAATGCATCTTATCCTTTCTTCATCTTGTTTATCTTTTCCATTTCACTGGGTTGCGCTTCCCCGTCTGGAATAATTTATGGACACTTGAAAAAATGGTTGTGTCGTGACTACTTATCCTTTAACCGCGCTCCCGGCCGCATCGTTTCGCCTTTAGACTGTGGTTTCTGAAGTTAGGACGGATTGGATTATCGCGCTGCTGCGGTCTTATCGGTTTTCAATTTGCTCCAAACTGAGCGATCTTGGCGACACGGTTGGTATTTTTCAGCATTTAGGCTAGACTGGTCGATCTTAGCACCAAAGTCTGTTGATCCTCAGTTTGTGCTCAGTCGGGCGATCTTAGTGTCACGACCAGCGGTCTTCAATTTTGTTCATTCGGGCGATCTTGATGTTACGACCAGAATGTTTTGGCTGGGTGAGCACTGACTTAAGCAGGTGATCCTTGATTACTGATTGGATGCGTCTTGAAGTAGGGACGTAACCTGCAAGATGACACAATTAGAGCAAATGTTAGTTTCTCCATAATTTGGTACCTGACCTTCGCCCCTCGAAGAATGCGGCTAATGTAGTAGACCGAGAATTGCCTTCCCGACTTCTTCTTGTCCAGCACGGAACTGAGTGCTTCAGCTCCCACCCCTTGGTACAGAAAGAGCTCTTCATTCGGCTTCGGGCTTTGGAGGAGTGTTGGTGAAACTAAAGCATCCTTAAGGCTCCAGAAAGTCTGTTGGCACTCATCTGTCCATCAAAAACTTTCGGCTTTTCAGAGAATTTAAAGAATGTGACGTACTTGTCACTCGATCTTAAGATAAACCATTTTAGAGCTGCGATTCAGCCGGTTAACTTTTGCATCTCTCGGGTACTCCATGGGGGTGGCATATCGATCAACACTTGGATCTTGTTGGGGTTCGCTTTTATGCCCTCAGGGGTCAGGAGGTAACCTAAGAACTTGCCGGTTGAGGCTTCGAACGTGTATTTTAAGGCTTCAACCTCATATCAAATTTTCTTAAAGTTCAAAAAATTTCTCTCAGGTCTCTTATGTGTTGTTCTGCAATTCAGCTATCATAAGGATATCATTGGCATAGACCTTTTATTCTTAAAAATTAAATCCATTAAATGCTGGTACATATCCTCAATGTTCTTAAGCCCGAATGATATTACACCATAACAGTATACACCATCAACAGTATTGAAAACAGTTTTTTTAGCGTATGCCGAGTGCATTCTGATCTGGTAATAGCTGGAGATAACATCTAGGAAGCTCATCACTGAGCATCCTATGACTGTGTCCAACAGAGCGTCGATCCTCAGAAGCCAGATGCAGTCCTTCTGGTAGGCAGCATTTAAATTGCTGAAGTCGATGCACATGCGCCACTTCCCATCGGCCTTTTTGACCATGACGACATTCGAAATCCGAGTGAGGTCTTGGACCTCTTGGTTGTACCTTATCTCTTGCAACTTCAACATCTCTTTGATGAGCCCAACCGAGTGCGGTCACTGAGCTCCATGCATTCTGTCTAATCTGCCTAACTGTGGGGCTCACGTTCAACCTTTGGCAGGCAACATCAAAGGGTACCCCAGGCATCTCCACAGCAGACTAGGCATATACATCGCAGTGGTCGTAAAAGGTTTGAATTCGAAGTTTTGTGTATTTTGCATCAAAACTATCACTTATTATGAAAGTTTTACCTGGTTCGTTTTGTCAACTGGAACCTCTATGGTTGCCTCACTGGTCTCGAGGTCGTCCTCCTTCCGGTTCTATAAGTCGAGTGGCTCTTGCTCCACACTTCCAACTGCCTGGAGGTAGCATACTCCTAACTGCTCCAGGTCTCCATTGATGGTAATTATTTTGCCATCTTTCGGGAACTTGACTGCAACGTGGCAGGTAGACACCACGACTCTAAAGCGGTTTAACAGTGGGCGACCAAAGATGACATTGTATGTTAGGGGCGAGTCTACGATCAGGAAATCCTCCGTCTTTGTGTACTGCTTCTCTTCTTTGCCCCAGAAATCCTCCTTCTATGATCAGGAAATCCTCCGTCTCTGTGTACTGCTTCTCTTCTTTGCCCCAGATAACAGCCGATGGTATCACGCTTAGCGCTTTCTTTCTTTCGCTTAAAAAGCCAAAAAGTGGGTCGGCCGGCGCTACCATAGGGTCGGCCCGTAGACTAAGCTTGTTGAACATTGTTTTGAACAAAATGTTAGTGGAGCTGCCAGTGTCGGTGAGGATATCCAGATATGTAAATTACTAATTATCCGTGTAGCGACTATAGCTTCGTTGTAGGGTTTTTCCCGTTGGGGAAGATTATTGTTTGTGAATATGATGGGAGGACAGCCTCCTCTGTATGGATGTAAGGTTGCATAGCTCGCCTGTCCTGGTCCTCTTCTGGGAGCTTCATCGGGGGCATCCGTACCCCCAGGCAGAGTCTCTATATCTGTCACCTTAGTATGCCCTACTCATTGCCTTTCTCTCTGTGTTGATCCGACACCATCTTGGTTTGATACCTGCTCTACAATCGGGGTTCTCGTCCCCTGGCTTCTTATTTGCATTTGTTCCTTGGTGTACCATCTTAGAGGAAAGACATTGTCTATTGTTCTTTGGTTGCTCTCTTCTCTCTATGGTCACTGTGCTTTTCTTCTTGTCGATGACATGGCTTCACGCTCACCGGACCTTTTAAGATGTTGAATCCAAATATGTCTGGAAGGCCTGCCTTAGAAATGGATCGTTGTAAGGGTGGTAGAGAGAGATGGGAGAGCACAACAATGAATGATAATTTTGCATAACCTTTATTCATGAAATGGACCTCTTATTATAAAAATGGGTTGTTGTACATTTACACGTTGTACCCCTAAAGTATATTAGTAAGGCGGTGGTATTCTAGTCTATACATGAATATTACCCATGGGACTCATGATTGTGGCCGGCTGCCATGAGGTCGGTCGGCTGTTTGTTGAAGGTTTACATCAATTGCCTTGGAACTGGAGGATCTATTTCCCTTCTTTTATTTGCTTCTCGTTCGTTTGAGATGTTCCGACCTCCTGGTACGTGGGACTGGCCGATTGAGCATGCAGACTTGGGTCGTCCTAGCTAGATCCAACTAGGCCACGTCACCTGCTCGGTCATTCACAAGATGTCTTTGCTATTCGTGCTGACATATTTTGACGTGTGTGTGTGTGTGTGTGTGTGTGTGTGTGTGTGTGTGTGTGTGTGTGTGTGTGTGTGTGTGTGTGTGTGTGTGTGTGTGTGTGTGTGTGTGTGTGTGTGTGTGTGTGTGTGTATTGTTTTATGTTTGAAGGAGAGAATGTGCTCAATTATTTCTTATGTTTCTTGATTCTTCTGAAGCTAACTTCATCTTCATGACCAATGCATTTTGCTGGCCTCAATCTTCCATTTTGGATCCTATCCTTAAGATTTTTACTTCTTCTTCTTCTTCTTCTTCTGCTAGAAGTCCATATTTTTTTATATTCAATCATACTTATGATTGTTGATTCCCTCAAAGCTAACTTTATTGGAACTGTGCTTTTGCAGGCTTCAATCTTTCATTTTGGATCCATAAGCTTGATAGCTGAACCATGCCGTTCAGCGCATGTGACAGCCATGCAAGAGGCCAAGAAGGCTGGCGCCCTCCTATCCTATGACCCAAACCTTAGGCTTGCATTGTGGCCATCGGCAGATGAAGCTATGACTCAGATGATGAGCATCTGGGATCAGGTAAACATTGTTAAGATCAGCGATACTGAACTGGAGTTCCTCACAGGTAAATCCTCAGTGGAGGATGATACAGTAATGAGCTTGTGGAGACCAGCGATGAAACTCCTTGTAGTAACTTTGGGAAAGGATGGATGCAAATATTATACCAAAGTATGCACCTGGACTAGCCTTTCAATTTGAGAGTTTTTACTGGTATTAATTAGCTTTTCTTATCTTGCTTTCTGTTATATGTTAGAATTTCTTGGGGACTGTTGACAGCATCAAGGTCAAGCCTGTCGACACAACAGGAGCTGGGGATGCTTTTGTTGGAGCTATGCTACGGGGGATTGCAAAGGATCTGTCAACTTTGAAAGTGAGCCATTTTTTTCATTTTTATTATTATCCCATATTTTCTATGATTTTAGGTTCTATTTTTAAACTCAAGTTAAGAATCTTACTTGTTTAAGACAAGTAATCTTATCAGGCCAACCACTGTTTTTCGTGGTTAGAGTTAGGAAAGTGAAATAATAATGGAATTAAAGTAGGACTGGTTGCACCAGCAGTTACGTTGGATTTCATCCCAAAAGCTTAAGCATTTGAGTGACTCAACTACTTGGTATTTTTATTACCACGTTATATTGATCTTTCGAGGTGGAGCTAAGACCAAGTCTCTCATAGCTTGACACTTAAGGCATTATTTATTATTAATTTTGAGCATGAATTTGATGAATTTTGCTATTTTTTAAGTAGGAGGTGTTTGCTTAAATTGAGATTCTTACAAGGCAAATTACTTATTCTATGAGCTTAAGACGTGATATAGTTTCTTTTTCGATAATGCTTCCCCAAAATAAATATACATTTTGATGAGATAATACATAAATTAATAATCTTTATGAATCTTCAAATTTAATTTGGTAAAAAACATAATATTCTATTTCGATAAAATATTTTTGATTTAGAGTAAAGCCTTGGCCTAATAGTTGATACACCTTAATATCTCAGTACAAGATTTATGTTGATTAGCGTTCAATAAATCCGATGCTAATCAAGGAAAGACGCTAAATGGTATTAGTGTCAAATTTGCGCCAGAAATAATTTTGTCGTTAAAACTGGGGTCTTTAATTTAATTAGCCTCGTAAATGTCCGACACAAATATTTTACATCAGAATTAACATCTATAAATTTCGTCGTTAACTAGTTTCATGGGATCTAGGGTCGACACAAGATTTAGCATTGAATTCGCTTCGACTTATGTCTAACGCTAATATGCGCCGAAAATGCATCGGCTAGTATCAAATTGCATCGTTAGAAGTATGATGAATAGCGTCGAACTTTCCAACAATATTCCAATGCAAACCTGTAACAAAAAAAAAAAAAAAAATACAAAGGAGCGATTAGATTTTCTGATACCTGCACATAACAAAGTGAATGTAATTGGTAATAAACATTACAAAAAATATGACAATCGCGACTCTTTATGTCGAATATTTTCCCTGTTTTCAAGTCAACATAGTGGTTTATGTTTGAAACACAACCATTAAGAAATTTCGGAGAATGCATGAACTCAATAATTACTCTTCGTTAATCAAATGCGAGACAGTATATAGCTTTGGGCTTTGTTGGTTTACCGGTATTGATCTCTTGAAGTTCTAGCCCCTTCCTCTTGCAATACTCCTTTAGGTTCAATCTTGCTTTGACGTTATGTTTTGTTTTACTATTGATATCTAGAACAATATTGAAGATATTACAAATAAATTCTTTGCAAAATGCATAACACCAAAATTATGTCTTATTAGATTCGTCCTTCAGTATGAAAGATCTTGGAAAATACTTCGCTTCATCAAGTTTTGTGTAACACCAAAAACTGTAACACGATTTGACGCTAGATTTGGTCTTTCAGTGATCTTTGGTACTTCACTGATCATGTGTAGTAAATCATCTCCAATTATTCTTGGGGTTGCACTTGATCTTTCAACTCTAATTTTGATAATGCATCTCTATTCCTTCTAAATAGGTGATCGCTTGCTAAAAATCTTCAATGACAATTGAACCAGAAATTCTTCTTCCACCCTTCGAAGTGAATGCCTTGGACATATCCATGCAATAGGGTGAATCCAATTTCCTGGTTGTGCTCCAACCAGATAACATCTCATAAGCCGAAAAAACATTAATCATCCACATAAGAGCAGCTTTAAGTTGAAATTATGTTTTGTAGTAACGTCAACACGTAGCTTTTCTACAATAATTGATTCTCATCTATCAGAGGCTATAAGTGGTCGTCAATTTTACCATTTGGACTATTTGGACTATTTGGACATGGTATGATCAATGCCAGAAATAAGAACGACACGGTCATACACATATTAAGGGGCGAATTATATGACGTGATAATTATTGACTAGCTTGAATAGGGTGTTGTAGCGTGACTGTACGGTATGAACTCATCTGCACATTAGCCTAGCCTAATGTTGTGTGTTCAACTGCAAAGTCAAGATAATTTTGATCGAAGTGTTTCTAGGCTTCACCAGCTGATATATGACTCATAGAATTAATATCAACAGATTTGGTGCTATGCTATGTCATGTGAGGAGTTGTATGCATAGAAATGAATAGTCGTTGAAGTCGGGGTCCGAGCAAAAAGTTGAAGAGATACTTGTATGAAATATTTTTCTTATTTTTATTCTTTTGCCCCTTTGATTTGAACCTATTAGCACCGCAAAATCTACATTTATTCTCCAATACATCAGTCTCTAATATAACTTGCAGCCATTAACACACCAATATATTTTTTCAGATGGTAGCTCAACTTCAACATTAAATTTCTGGTTCAGTTCAGGTCATCTGGAACTAAATTCTCTGCTGAGTTCGTCTCCTTTAATAATGTTACTACCTGATTAAAGCATTCTCTGAACATGTTGAAATCAGATTAGATGCTCAACATTCTTAATGTTACAGATAACTCCGTATGCGTAGTCCAGCTTTCTCACAAAGTTTGTTGTGCAACATTTAGTAAATCATAGAATTGTTATGCTTCACTATCCGTTTCGTGATCATCATGTACACTCTTAACAAAACGAGCCCTGCAAGTATCACCAATCTTTTCCTCATATATGCTAGAATCGTGTTCCCTTGGTGGGGCGTAACCTGATGAGGCGCTAGTATGACCATATTGAACATCTCGTTTAAACTTACAATGTGAAGTCCAGTACCAATATTGGGTTTATATTTCTTATGGTATAGATCCAACTTCCCTTTCTTAGATGCCAGGTATGCTTGATTCATCTACTTCACACACAAACATCAAAACTTGCCATCTAAAAGGTAAATGAGCAGCTGTAATGCCACCTATACAAATTTATTAACACTATTCAAGAACTTATCTGTCAGTCATTTTCTTTATAAGTAAAATCTGTTATATATCTATGCTCTCAAATTTTGAAAATATTTCTGCAGCATATATAGCTTTAGATATTTAGATATTGGTCGCACAAATCACACAAATCGCATATATTACAGACATAAAAGCCCCTTAAGTGTGGTCGGATACATGAATCTTTTTTTGTCGTTACGTCCTATTTGGTGTCATTTTTCATTTAATTATAATAGAATAAGATCATTTTTTATAAAAAATGTTTAGGTCTTTTTAGTGCATTGAAATGCTTAACCCCATCTTATAAAGTTTTCCTTTTAAGTCTAAGCGATACTTTTCTTTCTCACAAGAGATTTGATATATTGTTCCACTTGAATCAACCTACTTGAATTATACTAATAAGTAACATCCTCACTATATCAACATGACATTGAATAATAGATCGGAGACGTCTAACACGTTCACTCCTAACAAGATCATCAGATGGTCGACATTTAATGTGACCAAGATGACTCTCTCTAATCTTTTTTACCACTAGTGCAACCCTAAGTCACTCATTCACCTAAGCATTCTTATCCCAGCAACCCTTTCATGGATATATTCATTTCGCATTTTGTCTTTAAGCTTAGACTCACTTATCCACCGAAGCTTAAAGCAAATCATCCGCATAATTTCTATGCATTAGATAGGCAACATCTAAGCTTTATTTTTCACATAAAAATCACCTTATTCACATGTATTACATATCTAACTTCGAAACTTTAAATTCCACACAAAAATAACATAATTCTTATGCATTACTTAGCTAACACCTAAACTTTATTTGTACATAAAAATTAGCCAATTCCTATGAATTACATATGTAACACCTAAACTTTACATTCAACATAAAAACCACATAATTCCCGTGCATTACATATCTAACACCGAAATTTGAATTTTTACATAGTAGTAAATAAATATTGAAAAATCTCATGAAAGGGAGACTCAACCTAGAAAAAAAAATGCCTAGATGCGTAGAAGAGAATTTCTCTTCTGTGCGGGAACTCACAAGTGGAAGTTGGCCAGACATGTCGGACCGAGTGTTCGAGAAGGAGGAGCACTGATGGGGTCGAACAGTGGAGGAAGGAAGCAAAATACATGAATGAGATTTCTACTCGACGGGGGGATTTTTTAGGGCATTAGCATCTGCATTAACGTCAACATTCATTGATTTGCTATTAAGTAGCTTAATAGGGTCAAAAATTCCGACACAAAATCGATGCTAAGTCTGATGCTACTTAATAGCGTCTAATTTTTTTTTTCACCAGCAAACACCGCTTGACGAAAAATGAACGCAAGTTTTTCGTCCAAATAAAATCTAATGCTAAGTTTTACTCTAAATCACATGTTTTCTTTATTGTCTTGATTTGATAAAAATTAATACATATATTAAAGATCCTATATCTAAGTTGATCTTTTCTTCTTTGGCTAAATCACTTTATATATGATAAATTATCCTATATGGGCCATTATCTTGATCATTAGCCTTATACCAATGTTATTGGGGTTGGTATCATGATACCTTTTTTTTTCATTCTTTTTTATTGTGTGTTAATTGATGTGTTAAACATATTCTTTGTTAATCATGTTAACAACTTCTATCCATGTAATATTAGGTCTACCTATTTTTCTTCTTAATTATCTTTACTTTGTTTTTATTCATTTAATGGTTGCATTTTTTTTCCCAGCATCACATTCACAAGTCATGAGTTTATTTTTAATCATCTTATGTTTAATATATGTCATTTTTAACATTTCCTCTCATATAATCATTTATTAATTTGTTATTTCCCATTTTGTCATAAATCCAGTTTAATACTTTTTTTTATGTCACAATCAACTTAAATATCAATAATTTTCTTACAACCCAACATTTAGATTCTTTTAACATTGCCAACCTAAATTGTAGTTATATTAAATTTATTTTTAAGCCTCTATAATATCCTCTTATAATAACTCTCAAAATGCTTCTCTGTTTTAATCTTCCAGTTTTAACAATTGAAGTTATGACTTCGTTTATATTTCTATTATTCTTTATATTGAATATTGATATTTGAACATTTTATATTTAGGCATCGCTTTATATTTTACTGATCTAATAATATTCTTTAATATTATACTCACTAGAATCACATTTTTAATAGTTTTAAGGCCTCAATCTCGTAAACATTTATTAACGTAGTTTGTCACTATTTTGAATGAATTTGTACTAATTTGAATAATATGATCCGCAAAATATTTATAGTTAGGTTAGGGATATATCTCCAACAAGGGTTGGGAGTGAGATGGGACTGCTATACATATTTTTTTTCATAGCTTTTATTATTGTCAGCTAATGTGCCCAATTTTTCAGTTTTCATATTTTTTTTAATAAGCGGTGAAGTTAATCTTAAGAAAGACACATTGCTATAATAGAGTTATTTCTAATCAAAGAGTTAGAGAAGATTAACTAATTAGGATTAAGCTGATGGGTAAGGTGGATTAGATAAGTCATGCATGTGCAACCTATTTTGCCTAGTGGTTAAGTGCTTTTTTTTTCGAACACACAAGGTTCCGAGTTTGCGCTCAACACACAAATATATAGGAGTTCGAAAAAAAAAAACCAATTCATTCATACAGGCATAATGGAGAAAGATGATTAATGTAGTACTAAATAGGACACAATGGAGAAAAATGATTCATGTAGCCGACCCCACTTAGTGGGATTAAGGCTTTGTTGTTGTTGTTATTATATTCATACACGTATAGTAAAATTTAATGTTAATATTAATCCTTACTGTAACTCAAAAATATGTCAAACATAATCCAACTGTCTAGATGACCGACCCAGCCTGGACAACCCAGCATGGACAACTGGCTGACAGCTTGGTAGGATTGCCTAGCCTGGACGACTGACTGATAGCTGGACGACAAGAAGTCCAGACGAACTGAAGCCTGGAGGGCCAGCAGCTCGGACAAGCTTGAAGATAGCTAGGCCATGAGCTCACTTATGTAAAGTATCCAAAATAACTTGTACAACCCTCGTTAAAGCATGGTTAGAGATGTAATTTTCCTTCATTGCACTCCCTCTACTATAAATATGAAGATCTTTTCATATAAGTGGGACTTTTGGCTCTCTCTCTCTTCTTTTTTCCTTAAAGTTCTCAATAATATAATAATGGCCACAAGAGCCCGAGAATACCACAGTTTTCTCGAGATGGGCAAGTCACGACACACTCTTTCTCCCTCTGTCCCTTCTCTCTCTTTCTCTCATTTATAATGCTCTAATTCCTTAATGTGTGATCCAAAAGCAAATCTGGATTCAACTTCCTGAAAGATGTGATGTGCCACCAACAAAAAGAGGAGCAGTATAATGAGAATAATTGATGATTAAGTTTGGTTCAGGTCTCAATCGACGCAGCTAGAATGACCAAAAGTCCAAATGACCAAAAATCTGAATGTTCGGAAGTCCGGATGACTAGAAATGTTGACGACCAGAAGCATGGACGACCAAAAGTCTTCATGACTAGAAATCCGGACGACTAGAAACCCAAATGACTGCAAGTCATGGCAACCGAAAATCTGGATGAGCAGAAGTCTGGAAAAGTAGAAGTCCAGACAACCGGAAGTCCTGACAATCGGAAGTCTAGATGACCAGAATCTGGTCGACCAGAAGTCCAGAAGACCAAAAGTCTAGATAAGCAGAAGTCCAGACGGCTAGAAGTTTGGAATCCTAGTAGCCCAGACTAGAAGTTGAGCTAACTAGAAGTCTGGATGACCATCAGCCCAAACGACTAGAAGTCTAGATGACCAGTAGTCTATGACGCATAGCAATAAAAATGAGCTTTTGTTTCAACTTTTATGTGTTTCATTCATGCAAATGATGGATAAAACTTTTCTAATTATGTGTTTGATCCCAGTTTTGACACTAATACTCGGGTAACTTAAGAAGTCCACACAAGGAGATACGTCAAAATCCGACTATCACTCTGGGAACTTGAATCTGAGTAGGAACACTGACAATGATACAAGATGTTCGATTAGTAGAAATTATTTCAAAATTTGACAGCAGCGCAAGACGCCCAATCGATATAAACCTCAAAGCTTGATTGACAACGACGACTAACGTCCGACCGGCAAGTCGCATAAACTGACTCAATGCCAAGCATTGAAAATCTTATCTCCTAGCTCGACAAAAGTCTTGCCCTAGAGATGGTTCTCCTCTCATCAGTGACAATATCCACATTGAGGCCGTGCAAATTATTATGGCAGTGAGTCTTGACAGTTACCTCTGTGAAGGTATCGACAAGATTCATGCATGGAGAAAGGTGAGGCCCTTTCGGACGCCTACTTAACTGAGAAAAAGAAATATGGAGGGTGTAAGTCCTAAGCTGACCGGTCGAGCGGTCGATACAAATCAAAACAAACCAAAAAAAATCCTTAAAATTGAATGCTTCACCATGACCAACTTCACAAGCAATCGATCACACCGCAAGCAATAAACGGTAAAGAAAGTGTACTATAAGGTAAAAGAGGACGAGTGAAAATCGAACGAGAACTCCATTTTATTTTATGCTCGAAAAATTTCCATAGAATTTCTTATACATTTACTTACAAGTGTTCAAAAAGAAAATAAATTTCTCTAACTTACAGATAAGACCGACGGCCAAGCCAGATCAGTTGATTAAAAAAAATACCAGCCGATCTAAAGACCAGTAAAGCCTAGCTGACCGAGCCGGTCCTACAACCTGAAGACCTTAACAGAGCACTTCAGAGTCATAAAAAGTGAAGGAAGTTCAAATTATTCATTTGTGGATTGAGAGTAGATGCAATAACTATTTTTGCATTAAAATTTTCTTATTCTTTTGGCTGTTGTCTTTTAAAGAGATAATAGAATCAAAGACTAAATATGTACCTTAAAATGTCTGACAGAAGCTCATAGTGCGGATAACTAACCCAGCCTGAACAAGTCAGCCTAGACGACCGATCGACAACCTGGATGACTAACCTAGCCTGGATGATCGACAGACAGCCTGGACGACCAGAAGTCCAAATGAACGAAAGTCTGGGCGATCAGCAGCCTGGATGAGTTTGATGATGGCCAAGTCATGAGCTCACTTTTATAAAATACCCAAAATAACATGTATTCCTCATTAAAGCAGAGTATTCCTTCATTGTGTTCATTCTACTATAAGGGTGGTCTTTTCATGTAAGAGAGACTTTTGGCTCTCTCTTCATGTATTAATAAAGATTTGAATTATATAAAAAAAAACAATAAGAACCAATATCCCAGTTTACCCCAGAGGGGAAAGTCGCGGCGCACTCATTCCTCTGTCTCTTCCCTCACTTTCTCTCTCATTTCTAACGCTCTAATCCCTTGAGATGTGATCCAAGGACAAGTTTGGATTCAACATACTGAAATGAGCTGTGAGTATGGATCAGGCTACGAACAAGAAACGATGTTTAAGTTTGGCCGGGCCAGACCCCAATCGACGCAGCCAAAATGATAAAAAATTCAAACGATAAAAAATCTTGATGGGCAGAAGTCCAAACTACCAGAAGTTTGGACAACCAGACAACTAGAAATCCAAACGTCCAAAATTCTAGATGACTAGAAGCTCGGATGACTAGAAGTCCAGACGACCAACTGTTCGTACGACCAGAAGTTCGGACAGCCAGATGTTTGGGCGACCAGAAGTTCAGATGACCAGAAATATGGACAAATAGAAGTTCAGACGATCAGAAGCCTGGACAACCAGAAGTCTAGATGACCAGAAGCCTGAACGACTAGAAGCCTGTATTAGAAGTTGGGATGACCAGAAGTTTGGAAGATCTCTGGACGACCTCTGGCCCAGACGACCAGAAGTCTTGACGACCAGAGCCCAAATGACCAGAAGTCCAGATGATCGACAGTCTAAGACGACCCATAGCAATATGAGCTTTCGCTTATACTTTTGTGTTTCATTCATAAAAAAGATAGACAAAACTTTTCTAATTATGGGCATGATCCCAAGTTTGACCAATGCCCCTGAATCTTGAAGTGTTTATGGAAGTGATCATCAAAATCAGACTAACACTCGGGGAAATTGAACCTGTGGAGTAAAACTGACGATGACAGAAGATGTGCGATCGATAAAATTTATTTCAAAATCCGTAGTGTCGCAAAATGCCCGATCGGTATCAATCTCAAGGCTTGATCGACAGCAACGGCTAACATCCAAAGAATGCGACTTAAAAATTGATTTAATGCCAAGCATTGAAAATTTTATCTTGTAGCTCGACACAAGTTTAGCCCTGGAGATGGTTCCCTACTCATCAGTGATAAGATCTGCGTTGAGTGTTGTGGAAGTTATCCTAGTGGCGAGTCTCGGCGATTACCCCCGT
The DNA here is from genome assembly GCA_022702705.1 of Papilionanthe hookeriana x Papilionanthe teres. Lineage (NCBI taxonomy): Eukaryota > Viridiplantae > Streptophyta > Magnoliopsida > Asparagales > Orchidaceae > Papilionanthe > Papilionanthe hookeriana x Papilionanthe teres. The sequence continues at coordinate 16,381,314 of CM040427.1, forward strand.
GAAGGTAGCGACAAGATTCACGTCTGACGAAAGGTGAGGCCCGATCGAGACACCTACTTAACCGAGCAAAAGAGATATGGAGGGTGTGATTTGAGCCGAGAGGTCGATACAAATCAAAGCCAAAAAAAAAAAAATCAAAATCTCAAAATTGAACGTTTCACCGTGACCAACATCACAAGCAATCGATTGCCACAAACACACCACAAGAAATAAATGGTGAAGAAGTGCAATAAAAGCTAAAATAAAACAGGTGAAAATTGACTGAGAATTCCAATTTATTTTATGCTCGAAAAATTTCCATAAACTCCTATAAGTTTACTTAGAAGTGTTTAAAAAGAAATGAAAAATTCTTCGAAGTTATAGTAAGTTTAATAACAGGCCAGATTAGCTGACTGAAAAGTACCAACCAAGCTAGAGGTCAGTAAAACCGACCCGGTCCTACCGATCCGTAGACCTTAAGAGAGAACATTAGATTCATAAAAATAATGAAGTTCAAATTATTCAAATTTTGATTAAGAGTAGATGCGATAATATTTTTTGCACTAAAATTTTCTTTTCATAGTTGTCTTTCAAAGCGATAAAAGAATCTGGGAACTAAATATGTACCTCAAAAATATGTCAAACAGAATCCCACAGTCTCGACGACTGACCCAGCCTGGACGGCCGACCGACAGACTGAATGACCGACCCAGCTTGGACGGCCAGAAGTCCTAGCGAACAGAAGTCTAGACAAGCTTGAAATAATAGAGTCATGAGTTCACTTATATAAAATATCTAAAATAACTTGTACAACTCTCATTAAAGTAGGCTTAGGGATGTATATTTCTTTTGTTGCGCTCTTTTTAGTATAAATATGGAGATTTTTTCATGTGGGACTTTTGGCCCTATCTCTCTCTTCATGTAATCATAAAAATTTTAATTTAGAAATAAGGGTCATAAGATGCCGGGAATACCTCAGTTTGTCTTAAAGGAGCAAGTTGCAGTGCACTTCTCCACCCTGTCTCTTCCCTCTAATACTTTGAGCGGTGCTCCAAAGATAAATTTAGACTCAACACTTATATAAAATTTGTGCACAATAAGCTTAACAAGTTATGCATCATTTTGAAAAAAAATTAATAAAGAATGAAGTATTTTGAAAATATTCCAAATAATTTGGATAAAATGAGAATTTGATGCTGGAACAAAGTTATTTATCTGAGTTGCAGGATGAGAAGAAGTTGAAGGAGGTGTTGAGGTTTGCCAATGCTTGTGGGGCCATTGCCACCACTAAGAAGGGAGCAGTCCCTGCTTTGCCTAGTGAAGCTGAGGTACTGGAGATTCTGAAGAAAGCTTGAGCGTAGTTTCCTGTTCTTTTTTTTTTTTTATTTGACAATTTAATTTCTCGTTAGTAACTTTAGTCTGCTCTATAGTAAATTAGATTAGATTTGCCTCTTAGGTATCTTGAAATTTCACTGTTGTAATTTTTTTACTCTAATTTATTTAATCTATGGAAAAATAAATTACAGTGAGATTAATTGTTGGGAAGATTTACATACATACCACTCTATTCTTAAGTATTTACATATCTAACACCAACACGTCAATTTGCACAAATACGCCACCTTATTTCACTTCTTAGAAGTTAAAAGTGTTACTTTTGATGTGATGTAAAAGTTTGGGTGGTATAAATGTAAAAAATAATAATGTTTGGTGTTAGATATGTAAATTTATAAGAATTGGGTGGTATGTATGTAAATATCCTTAATCGGATGTTCCTAATTTCATTCATTTTTTTCCGCATTATGGTTAAGAAGAAAAGATGAATTCTTTGTTTTCTTTGTGGGTTATTGGATGATATTCTTGTTAGTTATTTATACTTTGGTCATTAATCACTTCTGTCAGGAATTTGCTTTTCATATAATCACTTATAAAGGGCATTTGAATGTTATCAGATGAGCTTCTATTACCTCTGAGATTTTTTGAAATGATTAGATTTTGCAATGATTCCATGGTTATATCATGGTAGAGGGTGACATGGGTGGGCATTGGGTGAGGTCGAGGCTAAGGCCGCGAGGGTGGAGAATTATTTACGTATTGAGTGTGCACGTAGTTCTACGTGCTTACTCCTTGGAGTAACCTCTCAATAACTTACCAATAATTTTTGCTGTTTTGTTTTTATATTTTTTTTGTTATTTGGGTGTTTTGTGAGGTTATTGGGTATTAGCCTCAATAACACTGACATAACCCCTCAATACATTCTGAATAATTTTCGAACGCACACAGTTCTGCGCATGTATTCTGTACGTAAATATTTCTCATGAAGGTGACTAATAAAGCAAATTAAGGAAAGAGGCGACGTTAAGCAAGTGATGGCAACAATGGTGGGCAATGAAAACCTGCATGCGAAGGCGTGAGGCTAAAAAGATTTTTAAATTAGCTGATTTGATTAATTTTGAGGTTCTGAAAAAATAGGATGTTTGGAGTATTTATAATATCATGAACTTTTTATTGTGCATTTATTTTATTTATTAAGTCAAACACTAATATAAGTTAAATGCGTGATAAATAAATGGGATAATTACTTCATAACAAATAAAACGATAAATAAATGGGATAACTAAAGTTTAAAACATTAAGTAATTTAATAGTCAAATTAAATCAAATCTAAAACATTAAAATCAACTTGAAATCACTTGAAAATAAACTTAAAATAAATTTGAAACATTAAAAATCAATCTCAAAATAATTCATAATTAAAAAATCAAACCAATTAAAATTGATCTAAGGTACTACAATTAAGTCAAATCAAATTTAAATCATTAAAAGTTTAATCAAATTGAATAATCTAAACATCTCTTTCAATCCAAACTGTTTAAACACTTAAAAGAAGATCAACCTGAATTTCGAAACTAAATTAAATCATTTTAAATCATCAATTCAATCTTAAATCAAAATGGTTAAATTCCTTAACAAATTGATTTGCCTCTAAAGGCTTTCATTATTATAACTCTAAAATAGAGTATTAAGTGAAATGTCACTTCACTCATAGGATAATCAAACATCCTAATTCACTGAACAAGAAACAAAACTTAATTAAATTCTTGGATGATTGATTCACTTAAACAAAAAATTCATTTGGACTCAAAATAATCTCAGAAGTATTGAAAAGATGTTTAGGACTCGTCCTAAGCACTTTCTCAATATGATGAGATGCTTTAGAAGAATAATTGAATTTAATTGTTCTTTAGTGAAGAAAATCGTCCATAAAACACGAAACCTAGAAGTCATAGAAATTGACTATCAATAGGATTATGATTTTGGTAGACAACCAGAACCTTCCCATTAGCTTTACCTAGGTACTTGTTGTAAATATTTAAATGTTTTAACATGTGTTTTAAGTGCAGCTTGGAATGACGAGAAGACCCCCAGGTACGCTTTTATTTTATTGCAACTTACTCTATTTCAATTTACTTACTCGTACTGCACTTTACTTCTCTTGCATGTTAAACGGGAATGTCACACTGCATAAGCGAAACCTTTAGGATAGCCACAAGCGAAACTCAAAACTAAATTAAAAGTCACGACAAGATAAAATTCACATGCCACGACATTCAAAATATAAAACAACTCGAAACTTAATCACAAACGAACAACAAAGCGTAATTATAACTAAATTAAAATGACTCATTGGATGATCGGGAATACCTCGGATGATGTAACCACGTGTTCTTACTGGATTTACCACGATGCTAAATGAAAGTGTGGAACTCATTCGGTTGAGTTTAACAAATTCATCACGGACTAAGTGAATCCGATGAAAAAAATGGTGTCGGGATGACGAAACCGTGGGATCTTAATCGGTTCTTTCTAATCAACTTTAAGATTTATTTTAATTAAAACATTAAAGACATTTGGACTTTAAGATTTCTCTAAACCAAAACACTTCTCTCATCTCTTGATTATCATTTTCTAAAACTAAACCTCTGCAACAACAAGGAGCTTGGAGCACAATGGGCAGCACAGCCATCTTCGTCAGCAAAACTAGGGTCTACATCAGCAAAACCTTTCCTAGTTTTAAATAACCAAGCCATAGGATTTCGAGACAATTTTCCTAGTGCAACATAAATCCTCAACTCTTCGTTAGGCATTTGCATTATCATATTATGCGAATTAAGCCATAATCGGTCTTAGGACTCCGAGGTAGTTGTTTGGTACGACATAAACCCTCACATCTTCGAGGCTATTTGTATGATTGTGTCATACGAATATAAGTCCTAATTAATTAAAATTACCAGGATTGAAACATTAAACATACTTTTAAATTGAAGCCAAACAATAGGATAGTTTGGAAAGTTGTCAAGATTCTTCTTGGATCCTCAGCTTCTCCTACTTCTCTTCCTTTGGACTCCTAAAATTAACTGTTCCAAATTTAATCCATTCCCTTTTAAAATTCCAAAATTCAATCCTTTGAAAACCTTAAACTTTGAAATTCTTGAGAGCAAAACCACTGATCATTATCGAGTGTTTTCTTAAATGATTCCCATCATTTAAAATGTAATTAACTATAGGGGCTTGCCCTTATAGGGAATTTTAAAAACCGAGTAATATAAACCACAGCTAATTCATTTATATTAAGCGGGGGAACTGTCGGCTTATAAAATTGGTTCGCGAGACCAAACGAATGTCACAAATCTTCTAGTTTATTTAATCGAAGCCCCATCATCGAGCGGTGTGTACATTCCTCGGGATAGATACACGTTTTGTGATGCGGTGCTCGTTTATATAAGCTTATTTGGGATGTGAGATCGGTTTGATTTCATATCTTAAAAAAATTTTCGAACTTAAAATTATTTTCAAAATCAAATGCTACTTTCCAAATTATATATATTTAAATTAAATTTAAAATCTAAAATTCACCGACAATTTCTGTAGGCGACCCCTTTTTAAAATACGACACTCGACCTAAAAATATGCTGAGCAATTTACGGCGACTCCGTCATGGATGATTCCTCTCTCCATTTTGATCGGATGGTTTTGCTTTCATAAATCGGTAGTGTATCCATGTCCCTAGTGGAGCAAATTATCATTCTTTCTGTTGGCATACCACGTTCATTTCTATCTTGAATGGGTATAACCAACTTATCTTGGATTTAGGAGCCACTGTTTAGACACCTCTAAACAGAGAGGTTCCGAAATCCTTTCACCTCTTTTCTGAGATGGGGTGGACCCCCAATAGATGTTATCTTAGGAGCGGACCCTCGGGTTGAGAAGTTTTGCTAGACTTTCTCTTCCTTTCCAATTCTGAATCGGGTCCTTTACCTTTTCTATATTTTAATCATTTTGTTCCTAACAAACAAATCCTCTAATAAACAACCTTCTAATAAACGAATTCTCTTAAAAATCACAAATATATTAAGATAAACGGGAATATGTCCGGACTCTTTCTTTTTCGTTCTAAGTTTTGTGACGAAAGGAAGCCTAATTCGGGACTAATACTCAGAATCTACCCTGCAGAAAATGACTGCGCCAAAGTTAATTTTCTCCTTCACCAATGGAATGGACTTCGCCGTCTATAAGGATGAACTGCCCGACAATGGAATCATCCATTTTGGACAAGGATTCGACAATACATATATCAAGTTCGCTAACGTCACTCTCTTCGCACTAATGGAAAAAGTGCCAGAAACTGAAGAGCCCGTAATTGAGTTCAACCTGAAGTCGACTCAAGAATTCCCTCCCCTGTAAAAGGTTCAGATTTGAAAGAAATCTTGCTATTCGTAGGAGGACTGTTGTCTCTACCACCACGGTCTAGTCATCTCTGCACTTACCCCGGCACGCAAGCCGAAGGGGAAGGAAATCCAAGTACGTGGTGAGTCCGTCATCATGGAGGGTACAAATTTTGCTACAATACCATCTGCTTTTGAGATTGGGTCCGGTTCGAGAGTTGCACCCTAACTCGGACTCGAAAGGAGAAATAGAAGCGAGAAAGATCGCCGAGGATCGAGAAAGCGAAAGCTGCCGAAGTTGCTTTTCTAGAAGAAATTCCTGAGAAAAAAGAAGAACTGCCTTAGTATATACCTCTGTTGGAAGGGAGTAGGTTTCACCCCCTCTCTGCTGCATCAGATGAAGAAGATGTATGAAGGATTGCCGCTACATTACCCCGACCTGCATACTATAGTAACTACAAAAGAAAAAGGGTTAAGACTATGCCATTTGCTCAGCTACAAGCTATGATAGAAAAATTGGCAAAGAAAGAAAGATGCCTCGTGTCAGAAATCCTAAGAAGAATGGGATGAGTGCCAGCTAGATCCCGCCTCGGACCGCGAGTAGAGCCTGTCATTGCCATAGAGTAACCAAGGAAGAAAATGAGAGCAAGTTCACCTATTGTATTGGGCCATCATATTAGGGAGGACATTATTATGATAATCCCACATACGACCGATGACGGATGGAGTACCGTCTGGACAAAGTCTTCAAAGAAAATTTTGGATCACATCCAGACCGCTTCGATACGCGCCCGAGCCGGCACTATCGTTTGCGATCGAAGAACCGCCTCAGAAGGAAGAGAAGATCGTAGAAAAAAAGGACAGAGGCTCCGAAGGGTAGACTAGGGGATGCTTATCCTAGGATGGTTGTTTCTGATTCGGGGGAGAAATCCCTCGAACCTCTGACTCTGTATGATTATTTGCTCACCCCGGCGGGACCTTATAATGATAAGAGTTTTGGTGTTGGTTACGTTTTGACTGTTTCTAATTATTACGTAACTATTGACAACCAAGCTAATCCGAATCTCAATTCTGATATAAATAAAGATTCTCAAATCATACTAAATCTCAATGACCACAACGAAGGAGAAGACGTTCACAAGGATGGCTACGAAAGCTCAACAAGCAATGAGTCTATTTGTGAATTTCGAGGGGCTCCGATTGCAATAGAATTAGAGTCATCAGATTCCGAAGCAACGCCAGAAAAGCCAGTTGTTCCAATTCAAGGGGAAACATCGGCAGATTCAGCACCAGATGCAGAAGAAATAATTGAAGTCAACCTAAGAAGTGGAAAAGTTCTACCTCCGAGAATGGATCCAAAGGATAAAGGAAAACATGTGGTTGCTCGGGAGGAGCCGACCCCGACGGAAGAATTGCCGATTCGGGAAGAAAGCGAGGAACATGGTAATAAAGTAGACTATAACGTGCTAGCCCATCTTAGGAAGCTACCGACCGAACTAAGCATATACGACGCTCGATCTGTCGAAGGAGATGAGGGAAGCTCGATCGAGGCTCTACTTGATCCAGAGATTTGTTTAGCTCAAATGGCCGGTAATTCCTTCGACGAGGTTGCTTGTTAAAAGAACAGTGAGGTGTTACCTTCACGGACAATGATCTACTACTTGGAACAGCAGATCACAACCGACCGTTGTACATTTCAGCCACTATTGGAAAGTTTACGCTCTCCAGAGTGTTGGTTGATCCGGGAGCATCAATCAACACAATGAATCTTCGAATGCTAGCATATTTGGAAATTGATGCTCGCGAACTTGAAGCAGACAAGATGTTACTAAGAGGCTTCAATCAAAAAGGAGAAAGAGCCCTCGGATCGATTACACGACTGATGAAGACCGGTGATTTAGCAAAGACAACCGCAAAATTCCACATAATCGATTCTGAAACATCATTCAACGCTCTACTAGGTCGGCCATGGATCCATGAGAACCGGATGGTATCGTCGTCTCTACACCAATGTATAAATTATTATGAAGGAGGAGAACAATGTATCAAAGGTGATTTGCAACCATTCTCCGTGCATGAAATCGGAATCCATGAAGATGCAGCCTATTACGCGCCTCCGAAGAAAACAATCTTTTCCAGAAACACCGCACCAAATGAATCAAAAGAAGTGCAAGACGATAAAGAGCTCGAAATTCCGATCAACGAGTTACTCACCACTCCCTTACGGCGAGATGGTGAAGGTTTCTCCAGAACTCGGACCCGAGGTCGAGGCCTGGGATGGGGTCGTGGAAGAGACGTTAGAAAAGTTGAACAAAAGAAACCAGTCATCGACGTTGATTGAGAGATCAGTTTCGAAGAAGAAAAAATCAAGAAAGAAGCATCAACAGTAAATCAAAAGAAACCCCAATTCAAGATCTCTCTCGAAGATGAAAAGAATGAAGAATACAAATCAATGTACGAGAAGATTAACCATTATGTACATACTATGACCCTGACCCCGATCCATTCTAATAAGATCGAGGGTATAATATTCAAGGAAGTGCATGGTGGTGGTACTAAACCAATCAAGTTTTACCTTTGTGCTTCTTCTTCCAATACTGAAAAAGATGTACAATTTGAAGATGTTACTTCTTCTGAATTAATGGAACTGCCTTTTGAGTGTTACTCTCCATGTATTCAAAATTTAATTCAACGTGGTGTCTTACCTCGACGATGGACAAAAGGTCAATCACAACATACTGAAAAATTGTGGAATAATGCCAGCCGGCCTCCCAATTTAAAACATGGTCTCGGATTCGACACGGTAGGATCAGTTGACGATGCGGGATTTTGCTTGGTTGTCACTTGCGAGCCTAATGAAGACTGCTTGGAAGCTTCAGAAGATCTCGAAGATCTACCAATCGGAGATGCTCCACTAGAATTCGAAGAAGAAATTAAATCTACAATAGACGAGTTAATGGAAGTTAGCTTAGGTACTAGTGAAGAGCCTAGGCCGACCTTTGTTAGCTCCTTACTCAATAAAGAAGACTCCAAAGAGATAATCAAGCTATTAATGGAGTTCAAGGACTGTTTTGCTTGGAGTTATGATGAAATGCCAGGGTTAGCTCTAGAAATCGCAGTTCACAAGTTAGGAGTAGATCCCACTGACGTTTCAGTCAGACTAGCTCCGAGAAGAATGCGTCTAGAGATTGAACAACAAGTTATAGCTGAAGTTAAGAAGCTAATAAACGCTAAATTTGTTTGTGAGGAATAATATCCAACTTGGTTAGCCAATGTGGTACCAGTCAGAAAGAAGAATGGTCAGATCAGAATCTGCGTGAATTTCAGAGATTTGAATAAAGCATGCCATAAAGGATGAATTCCTGCTACCCATTTCAGAATTCATGATCGACATTGCTTCAACACATGAAATCTTTTCTTTCATGGATGGATCTTCGGGATACTGACCGGATAAAGATGGCACCGGAAGATGAAAAGCTTACGGCCTTCAAAACGCCGATTGGAGTGTCTTGCTAACAACGGTGATGCCATTTGGATTGAAGAACGTAGAAGCAACTTATCAAAGAGCAATGACAAGGATTTTTTATGATCTCATTCACAACCAAGTCGAGTGTTACGTGGATGATGTGGTCATTAAGAGCAAATTAAAGGAAGATCACTTGTATGATTTGAGAATTGTTTTCGAGCGATTAAGATAATTTAACCTTAAGATGAATCCCCTGAAGTGCGCCTTCAGTGTCACCTCTAGGAAATTCTTAGGATTTGTCGTCCGACATCGTGGAATTGAAATCAATCCGGAGAAGATTAAAGCTATCTTAGAAATGCCGCCTCCCAAAACCTTGAAACAACTACGGTCCTTTCAAGGGAAATTGGCATATCTTCGACGCTTTATCTTGAATTTGTTAGGAAGGTGTCAGCTGTTTTCTGCTTTAGTTAAGAAGAATGCTGTCGGCACTATTTTTAGGTTGTATTGTATTTTAAAAAGGGAGGTCGCCTAACAGAAGTTGTCGGCGAATTTAAATTTTAAATTTGATTTAAATATATATATAATTTAGAAAGTAGTATTTGGCTTTGAAAATAATTTTTAAATTTGAAAGTTTTAAGATATGAGATTAAACCGATCTCACATCCCGAATAGTTTATATAAACGAGCACCGCACCACAAATCGTGTATCTATCCCTAAGGATAGACACACTCGCTTGATGGTGGGGCTTGATCAAATAAACTAGAAGTTTTGTGACATCCGTTTGGTACTGCGAACCAATTTTATAAGCCGACAAATTCCCTGCTTAATATGAAAGTATTAAACGGGGTTTATATTACCAGGTTCTTTAAATTCCATATAAGGGCAAGCCCTATAGTTAATTACATCTTAAGTGACGGGAATCACCTAAGAAAACTCTCGATAATAACCAATAATTCGCTCTCAAGAATTTCGAAGTTTAAGGTTTTCAAAGATTGAATTTTGGAATTTCGATAGGGAATGGATCAAATTTTGGAACATTTTGTTTTATGAATCCAAAGGAAGAGAGGTAGGAGAAATTGCTGATTCGAAGTGAACTTCGGTAATTTCCGACTATCCTATTGTTTGGCTTGAATTTAGGAAAGTCCTAATGTTTATTTAGTATTTCGATCTTGCCGATTTTAATTAATTAGGACTTATATTTGTATGATAAAATCGAAACAAATAGCTCAGAAGATGTGAGGGTTTATTGTCGTATCGGACGACTACCTCGGAATCCTAAGACCGGTTAGGGCTTAATTTGTAATGCAAATGCCTAACGAAGAGTTGAGGATTTATGTTGCACTAAGCAAGCTACCTCAAAGTCCTATGGCTTGGTTATTTAATTCTAGAAAAGTTTTGCTGAAGTAGGTTCAAGTTTTGCTACGACGATGGCCGTGCTTTGCCACCATGCTCCAAGTTCCTTGTTGTTGCGGAGGTTTAGTTTTAGAAATCATAAATCGGGGGATGAGAGAAGTGTTTTGGTTTAGAGAAGTCTTAATTTCCAAGTGTTTTTTTTATTTTGATTAAAACAAATCTTAAAGTTGATTATAACGACACCGGTTAAGATCCCACGGTTCCATCCTTCGGCATCATTATTTTTATCGGATTCACTTAGTCGGATGAATTTGCTAAACTCAGTTGAATGAGTTCCACACTTTCATTTAGGCAGTGGGAAATCCCGTTAGCGACACGTAGGTTACATCATCAGAGGTATTCCGATCATCCGACGGGGCGTTTTAATTTAGTTGCAATTGTGGTTTTATGTTACTGTTTGTGATTAAATTTTGAGTTGTTTTATATTTTGAAATGTTGTGGCGGTGAATTTTATCTTGCAATGACTTTTAACTTAATTTGGTTTTCGGTTTTAGGGTCTATCCTAAAGGTGTGGGTTTTCATGCAACTTGTTGTTTTATCATGCAAGAAAAATAAAGTACAATGCGAGTTAAATAAATTGCAATAATGTAAATTCTTTGGAAAATAAATTGCGGGAAAGCAAATTGCAATAATACAAATGCGTACACAGGAGGGTCTTCCCGTCATCCCAAGTTGCACTTAAAACACGATTAGCATACTTAAGCAAGTTCCTAGGTAAGGCTAAGGGAAAGGTTATGGTTTTCTACCAAATTCCTAATCCTATAGCTAGTCATTTCACTATGACGTCTAGGTTCTTTGTGTTTTGGTTTGAGGACGATTTTCTTCATCGAAGAATAATCGGATTCGATTGTTCTTATAAATGTCCTATCATATTGAGGAAGTGCTTAAGAAGGGTCTTAAACATCTTTTCAATATTTTTAGGATTGTTTTAAGTCCAAATGAATTTAATTATATAAATGAATCGATCGTCAGAGGTTTTCAAGTTTTGTTAACTTGCTCGATGAACTAGGACATTTGAATATCCTATGAGTGAAGTGACACTTCATTTAATGTTTTATTTAGGAGTTATAATAACTAAAGCTTTCGAGGGTAGATTAGTATTCAAATGATTTGGTTTAAGTTAAAGAGTTTAAATTTGGAATAGTGTTGAAGTTGCTTTAAATTTATTTTCTTTCGTTTTAGGTGATGTTATATTTAATTCAATTTAATTTAATTTTAATTGAGTTTTAATTTAATTTAATTTGATTGAGTTTGGTTTAATTTGATTTGATGTTTAATTAATTTGATTTGATTTAATTTTAATTTGATTATTTAATTTAATTTAATTCAATTTAATTGTTTAATTTAATTTAATTTAATTATTTAATTTAATTTAATTTAATTGTTTAATTTAATTTAATTTAATTATTTAATTTAATTTAATTTAATTATTAAATTTAATTTAATTTAATTTAATTGTTAAATTTAACTTAATTTTAATTTAATTTATCTTTAATTTACTTTATTTTTAATTTTAATTAAAATTTTAAAAGAGTTTAATAATTTAATTAAGTCTTTTAATATTTTAAATTTGAGTTATCATTTTAATTAAAAAATTGAGTATTAATGATATAATTAGTTTAGGGATTTTTAAATTAAAGAATAAATCTCTTCCTAATAAATATCCCTTATTTTAATAATTCAATTTATTATTCCTCCAAATTTAATCTATTATTTAATTAAAGTTTAATCATTTTAAAATTATTTAATGGGTTTCTACCCTTTAATTATTTAAATTTCAATCATCCAAATCAGATTAAGATTAAATGTGTTACTTGTTGATTTTTTATTAAACCTAAAGTTTTAATTAAGGGTTAAAAGTTTAATTACCATTTTACCCTTTAAGCTTAATAATTTCATAATTCACTAAATTGAACCCAAATGAACTTGAAATTTTTATGTGACTTCACTCTTATGTCGATAAAGACATGAGAGGAGAAAATGTGATTTTTACGTATTTAATTTATTTATATAATTATTTTTGGTGGAAAATAGAGATTTTCAAGGAAAATTTAATAATATGACCGAGGAAAGTTTCTGTCCTTAAGAAAATTAGGGGACATTCCTAATGACCAGAGAAGCACTTGGACCAATTTTGGTGATTTTTTGAATTATATTATTTTTATTATAATTATTTTGAGTTTTGGAGTGTTAATTAATTTAAAAATAAAATAAATGTTGAAAAATGGATTTTATATTTTTCAAAAATCTCTCTAATATCAAGGAAACCAGAGAAGCAAATTTTGCGATTTTCTGATTTTTCTATGATTTATTGTAATTATTTTAGTGAAAATGCTAGAAAATACATTTTTTTTTTAATTTTAAAATTACCCTAGGGCTTTAAAATTTAATATCTCACTAAATAGACTTAGAAAAAATATGGGGTTTGTTCCTAAGTGATTAAAATTCAAAATATGACATTTTGGTAAATTTTATTATTTTTGTGATTTTTATTATTTTTTAATTATTAAACTATTAAAATATTATTAAAAATCAACTTTTTTAGAAAATTGAAATTTTAATTTTCCTAGGTTTCCCTAATATCAGAGAGGCTCCAAAACCAATTTGGTGAATTTTTGAAAAGTATTTTAAAAGTTATGAATTTTTAAAATTTAAAATGGCTAAGTGGACTTAATCAGCCCGATTAGTGGGGCTAACCAAGTCCAATTGACCTCAAATTTTTATGATGGATTCCTCTGGTCCTAAAGGTCGGTGGAGAATTGATTTCAAGTCAATTTGATGCCTGGTTAATTCTAATTAATTAAAGACCTATTTTGGGTGTTTAAGCCAGATTAGAGTTGTTTTACATGAACTAAGTCGAAACCTATTTTTCCTAGGGTTCTCTGGTCATAAGGAACATCACCAAATTTTCCTAGAATTTATTTCACAACATGCTATTTTTGGAATTAAAATACTCAAAACGGCAACATGCATTTGAAAAATAAATAACTTTTCACGAGAGATGGCCTCGACCTTGGAAAATTCGGGGAATGTTCCCGAGTTCGGAAGCTTCAAAGCACTATGGTCTCATGCCATGGTGAATTGTATACATGCATGGAGAATTAAATGTATGCGAGAGAGTAAATAAATTATAAAAAATAAAATACTTGATGAAATTAAATGATTTCTTTTCCACATTATTCTCCTACGTTCAGCTGAGCGAGAGGGTATTTTTATTTTATTTTTGTGATTTTTCTACACAAAGATATGGATTTTTAAAGTTTCGATATTTAATAAATACATTAAATACCCTATTATCTACTTATCCACGCGGCGCCGGCGAAACATCGGCGGCTCCGAAGGGAGTACGTGTCGCGGCTGTGATTGGGCGCCGCCATCCGAGTCATCCGTCCGGGCCCCGCGGTTCTCGCGCCGTTTCCTGGTCCGAGCGCCATCCGAGCCGTTCGTCCGCGCGTGTATCGAATGGACGGCATCCGTTCATCGTCCCCGAGTGTTCTCGCCGAGAGCCAGTCCACACTAAATCCACTAAGATCTCACTCGATTCTCCATGGATTTTTACGTTCTTATACTCTATGGATTCGTCTTGAAGAGACGAACACATCTATACGGCTAACATGCATTGAAACTAAGGCATTTGAAATGAAGAATCTCCAGAAGCTCGGGATGGAGAGTTAGCTCATACCTTGGCTCAGAGAAGGGTGGCTTGATCCGAGAGTTGTTGCACCTTCGATTGGGTCCCGCGAGCTCCGGATGAAGTCTCACGGTGCAGGGAATTGTACTGGATATGATTTCGACCAAGCCTAGATCCACAAAGCTTGGAGGGTAGATAGCCGGGTGGCACTGGAGATGGGGCTTTTGCTTGGTGGACACCTTCCCTCGGTGCGAGTGAAGGTGTAGAGCCAATCGATTTGAGAATTGGCTCATTGTGGAGAAGTGTCCTGGTTTTGGGTGGAATTTCGACTACGAAATTGAGCTTACGGAGGAGAAATGGCGGGGGGATCTCAGCTGGGGATCAAGTGTTCTAAGAGTGGAGAAGGGTGCGGAACAATTTTGGCGAGTTTTGGCAAGGTTTGTGCTTAGCTCCCCCATGGCCGAGAGGGTGGAGTTTAAATAGGAGAGGGTGGAGGGCCTCCGGGGGGAGTTGAGGCATGGGATCGTGTGCTACTGAGTGAGGAGAAGAACGACCATGGTGGCCATTGGGCATGGGGCGACTCGGCGGGTGAGAATTCCAAGCTTGGGCTCACATGATGCTCTCGGGTGTGGTGTTTTCCGGCGATCCGGGCGGTGGCCGTGCGGGCATGGGTCACCATCTTGACCGGGGAGGTCGGGGCTTGGCAATGGTGAAGTCGATTGGGCTTGGACATGTGTAAAGTGTTTGGATTAAAATGGAATGGGGGAGAGGCCATTTTGGCTTGAAATTGGTCAACCCATTGGTTTGGGTTGGGTTCACCTCCCCATGGCTGGTCTTGGGCTGAGAAGATCGGTTAGGCTAGGCTAGTCGAGAGGTGGTGATGTCCTTATCCAAGAATATTTGGATTAAATCTTGGTTAAGGGAGACATGCTTAAGAGCTAATGACTTTTAGGAGATGGTTAAAGGACCTCCTCCTTTTGCCATTAATGGCATGGTCACATGCCAAACTTTCATGGCTTCATATGGCTTGTGAATGGCTCATCCTTGGCTCCATTTGGCTTGGGAAAAGGTTTGGTCGATTTCATGAAAATGGGTTTTAAGAATTTTGGATGTTTTGATGGAAATTTGTATGAAACTTGATTTGGAATAATTTGATGGTGAATTTAGGACTTAGGTAATGGATTTAATTAAGTGGATGACAAATGGAGATGTCATGTGGGCTTTAGGGTAGATTTGGGCTTTTGAATGTGGTGAAGTGGGCTTTTAGGAAAGTTTAAGGGAAATGGGCTTTTGATTTTAGGATGGGCATTTGGATAAAAATTTTGTGAAGAACTTTGTCGAATAAATGTCATAATTGGTTTAGGGATGTTCTATGAAGGGCTTGGAATCGGTTTGATGTGATTTGGAGTTGAATTGGTTTGAATTTGGGTTTATTTGGTAAGTGGGCCTATGTAGGTCCAAGTGGGCCAAATTGGGCTAATGTTGGGCTAGAGTTGAAATTGATGTAAAATAAATGTTGAGAAATGTTTATGGGGGTGTTAAGGAAGGTTTAGAAAAGATTTGGGGTTAATTGGAGTTGAATTGGGTGAGTTTGGGCTAAGTTTGGGTCATGGGTCCAAATTTGGGCTTTAAGGCCCAAAGTGAAATTGGATCCAAATGTCGATCAAATTGGACTTGGATTTGGTCTAAATTGGTATTGGGAATGTTGAATTGAAGTTTAGAATTGAATTGGACCAGAATTTGGGTCAATTGGATAGGTTTGGTTTAACATTGGGTTCACTTTGGGTTAAAATGGGTCGATTTGGGGGTTTTGACAAAAGTAGGGTAAATTGACAAAATTGGCCCATGGTGTAGTTGGACAAAATGAAATTGGGAATATTTAGGATTTTACTGGAATTTTCTAGGGAATTTTCAGAATTTTTGGATTTTTAGGCGAGAAGGGTATTTTGGGTATTTGGAGGGTATTTTTGGAATCTTTGGTATTTTTGGGTATGGATGATCAATTTGAGTGATGTGGAGATGTTTGGGATTGATTTTGGAAAATTTTGGGTAATTTGGAAATTTTGCAAAAATTTGGGTAGGTTTAGTAGGTGTAGGGTCTCGGGGGTCAAAAATTGAAAATTTGGGAAATTGAAGATTGGGTGGATGTAAGTGGAAAGAAGTCATTTTGGTTGAGCCATGAAGCCATGAAGCCATATGAGCCATGAAAGGACTCATTTGAGGCATTCACTATGTTGTTCCTAACCCTCTTGGCCGAGGGCTTAGGGGTTAAGGACCATCCATGTGAATCACCCACATGAGTCGGGGAGGTTAAGTTGGGTATGGGTGTGGTTTTAGGAAGTGTGTGGAAATGTAGTGTGTAAGTGTAGTGTAAGTCGGCCCCCTCACCGAGACCGGGCCACCGGGCGCGATCCTAAGGCCGAAGAGTCCTATAGGAACTCATCCTTTAAACTTCCGCATTTGATTTCGACCCTACAGGTGATTAGGGGTCTATAGTCGAGTTTGTGGAGTTTGCGGGGAGTTTAGAAGTGGTTTGAATTTCTAAAAGGCGGGTCCCAATTCTAGTCCTCTAAGATAGTCAAAGAAAAAGCCTAAGGCTAGATCCTAAGCACTAAAAAGAAGAAGGGAAGACCTCATCAAAAATGAGGTCAACAAATGCCAAGTTTACTTGGGACTCCAAATGTCAGCATGCCTTCGATGACATCAAACAGTATTTAATGCACCTCCTGTTTTAGCGGCCCGGTCTCGGGTAGGCGGTGATACTTTATACAACGGCTACTGAGACGACTCTCTCGAGCTGCTTGCGAGGTCGATGACGAGGAAAAGAAAATGCTCTCTACTACTTAAGTCGTCGTCTAATTCCGACGGAAGTAAAGTATCCTCCTATTGAGAAGCATTGTTTGGCCCTGTTCTTCGCCGTACAGAAGCTCAGGCACTACATGCTTTCTCATAAAGTCAACCTTATTTCGAAGTTTAATCCGTTGCAATATTTGATGACCCATCAGGCACTTTCCGACGGACTTGCCGGGTGGTCGATGATCTTGTGCAATTCGATATAACTTTCGTTCCTCTTCGTACCGTAAAGGGACAAGTCCTGCGGACTTCCTCGCAGCACACCCTTTACCGGCAGAATATCCTCTCAACGACGATTTGCCAGACGAGCAGATAATGAGCCTAGAAGACCCCGTTGATCAGCGTTGGGAATTGTACTTCGACGGAGCATCTTCAGCACAGAAAGATAAAGAATTACAAACGATAGTGCCCAGTAAGGTAGGAATCAGACTAATCTTTATAACACTAGAGCGGGGGATGTTAAGGTATTCCTATTACTTAACAGAACCGTGTACAAATAACGAAGCAAAATACGAAGACCTCATAACTGGATTGGAATTAACTATTCAGATGGGAATAACATATATCAATATCTATGGGGATTCACAGTTGATCATTCAACAAGTTGCGGGACAATACATAATTCTAAAGCCAAGACTCGAACAATACTTTCAGTATGCCATGAAACTGTTGGAGCAAATTCTGAATGTAACAATCTACAAGATTCCCAGGAGAGAAAATACTCTTGCAGATGCGTTAGCCCGACTTGCAAAAGAATTTGCCTACTTACAGGTTGAGTCAGTTTAAATGTCAGTTCAGGGACGACAGGTTCTCTCACAACTCGACATAGATACAATACACAAATCAGAAAAAGCAGAAGAAACAATTGCAGCAGTGACAGAAAATACAAAAGATTGGCGTCTGCCGCTAATAGACTACTTGTAAACAGGAAACCTATCGGACGATAAGTCGATAGCCTATCAAATCAAGAAAAGAACTTTGTCTTACGCATTAATAAACAATACATTATACAGAAGGTCTTTCGATCAGATGTGGCTAAGATGCCTGAGCGGGTCCGAGGCTCGTGAAATTGTTAAAGAAGTACACTCGGGACTTTGCGGCGCTCATCGGTCGGGTTCAAAATGAAAATGAAGATTAAAAGACTATGGATTCTGCGGCCCTCGATGATGACGGTGCATGAAGATTGCCAAAAGTTGTCACCGGTGCCAAGTGCATGGAGTGGTTCTGCATCGACCTCCGAATGTGCTTGCATCCAGACAATCGCGTCGTGGCCATTTGAGTGTTGGGGCACAGATATCGTGGGTCCGTTAGAACCGCCTTCTTCAAGAGGACATCTCTTCATTCTTGCAGCTACAGATTACTTTTATAAGTGGGCAGAAGTAGTACCGCTCAGAGAAGTGAAAGCACATCACGTGCTACAGTTCTTCTAGAATTAAGTCGTTTACCGTTTTGGGGTACCGCGCAAAATTATCTCAGATAACGGGTCCGCATTCAGAAGCACGAAGATTAACAATTTTATCAGAAGACACGGGATCGACTGGCGCTATTCAACAATCTACTACCCAAGAGCGAACGACTTAGCCGAGGCTTTTAATAAAACTCTTGTCCAAATCCTAAAGAAAAGTTTGGACGACAACAAGAGAAATTGGCACGAGAAGTTGTTAGAAGCCTTATGGGCCTACAGAATGACTTTCAGAACTCCCACCTAGTCTACGCCTTATGCCTTAGTGTACGAGTCCGAGGCCGTTCTACCCTTAGAGGTCCAGCTTCCGTCTCTCAGAATTGCAGTTGCAAAAAAAATCACTACAGAAGAAAATGCCAAACTACGACTAGAAGAGTTAGAAAGCTTGGAAGGGAAAAGACTTTCAACACAGCAAAATCTGGAACTATATCAAGCCAAGATGATTCAGGCCCATGATAAATTAGTCCGTCCCATGACATTCAAAGTCGGTGACTTGGTTTTGGTTCTCAGAAGACCTATTCTTGTACATCGCAAGATAGGTGGTAAATTTGAACCAACATGGGAAGGGTCATTCGTGGTCGAGATAGTCTACTCAGGAGGTTCCTACCAGCTTGTTAACTATCGTGGAGAACGACCTATGCTTCCAATCAATGGACAATATTTGAAGAAGTATTACGCAACCTGATGTTTTGAATGATGGACTTTAAAAGTGGAGTCTTATTCCTAGAAACACGGGTAGAATAATCATTTGTGACTGGGTCTGAACCCAAAATAAAATGGATGATAAAAAAAATCATTAACAAAAAATGTGTTAAGAAAAACCTGAATGTCAAAACAAACTACAAATAAACACGAACTCTAAATAAATGCGAACTCTAAATTGAAAAGTCAAGCTAAAATCAGATTACAACAAACTAAAACAAATTCCTGAATCTGAAATCCCCAGCCTTTGGCTATTCTCAAATCCCTTTTGACTCTCCATATTTCCTTCCCTCTTTTGAGAAGGTCAACTGAATCTACTGACACAGAACCACAAAAATTTTCGATTTGGTTCTGATGGCATGGATTCATATCCTTCGCCAAGTAATCAGACTTTGATCGATCCTTGTGAAACGTGAAACACTTTCACGTCTCATTCCAAATCTTCCGCTAAACTCAAATCTCCACAACAAATTTTCAACCCTTTAAACCTTCGAGATTGGAACCAGTTTATATTTCTCTTTAGACCTTCGAGATTGGAACCTGTTTCCATTTCTCTTTAAACCTTCGGGATTGGAACCAGTTTCCGTTTCTCTTTAGACCTTCGAGATTGGAACCAGTTTTCATTTCTCTTTAAACCTTCGAGACTGGAACCAGATTCCAGTTCTCTTTAAACCTTCGAGATTGGAACCAGATTCTAGTTCTCTTTAAACCTTCGAGACTGGTACCAAATTCCAGTTCTCTCCTTTCGAGATCGGTACCAAATTCTGACTCTCTTTCCGAGATTGATACCAGATTTCAACTCCGATTCTCACTCCGAGGCTGGTACCCAAATTCCAGTTCTCTTCGCAATCCCGAGGTTGGAACCTAGGTTCCAATTCTCATTTCAAATCCAGATTTCCTTGAATTGATTTTTTAAATTAAACCTCAATCGAAATTGAAACTCAGAACAAATCAAAATCTAAACTCACAAACAAAAAAAGAAAACTCGAAATAGAAAATGAAATGAAATCTAAATCAAATTTCCCCAGATCTTATGATCTGGAATTCACCTTCTTTTCTTTTCCCCAGCGAGAGTTCATACATCTCCAGTCTTAGAGATATAATCGATACTCCCCAGCAGAGAATTGTTTCTACTCTGTTTTAAGTGTGTCACTTAGACGTCTGTCTTGGTTTTGTTGATCTCTTTGGTTAACGCCAATACGCACGGTGTGCTTGGTTAGCACACCACACTTATTGGGGGTCCATTTGTTAACCTCATTTTTGATGAGGTCTTTTCTCTTCTCTCTCCTTAGTACTTAGGATCTAGCCTTAGGCTTTCCCTTTGACTATCTTAGAGGACTAGAAATGGAACCCACCACTTAGAAATTTAAACACCTCTTAAC
Organism: Papilionanthe hookeriana x Papilionanthe teres; assembly: GCA_022702705.1. Taxonomy (NCBI): domain Eukaryota; kingdom Viridiplantae; phylum Streptophyta; class Magnoliopsida; order Asparagales; family Orchidaceae; genus Papilionanthe; species Papilionanthe hookeriana x Papilionanthe teres. The sequence continues at coordinate 16,401,929 of CM040427.1, forward strand.
TCCCTGCAAACCCCATAAGTTTGATTGTAAACCCCAAGTCACTTGGAGGGTTAAGATCGAAATGTGGAAGTTTAAAGGATGAGTTCCTATAGGAATCTTTGGCCTTAGGACTACACGGGTGGCACAGTGCAGTGAGGGTTGACCTACACACATTACACTTTCACACACATTCCAAATCCTAAAACCATTCATACCTAGCTTGACTTCCTGACTCATGTAGGTAATTCATATGGATGGACCTTAACCCCTAGGCCCTTGACTAAGAGTGTTAGGAACAATATAGTGAATGCCTCAAATGAGTCCTCTCATGGCTCTTATGGGCTTAATAGGCTTCATGGCTCAACCAAAATGATTCCATTCTACTCAAGCTTGATCAATCTTCATTTTTCCAAAATTTCAATTTTTGACGCCGGGGCCCTGCACCCACCAAACCTACCAAATGCCCTTGAAACTACCAAAAATTTACAAAATCACCTAAATTACCCAAAATTCCTCAAAACCAATCCTAAACATTTATCTCCACTCAAATTAATCATCCATAGCCAAATATACCAAAAATTCTAAAAGCACCCCCCAATACTCTCCAAATACCCAAAATGCCCTTATTAACCAAAAAATCCAAAAATTCCCAGAAAATCACAAATATTGCCAATTTCATTTTTTCAACTACACCATAAGCCAATTTTGTCAATTTAACCCACTTTTACCAAAAACCCACAATTTGATCCATTTTTAACCCAAGTGAACCCAATGTCAAACCAAACCACTCCAATTAACCTCAATTTTGATCCAATCCAATTCTAAACTTCAATTCAATATCCCCAATATCCATTTAGACCAAATCTAAGCCCAATTTGATTAATATTTGGATCCAATTCCAATTTGAAGCTTAAAGCCCAATTTTGGCCCATGACCTAAACTTAGCCCAAACCAACCCAATTCAACTCCACTTAGCCCCAAATCTTTTCCTAAACCTTCCTAATATCCCCACAAACAAAACACTAACAAGATTTGCCCCAAATTTGAACCTAAACTCCACCTAAACCTAACCCAAAGTCAAAATCCCCTAAATTGGCCTAAACTGAAACATAACCCAAATAGGCCCAAATCCCAAAATTAAAGCCCAACCAAAATTGAAAACTCTTTGTTACACCCCATAAACATTTCTCAACATTAATTTTACATCAAATCCAACATTAGCCCAACCTTAAACCAAGTTAGCCCAATTTGACCCACTTTGGCTCCTTTACTAAAAAAACTCAAATTAAACCCAATTCAATTCAAAATCACTTCAAATTTGTTCCAAATCACTCTTGACACATCCCTAAACTAAACCCAACATTTGTTTGACCAAATCTTTTACAAAATTCCCATCTACCAATTTGTTTTCAAACCTAAAAGCCCACCTCCTTAAACCTTTTTAAAAGCCCATTTCCAACAAATTCAAAAGCCCAAATTTCATTCCAAAGCCCATGAAATTTTCCCTCATCATTCCCTATGATTTAAATCACCCCTAAGTCCAAAACCCATCATTTTGATTAAACCAAAATAGCATCATGACAAAATCAATCAAAAAATCTAAAGTTTTCAAAAAATTCCAAATATCTTTTTTTCATGAAAATTGACCAAGCCATGAACAAGCCATAGGCTAGCCATGAAGCCATCCTTAAGCCCCATGCAAGCCCTGTGAGTGGTGTTCATGTGACCATACCATATTTGGCAAGAGAAGGAGCTTCTTTCTTGATTCCCTTAAAGTAACTAAGCACTCCAATGTCTCCCCTAACCCATGCTTAAGCTTAATTATACTTGGATTGTGACTTCTCCCCACTAATCAAGCTGAATCAAGGGAGTTTTTCTCAGCCCAAATCAGACAATGGAAAGGTGAACCAAGCCCAACCTCATGCTTTGACCAATTTGAACTTAAACTCCTCTATTTAAGCTCCATTCATAGTCAAAGAGAAGAGATAAAAAAGATTACCTTGGGGAAACTTTGCCAAATTGTTCCCAAAGCTTCTACAAGCACTCCTAAGCTCAATCCAACCATTTCTAATTGAAGCCTCACCTCTTGGACAAAGGTATCAAATTGTTTCTCCTCCAACCGAGCTTATTTTAAATTTCTGTAAATCTTCACATGCTTTGAGTATATCATCACCGTATAGATGTGTGCTACTCGATTAGACGATCATTTAAAAAAAATAAAAATACCCATAAGCAGAAACGCGCCAGCCAATCACGGAGCGACATGTGGCCCCCTTAATAGTGATAGTTTGAGAGGGAAATTGGATTTTTGATTTATTTTTGAACATAAACTTCAAAAAATCATAACCTTTCATAGAAAAATCACAAAAATAAAATAAAAATACCCTCTTGCTCAGTGAACAGAGGAGAATAATGTGGAAAAAGTTTTGGGTTAATTTGATGAGTATTTTATTTTTAATTAATTATTTACTGTTTTGAGTATTTTGATTCTCCATTTGCATACACAATTCACCATGGCATGAGACTATAGGGCTTTTGAAGCCTCTGATCTTGGGAACATTCCCTGAATTTTCCAATATCAGAGGCTATCTCTATGGCAAGTTATGTATTTTTCAAGTTTATGTCACTGTTTTGGTATTTTAATTCGAATAATTAGTTTATTACTCAATAAATTCTAGAAAAATTTGGGGAAGTTTTTTAGGACCAGAGGACCCTAAGATAATTATGGTTAGGCTTAATTCATTAAGAATAACCCTAATTAGCCTAAATACTCAAAATTTAATTTTAATTAATTAGGGTTAACCACACATTAAAATAACTTGAAATCAATTCTCTATTAATCTTTAGGATACAGAGAACCTTGCATAAAAATTTGAAGTCAATTGGAAATGATTAGCCCCACTAAATGAATTAATTAAGCCACATGATCAAAATTAAACTTTAAAAATTCATAACTCCAAAAATACATTTCAAAAATTCACCAAATTGGTTTTTTGGCTCTCTGATATCAGAGGAGTCTATAAAAATTAAAATTGGAATTTTCTAAAATTTTTCATTTTTAATGATATTTTTGATATTTAAATAATTAAAAAATAATAAAAGTCACAAAAATAATAAAAATCATAAAAAATGTCACATTTTTACTCCTAATCACTTGGAAACCAACCAAATATTTTTCCTAAGTCTCTAAGTTAAGATATTGAATTTTAAAGGCTCAAAACAATTTTTAATATTAAAAATTGTATTTTCCAATCTTTTCACTAAATTAATTCCAATAAATCAAAAAAAAATCAAAAAATTGTAAAATTTATTTCTCTATACTCCTTGAGGTTAGAGAGATTTAAGAAAAATATAAAATCCATTTTTCAATTTTAATTTTATTTTATAATTAATTAACACTCCAAAACTCAAAATAATTATAATAAATAAAATATAATTCAAAAAATCACCAAAATTTGTCCAAGTGATCCTCTGGTCAGTAGAAACATCTCATAATTTTCCTAAGGATACAAACCTTACCTTGGTCATGTTGTTGAATTTTCATTGAAAACCCTTATTTTCACAAAAATAATTATATAAATTAAATTAAATTCAGAAAAATCACATTTTCCCCTCTAATGTCTTAATTGACATATGAGTGAAGTGACATAAAAATTTGAAGTTCATTTGAGCTTAATTTGATGAGTTATGAAATAAATAAGCCTAAAGGGGCATAAAGGTAATTAAAGGATTTTAACCCTAATTAATATTTAGGTTTAATCAAGGGGAGGGTAAAATATTTGATTTTCAAATTTTCATTAGATGATTGAAACCAAGGGAATTAAGGGGTAGAAACCCATTAATCATCTTGAAAATATTTGAAGTGAACTTTAATTAATTAAATAATTTAAATTTTGGAAGAATAGATTAAAAATTTGGATTATTAAGGTTAGGGATATGACCTAAGAAGATATCAATTCTTTAATTTAAAATCCCTAAATGAATCATTTTAATAATATTTAACTTTGAATTAAATGTAAGATGATAATTGGAATTAATAATTAAATAATTAAAAGGAAAATAACCCTCGATTCGATTAAAGTTTAAAACATTGAGTAATTTAATAGTCGAAATTAAATCAAATCTAAAACATTAAAATCAACTTGAAATCACCTGAAAACAAACTTAAAACAAATTTGAAACATTAAAAATCAATCTCAAAATAATTCATAATTAAAAAATCAAACCAATTAAAATTGACCTAAAGTACTACAATTAAGTCAAATCAAATTTAAATCATTAAAAGTTTAATCAAATTGAATATTCTAAACACCTCTTTCAATCCAAACTTTTTAAACACTTAAAAGAAGATCAACTCGAATTTCGAAACTAAATTAAATCATTTTAAATCATCAATTCAATCTTAAATCAAAACGGTTAAATTCTTTAACAAACCGAGTTGCCTCTAAAGAGCTTTCATTATTATAACTCTTAAATAGAGTATTAAGTGAAATGTCACTTTACTCATAGGATAATCAAACATCCTAATTCACTGAGCATGAAACAAAAATTAATTAAATTATTGGATGATGATTCACTTAAACAAAGAAATTCATTTAGACTCAAAATAATCTCGAACGTATTGAAAAGATGTTTAGGACTCGTCCTAAGCACTTTCTCAATATGATGAGATGTTTTAGAAGAACAATTGAATTTAATTGTTCTTTAGTGAAGAAAATCATCCATAAAACACGTAAACCTAGACGTCATAGAAATTGACTAGCAATAGGATTAAGATTTTGGTAGACAACCAGAACCTTCCCATTAGCTTGACCTAGGTACTTGTTGTAAATATTTAAATGTTTTAGCATGTGTTTTAAGTGAAGCTTGGAATGACGAGAAGACCCTCCAGGTACGCTTTTATTTTATTGCAACTTACTCTATTGCAATTTACTTACTCATATTGCACTTTACTTCTCTTGCATGTTAAACAAGAATGTCACCACTGTCGAAAGCCGAAACCTTTAGGATAGCCACAAAACTGAAACCCAAAACTAAATTAAAAGTCACAACAAGATAAAATTCACAGCCACAACATTCAAAATATAAAACAACTCAAAACTTAATCACAAAGAGAACAACAATACTGTAATTATAACTAAATTAAAATGACTCATTGGATGATCGGGAATACCTCGGATGATGTAACCCACGTGTTGCTAACAGGATTTCCCACGGTCTAAATGAAAGTGTGAAACTCATTCATTTGATTTTAGCAAATTCATCTGGACTAAGTGAATCCGATAAAAATAACGGTGCCTGGATGACGGAACCGTGGGATCTTAATTGGTTCTGTTTAACAAACTTTAAGATTTGTTTTAATTAAAACATTAAAGACATTTGGACTTTAAGATTTCTCTAAACCAAAACACTTCTCTCATCTCTTGATTATCATTTTCTAAAACTAAACCTCTGCAACAACAAGGAGCTTGGAGCACAGTGGGCAGCACGACCATCTTTGTCAGCAAAACTCGGGTCTACATCAGCAAAACCTTTCATAGTTTTAAATAACCAAGCCATAGGATTTCGAGGTAGTTTGCCTAGTGCAACATAAATCCTCAACTCTTCGTTAGGCATTTGCATAATCATATTATGCGAATTAAGCCCTAACCGGTCTTAGGACTCCGAGGTAGTTGTTTGGTATGACATAAACCCTCACATCTTCGAGGCTATTTGTATGATTGTGTCATACGAATATAAGTCCTAATTAATTAAAATTAGCAGGATTGAAACATTAAACATACTCTTAAAGTGAAACCAAACAATAGGATAGTTTGGGAAGTTGCCAAGATTTTTCTTGGATCCTCAGCTTCTCCTACTTCTCTTCCTTTGGACTCCTAAAATTAAATGTTCCAAATTTGATCCATTCCCTTTTGAAATTCCAAGATTCAATCCTTTGAAAACCTTAAACTTTGAAATTCTTGAGAGCAAAACCACTGATCATTATCGAGAATTTTCTTAAATGATTCCCGTCATTTAAGATGTAATTAACTATAGGGCTTGCCCTTATAGGGAATTTTAAGAACCGGAGTAATATAAACCCTGCTTAATTCATTTATATTAAGCAGGGGAACTTGTCGGCTTATAAAATTGGTTCGCGAGACCAAACGGATGTCACAAATCTTCTAGTTTGTTTAATCAAGCCCCATCATCAAGCAGTGTGTCTATTCCTCGGGATAGATACACGGTTTGTGATGCGGTGCTCGTTTATATAAACTATTTGGGATGTGAGATCGGTTTGATTTCATATCTTAAAAAAATTTTCAAACTTAAAATTATTTTCAAAATCAAATGCTACTTTCCAAATTATATATATTTAAATTAAATTTAAAATCTAAAATTCGCCGACAATTTCTGTAGAACAACACTCAACCTAAAAATATGCCGACACACATGAAGGATCTAAAGTGAGATTTCTCTTGGTCCATGACTCAAATGGGTTGAAATTCTCTTTTAACTACAATTTTGCCAAAAATTCCAACCTTCGACCCCTTTCCCATAATGTCCACCAAATTACCAAATTGCCCATAAACCCTAATTTTGACCAAAATCTCAAAAATGCCCAAATTACCCAATTTTCTCCAAAAATCATCTCAAAGCATTTCTCACCACTAAAAAAACCCAAAACACTCCAAATTTACCAAAATTCCCAAAATAACCAAAATACCTCACCAAGTTCGAAAATTCCCAAAAATTTCAAAATCATCCCAAATGTCCCCAAAATCAATTTCAACCACTTTACTAGACTCAATTTGACCAAATTGACTTATTTTGACCAAAAGCCCTAAATTTTCCCTTTAAGCCTAAAATGCCTAAATCACCTCCAATGTCCACCCAATTGATCCCAATATCCCCCAATTTCAATTCTAAACTTAAATTCATCATCCCTAATCCCATTCTAAACCAAATCCAAGACAAATTTGACCAAATTTCAAGATTAATTTAAAGTCAAAACAAAAAGCCCCAATTTTGACCATATGACCAAAATTCCCCAGTTAAACCCTTAGCCATGTTGATTTCCCAAAATTTGAATTTTAAAAACTTCATAGCATTCCTACACAAATCCATCAATTGACCCAAATTTGAGCCCAAAACTCACCCACATCCAACCTAAGTTAAAATCCATAATTTTGCCCCAAATGTGCCACATGCCCAAATTCCACCAAATTGAATGCCCTAACCACAAAATCTCCATCCAATTTCCATCAAGAACCCTTAATGACATACCCCTACATCAATGTGAACCACCAATTGAACTCTAACCAAGCTCTAGCCTAACCTAAACCCAAGCCTAACCCATGTTAGCCCAAATTAACCAAATGTCCAAATTCTACTTAATCTACCTCTCAAAAAAATTCGAACCACTCTAAACCTTTTCCAAATCCTTCATAACAATCATCCACACCATATTACTTAATCATTTTGACCCAACCCAAGCTCAAACCTAAACTAGCTCAACATTAACCCAGGTTACCTCAAATTGAACCCATGACCCAAATTGACCAAACCAACCTAAATTAACCAAATCAAGACCACCACAGCCAAGATGTGAACCCTAAGAACCATCCTAGACCCACCAAACTCAACCAACATGAGCCATGGACCAAGGGTCCACCAAATTAGGGGATCTCTTCCCATTTCTGGCTAAACCAAGGGAGATCATTACCCTCAACCATCAAGCCTTGGTGTTAATCACCATTAAGTCCCACTGAGCCCCCTAACGATCCTAACCACCAACTCTATCCTGGTCGGCCAACCTAGTGGCCGAAAATCTTGAAACTGAGATCCTCTCCTGAGCTTTGAGCTCATAATTTGGACCATCCACTGTGGCAAACTTCCATTGGATGTGTGCGCCGTTCAGCTCTCACCCAAGGCTTAGTGAGACCAGCCAATGGCGGCCTGAGCTCCACACATTGGCCATGGCTATAAATTGATCCCTTCATGGCAAAATTGTGTGTGCACAATTCTTGACAAAGCCTTACCAAAATCTCACCAGAACTTCCCTGAACCCCCCTGCATACAATCTCACTGCCCTTAGCTACCCATACTCATTGTCCAGAGCCAATTTCTCCACTGAATTCTCAGCCTAAACTAAGACACATTTCACCTCTTCACAACATTCTATAAAAATCCAAATTGATTGGCTATACACCATCACCAGATCAAATGAAGAAGGTCCCCCCATAGAAGCCCCATCACATAGAGCATCAAACCCAGACTTTGATCAATACCTGAAATCGGCCTTGTTCGAATTCAAGTCTAGTCATTTCACCAGAGCAAGGGACTTCATATGTGAGCTCTTCAGACCTCCCTGAAGCTTCTGCAACCATCTGATTGAAGCCTCCCCTCTCAGACTAAGGTGTTTAACTTCACCTTCTTCTCGTGCTTATTTCGATTCTCCATCCATGTTGGGTGAATTTCATGCAAGGTTAGTGGTATAGATAGGTTTTTCTAGTTCAGATGAGTCCATAGAAACACATCTAAAGTGATTTGGTTGAGTCTAAGCTGAGATCGTAGGGTTGTAAGGTGGATGGTTTACGGGTTAAGGCAGTTGGGACAATAGTAGTTGGATTGCGTGTGTATTGAATGGACTGCATTGATGCAGTTGGACGAGGAGATGGTGTATAAAGCGCATACACATGGCTGCCTAGTTAGATGGAGATGTCAAATGGCAGCGCTCTGCCTAAGTGTTCAGAGCTGTCAAGGATAAAGTGAGGCGTCGTGTGGTTTAAGTAGAAAAATAGGGATTTTTGAATTATTTAAATCAGTCTATCTTCTTAAATCCATAATTTAGTGTAGAAAAATCAAAAAAATGAAAGAAAAACACCCCTTCCTCAGTGAACAGAGGAGAACAATGTGAAAATGGATTCATGTTTATTTGATGTGTATTTTATTTTTAATTAATTAAATACATAAAATCATATTTAGAGCCTATTGGCTCTAGAAATTTCACCCTAGCTTGAGCTTTGGGGGACTTATTCTCTCTATCATGAGGGACCTTCCCTGTTTTTTCCAGGGTCGAGGGGGATCTCTCAATAGAGAAACCTAATTTTCAATTCAAGTGTACCTATTTTGGTATAAAAATTATAATAATTAAAATATTACTTAGAAAAATACAAATTAAATTTTTGTAGGTTCACTATCACCTGGGGACCAGAGAAAAATAATATACTTGGTTTAAATCATTAATACTCACCATAATTATAATTAATTCATTAAAATGAAATAAAATTTAGTTGGATAAAATATAAATGTAAATGACATAAAAATCATTGTCCAATGTATTTTAGGATCAGAGGAGCTCCCATAAATAAATTTCAATCATTTGGAGTTGATTTGATCACTTAATTTGACTTCCTAAGTTAAATAACAAGGGAATTTAATAAAAATAAAATGATAATGAAAAATAAATACTTTATCTTTTAAGCCTATTTAAAATTTTTAAAATTATTAAAAAATTTTAAAATTAACTAAAAATAATAAAAATCACAAAAGTATTAAAACCCACTAAAATGTCACACTTGGTCTCTTGATCATTTGGGAACCATTAAAATAATTTTCTTAATTTCATAAGTGAAAATATTAATTTTACAAGAGTTAATAATAATTTTTAAGCTTAAAAATGGATTTTTCTTAAATTTTCACTAAAATAATTCTAATAATTAAAATAAAAAGTACAAAAACATAAAACTTGTTTTATCTAGGTTTCCTGACTTTAGAGAGATTTTTGAAAAATAAAAAACTTAATTTTTAACATAACTAGTATTTTATATTTAATTTATACTCAAGAACTTAAAAAAATTATAATAATTAAATTAAAATTCAAAAAATCATGAAAATTTGTTCAATGTCCATTTGTCTAGGCGAACCTCCAGTAATTGTTTTAAGAATAAATATTGTGTTTTGATTAAGTTATTGAATCATCTTTGAAAATCCTCATTTTTGCATGTAAATAATAATATAAATTAATTTAAAATTGGAAAAATCATATTTTCCCATGTGATGCTTTAATTGACCCATAAGTGAGGTAACATAAATATTTTAAAGTCATTTGATTTATATTGAATAAATTATGAGGTGATAGGCCTTATAGAGGCAAAATTGTAATTAAGAAATTTAAGCCTTAATTAATGTTTAGGCCTAATCAAAGGGAAATCAGCGATGAATGATCATAATTGACATATTTAGATGATTGAAATACAAAGGTTTGAAATGGTAGAGGCTAATCTAACCATTGTCACAGGAAAGATAAATTCATAATTCCTTTAATTTCTTTAATTTGGAAGATAATCAAAATTAAATGATCCCAGGGTTAGGGTTTTGACTTTGGAAGTTAATAATTCATCAATCTAATACCCCTAGTTGGTGTTTAATGACAATTCAATATTTTTGATAAGAATCACAATCACATAAGTTAACTTTTCCCAAAATTGCAAATATACCCATTAAGTCATAAGGGCTTAATAGTGAGCTAAGCTTAATCAAACTTAGCTAATATGGATTAGAAAAGATGATAAAATTAATTGTAAACATGTTTGAAGCACTACAAGCCCAATTTTAAAATCAAATCAACTAAGCTTCTTAATGAATCAATTTGCCCATAAGGGCCTTTACTCACATAATTTATAAATAGAATTTCAAGTGATAATTACCCCACTTTTAGGATGATCATAACAGTAATTTATTGAGCATATGGGTATGATAAGGATGAACCATTAGGACACATAAAAAGTTTGAAGAAACTCGAGACTTTTCAAGAGATTGTGAGATGTCCGGGACCCTGTCCCTAGACCTTTCTCATAATATTTGGATATCTTGAAGGACGATTAAACTTATTATGACTTGCTTGAGAAATCATCTATACATTTAAAATAAGACCCACGAAGTTATGATACATGACACAGTAGGCCCATGACGAACCTATCTATAGGCTTGCTCATCTTTTCTCTTAAGCATTTTTCAATTCCAGCAAAAATTATATATATGAATTGCAAGGCTAAACGTTAAGGTGACGGAACAAGAAGAAATTTCAGGTACACTTTTATTTTATTGCACTGCAATTACTTTCATTTACTTTCTCGTACATTTTCTACTTACGAAATTGCATGATAAACAACAAGGTCACCCTGCATGTGAAAACCAAAACTTTTAGGATAGCCATAAAACCAAAACCAAAACCAAAATTAAAGTTAACAAAGCAAAGATTAAATCCACCACCACAACAGTCAAAATATAAGGCAACTTAAAACTTAATCACAAATGAAATAAAAAAACAATTGCAACTAAATTAAAACATCTCTATCGGATGATCGAGAATCCCTCAGAGGGGGCAACCTACGAATGCTAATGAGCTTTCTCATGGTCTGAATGAAAGTACTGAATTCATTTAGTTGAATTTGGTAAATTCATCCAGACTAAGTTAATCTAAAGAAAATTGTGGTACCGAAACGAGTGAACCGTGGGATCCTAACTAGTTTTGCTTAATCAACTTTAACATTTTTCTAATAAAACATTAAGACATCTCGATTTAAACATTTCCAAAACACTACCTTTCTCTTTTCTCTTTAATTGACACTTCTAAAACTATACCTGTGGCGATGAGGAGCTTGAAGCATGCACAGTAGGTAGCACGGCCATCTTCAATAGAAAAATTTCTTAGAAATAAACAATAAGCCATAGGAATTCAAGTTAGTTTGCCTAGCGCAACATAAATCCTCACTTTATCCTTTTAGGCTATTGCATAACCATGTTGTGCAATATAATCCCTAACTCGTCTTATGTTCCAAGGTTGTCATTCGATATGACAAAAATCCTCCTATCTTCCAGGCTATTCATGTGATCGGTATCGAGTGAATGTAAGCCTAAATAATAAAATTGGCAGGTGATGTGCCTCTAGCATGTACTATTTTTCTACTTGTTTTATGTTTGTAAGTACGAGCACACACCGGATGTTCTACGCAAGTATACATATCTTTCAAGTAATACATGGCTCTAGTGGAGTCCCATTTATCGATCCCACAGGGAAACAAGGTAAGAGGTCTTTAGTCAAATTTTAGTGTACTACTACTATCAGACCTTAGTTTGGAAGGTCGATATAAGTGGTTTTTCTAATAGGTACTCCTAAAGGTAAGTCTTAAGTTTAAAACAACTAATAACTACTCCTAAAGGAAAATATTAATTATAAATATCTCTTTATGGATGAATTGGTTTGGTGAATTTTAAGATAAATAAATCTACAATTCTTATGTAGTGAATTGGATAATGTTTAGGAATGGGATACATTAAATATTGTATGTGCTAAAGAGGGGCAATCTTATTCTTTACCCTCTTTCGAGTGCAATAAAGAACATCGACTAATCCTAGGTTTCATTCCTAAATCTGTGGTTAGGTTGGTTAGATACTGGCTCTCACTCTAGAGCTCCCACTTCCCTTTCGCCTGAAGGCTAAATCTCACTTTAGTTTCCAAACACTAGGGCCGAATTGGGGATTTTAGTCTATCACCCTAAAATATCCAATGCTACGACCATAAAAGTATATTTTTCTATTTATTTGCACTCAACCCTCATGAACTTCACCATCTATGAAATTTGAATGTGGTTCAACTTTGTTAAGAATTACACCGCCCTCTCGGGTCTTAATGCAATTAAAATAAATTTTGACACTACAATGAGCTCTTTTTGTAATTTAAATGAAGTGCAGATAAAAACCATCACATTTATAATTAAAACTTCTTTTAGCATGCATTCCAATGTCATAAACATGAATCCTACGCATTTCAAAAGAAAAGTAAAAGAAAAATTACAACATAATCTTCTCATACCACTATTTCCAAATTAGAAGAAAGAGTTGGAGAAATGCATCCAAATAAGAAGAAAGAGTAAGAGAAAGACATCACAAAGCACGAAGAAAACACAATGGAAAACTTCATTTCATCAAAACAAATCCACTACATTAGGTGTTTACAAAATTATTAGATAATGAAGAGCACAATACTTAGCATTTTCCCTTTGAAAGACAGATGAAAATTTATCCCATAAAGTCTCTTATTGATCTATGCAATGCTAGTACAAACCTTTACAGATTCTCTTAAAATCCCCTCTCCAATCTCTCTAGAAAAGTAGAAATCTACATTTTAACTCCTATTCTAATATCTCTAATAATTCACGTCATTTTTCCTAACATTCCTCTCTTTATTTTAACTTCAAATCACTCTTTTAAAGTGTAGGGATGAATTTCCAAAGAGCTTCCAAAAAGTGTCTAGATTCAATGTATATGGCCAATAACAGTCCAAAATCACATCCAAACTTTCTCGGGTGTCGTCGACAGGCAATAGGGCACCTTCGGTGCCATTTTCACGTCCTTCTCTGGATTTGGAAACCATCGGCATCGTCGGTGCCGGTCCGCAGCGCCACCCTTTCGCTCCGTCTGGCTTTTTTTCACCCTGTTTCAGTTGCATTGCATTCTAATATCTTCACCTACAAGATAACTATAAAAATAACATTTCTTTAAAGTGTAATTTCATTCAACAATATGTAAGAAGTGTAAGGTAGATTAAGCATATAAAGACATATCGAAATGTGTCAGGTCAAATTTTGCATTCTTACTCGTTTTTACTCCACATTGCACCGTTTTTGCTTCTTTTTCTCCAAAAGTTCATTTCTTATACCTAAAACCAAAAAAATACAAAATATCTTCCTTTAAAGTGCAATATCGTTAAATTTAAGCATAAAAAGTATATAAAACATCAAGCATTTTTTTAGGTGTGTCAACTCCCCCAAACTTAAATGTTACTTATCCTTAGGTAACACTATAACTTTTAAAAACTAAATATGTTGACTTGTGGTTGTTGGTTTCAATAGAATTTCCTATAATTTCATCTCAGAAATATTATAGTGTAACATAGGAGAAATTCTAGTAAATCAACCTAGGACTAGAGTATAAGAATATCTCATATCAACTTAAGAATCCTGATTTTCTATTTACTTCAAAAGTGATTGAATCTTGTCAAACTAAAAGATTCAAAGAAAGTATAAAAATAGAATTTAAGCACCTTTCTACACCAATTTAACCAAAACCTTTTTTGAAATAAGAATAAGCTTAGAATTGTTTCCAAGTCATTTCATTTAAAAAGATTCAAGTGAAACTAATTTTTTTATTATGATTGTCCTCAATCTTCTCCTCACTTATTTTCTTTTCTTTTTTATTTTTCTTTTATTTTTTTCTTTCTATTTCTTTCTTTCGGGATAATTTTCAATCCCTTTTTTTTAATGTGAGAATTAGTTTATCTGGATAGGCCTTTAATAATTTTGAATTTCACTATCCCCTTTCTAAAGTCTAAAACTCAACACTTTCCCTTACTTTTAAAAATTTTAAGTATTAGTTAGAAAAATGTTTCAATAAAGGCTCAATTCTCAATAAGTATAAATCTAAAAAAATTTTTTTTTCAAATATTCAACTCCTTTCTACCATAAATAGCAAAATCATATATCTAAAGTTTCCTACAAAATATGTTAACTCTAAAATAGTTTCTTCACATAGAATTTCAACTAAGTTATTTTTCTATTATGCCTAAAGTCAAAATTATAGTCAGCTAAAGCTAACACCACATACCATAAGTCATTTTGAAAGTGAAATTAAATTAAATATGAGATACTAAGGATAAATAAAGTTAGGTTTTTAAAAATTTTCTACTGCCCAAACTTGAATTTTTAAATATTTTGCAATTAATTCCATAAAATGTTGGAGGAAGAAAAATTAAAATTTGAATCCGCTTACTACTACAACATCCTATCAAATTTATATACATGCATAATCATGATGGTATGACTGCAGAAGAAAGTAAAGCTAGCTTAAAACATGCTTGCAGTAATATTAAATTAAAAGGAAGTATACTCACTTTAAAATTTTATTATTCGACCTACCCACAAACTTGATTTTTAACATACATAGCATTTAGTACAGAAAATATAATCAGGAAGAAAACAGTTCAGAAATTCTATCTACCACAATATCTATCAAAAACATCTACTATTATTCATCAAGATAGAATAATATGTAGCAGAAAGTAAATTCAAACTAAACATGTCAGAATGAAACTGACTAAACAAAGTATAACTGGCATAGCAGGCATCAAAATAAGAATATAAAAATGTTCTTCAAGTCTTATATAAAGTTGTAATACAAACAAAAACACACATAATAAATGAGGTCAATTCTTCCAACATTGCATCTCATCTCACTACCTTACTTCCAAATTCTAACGCAATCACTACACATTTAAATGATTTTATAATATATAATCCCAAAGTTATGATTACCCCTGATGTATTTGTTCATGTGCACCAACCTTAGGCATCATCTAATCCTTTTAATTAAGCACCTCTGATAATTATAAATCGTAGTGTAAATCATCCACATGTTATTCATCAATTAGGTTCATGACTCCTACCAAACGAAAGCAAAGTCAGAGAAAGGAAGTAACAAAATTGAGATGGATCTGTCACTGTTCAGATTCATGACATCTCTTGTAAAACTCAAGTTCAGGTGAGACCCGAGTCGTAGTGGACTCATCAATCCAACTACTACAAGAGAACATATAAGTCTAACCATAATAAGAAGTTAACGAATCACCTCCATCGTGAAACACAAAGATCAAATCAAACCACTATCAATCCAAACATCTACCAATCAACAATCAAACTGATCAGTCCATAATGATACATAAATATCAAGTCAATCCACTAACAATCCAAACATTCATCGATCATTAATCAAGCTGATCAATCCACACTAAAGAAAATACATTACAAAACTAACAATCATGACTCTCAAGCATACTAAATCAAACCATACTGATAACGATAGGTTGCCTCTCATAAAGCGCTTGGTTTAACTTCGCCAGCCGAACAAATGATTCCTCATGGATCAAAATTCCAATTAAGTAATCATCGATCAATCACCCAATCTTTTTCAGATCCAGGGATTCCTACAAAATCTTTAAATTTTAATTTTTCATTCAGCTCTTCCTTTTAAGATAATTCAGATCATTGTTCCTCATATTTCTTTCTAGATCTGATGTTCATCTATTGATTTTCTGAATTTGTATATTAATATAATCCTTGAAATTTATAAGAAATAGATCTCTATAAAATATTTCAAGATCTCCAAAATTGGATCAGATTCTCTCATCATAATTCGGATTCTGGATCAAAATCTTCTTTTTTACTCTTCTGTTTCAAGCTAGCTTCCAACTCTTCCCCTTGGTACTGAGTAAATACTGGAGGTGGTCTTTCCATATCTAGCTTTGTTAAGGAAATAGGTTTTCCTATTTCCTTATGAATTTCTTCTTCTGGTCTTTCAATATCCTTATCCCCTTTTCTCAACTCAAAGTTTGAAATATATCTTCAAATTCTCTTCTAAATTCTAAGTTTAATAACTTTATTTTTTTCATCATTTAATTCAGGTTTTTCTTGTGATTGAGTCGAATCCGAAGATATAAAGACTGGTGATGTAGATGAATTCCCTAAATTGGTAGGCTTTAAAATTGTATGGGGTACATCCATCTTAAGTTCATGAGATTTTTCAACAGATGGAATTAAAAGTTCACTATTTTTTGGTAGCGTCCATCATTTCACACCTCTCTTAAACATACATAAAGTCTTCTTTAAACAACGTTTTCAACTCATCATGAAAGTCCATTTCGATCTCATCTGTTAACTTACTCTCAATTTTTTTTTGGAAATGATCTTTACTTATATAATCAATTTCATCCATCTAAAAATAATCATCATCTTTTCACTCAGCTGGATATTTCATAGACTTTAACACACCAAAAGTGACTTCCTGGTCATTAATATTCATAATCAACTCTCCTTTTTACACATCATCATAGCTTCTCTAGTAACAAGGAAAGGTCTCCCTAAAATAATTGGATATTCTTTATCTTCCTCCATATCTAATACAATAAAATCCATAGAAAAGATAAATTTATCCACTTTAATAAGCACATTTTCTATAACCCCTTTTGGATAAATGATAGATTAATCAGGTAACTAAAGGATTATAGTAGTGGGAGAAATATCGGCTAAACCTAACTTTCTAAATATAAATAGAGGCATCACATTAATGCTCACTCCTAAATCACATAAATCTTTTCCACATAATATTTCTCCAATTGCACAAGGAATTGTAATGCTACAAGGATCTTTAAGTTTCTGAGGAAACTTTTTCTGAAGTATAGCGCTGCACTCCTCACTTAGTGCAACTGTATCATAATCCCCAAATTTCATTTTCTTGTTTAATATCTCCTTCATAAATTTTTCATAACTTGACATTTGTTCTAAAGCTTCTCGAAAGAAATATTTATCGTTAACTTCTTAAGTAATTCCATGAACTTTAAAAATTGTTTATCCAACTCATGATGTCTAAGTCTTTGAGGAAATGGAGGTGGTGGTCTTTCGAAATTGATTTTATTTGGAGATATTAAATTTTCTAAATTCTTAGAAAAATGTTCTTCAGGTCTTTTTTTCCTTTATTTCTCTCACAACTTCTTTCTCGTTTTTAACCACATCATCTATCTCTCTTGCACTTCTTAATTGGATGGCTTCTACTTGTTCATTATTATTCTTTTTAGGTTCGATCTCAGTGTTTCTAGGAAGTGTTCCTTGGGGTCTATTGCTAAGTGAATTATCAATTTGTCCTAGTTGATTCTCTATGTTTCTAATCAAAGCATTTTGACTTTGCAATTGGTTTCCCATTTGCAGTACCACTTCGTCTATAGACATCTTATTATCCTTAAATTATTGATCATTATTAGAGTTTCGTGGATTTGAAGGTCTATAGTTGTGTTTCCCTGATTATTCTAACTTCCATTAGGATTTGCATGATTATTTTTCCATTGTTGGTTTCCACCCCCATTAGTATGATTCCAGTTAAGACTAGGATGGTTCTTCCAACCTGGGTTGTAAAAGTTATAATACGGGTTGTTTATGTTATTTAAAGTCTCATATAATAAGTTGGAATCAATCATATGCCCTAAAAATTTCCTCACTAACAGGACTAAATTGAGGTTGGTTCATTCCAAATTGGTCCAACTTCCTCGATATTGCAGCAACCTAAGATGCAATAATTGCAATCACATCTGTATCATGAACACTAGCTACCTGTTTAAGATTTTTCTTTACAGAGGGCTATTAAAATTTATTTATAGCCATTTCATCAATTAATGCATACGCTTCATCAAATGGTTTTGATATTATTGAACTACCAGCAACATCAATAATGGACCTAAGAGATCCTACTAACCCATTATAAAAAGTTTGAATAATTAACCAATCTGGTAGAGCATAATGTGAACACTTTCTTAGGAGTTACTTAAATCTTTCCCAGGCTTCAAGATAATATCGTTTCTAAGTTTAGTACTTCTTAAAGGTGGAAAATACTTAGTTAGGAATTTCTGAGTTAACGCCTCCCAATTTTTAATAGAGCAAGACGCTAATGAGTATAAGCACATTTTAACCTTATCCTTTAGTAAGAAAAGAAAAAGTCTTAGCCTAACAGCATCATGTGACATGCCGTTATAACAAAATGTAACACAAAGTTCTAGAAAAGTAGATAAGTGTAAATAGGGATCCTCCAAAGGAGTTCCCTCAAACTGGTTATTCTGCACCAGTTGGATAATCGCAACATTTAGTTCAAACAAGTGAGCTTCTATGACAGAGTTTTGTATACTTGAGTGAATTTCTTCTGTCGTAGAATTTACATAATCCCTCAATGATTTATGATGATTTTGTAAGTTATTATTTTAAATTTTTTCCATTTCCATTTCTAGTTTTTCAAGTCCTTTCTATTTTTTTATTTTTTCCAATTTTCTAACTCTGAACCATAAGACACAGTCCGAAAGTTCCTTTATTTTACATAAGTAACACAACAAACAATACATTAACAATAAAATAAATAAAACAAAAAATATATTCAATAAAATAAAACATTTTAACAAATACCTTATTTTTCACACAAACAGTTATTTCACAACACTTTTTCATAAAAAAAACTTATTTCACAAAAAATCAATTTTACGACACTAAAGTTTTTCCAATTCTAAGCCTAATTACTTCAACTAAATTTCTCTTAAAATTCTTACTGAAGCTTCCCCGAAAATGGAGCCAAAAACTTGATGTTGTTTTTCTGCTTGTTTTATGTTTGTAGGTATGAGCACACACTAAATGTTCTACACAATTATACGTATTGTTCAAGTAATACAGGGCTCTAGTGGCGTCCCGTTTATCGATCCCAAAGGGAAACGAGGCAAGAGGTCCTTAGTTAGATTATAGTCTACTACTATCAGACTTTCGCTTGGAAGGTCGATATAGGTGGTTTTTCTAATAGGTGCTCCTAAAGGTAAGTCTTAAGTTTAAAACAACTAATAACTACTCCTAAAAGAAAAAATTAATTATAAAAATAACACTTTCTAGATGAATTAGTTTGGTGAATTTTTAGATAACAAAATCTATAATTCTTATGTATTGAATTGGATAAAGTCTAGGAATGAGATACATTAAATATTGTATGTGCCAAATATGAGAAATGTTATTATTTACCCTATTCCGAGTGCTATAAAGAACCTCGACTAATCATAGGTTTTTTCTTTAAATCTGTGGTTAGGCTGGGAGGATTCTAGCTCTCACTCCAGAGGTCCCACTTCCCTTCGCCTGAAGGCTAACTCTCGCTTTAGTTTCCAAACACTAGGACCGAATTGGGGATTTTAGTCTGTCACCCTAAAATCTCCAATTCTACGCCCATCAAAGTATATTTCCCTATTAATTTACACTCAACCTCCATGAACTTCACCATCCATATAATTTGAATGTGGTTTCACTTTGTTGAGAATTACACAGCCCTTTCGGTTCTTAATGCAATTACAACGAATTTTAAGACTATAACGAGCTATTTTTGTAATGTAAATGAAGTGCAAGTAAAAATTATCACTTTTATAATTAAAACTTCTCTTAGCAAGCATCCCAATGTCCTAAACATGAATCCTACTTATTGTAAAAGAAAAGTAAAAGGAAAATAATGACATAATCTTCTCATGCCACTATTTCCAAATAAGAAGAAAGAGTAAGAGAAAGACATCACAAAGCACGAAGAAAACATAAAGGAAAACTTCATTTCATCAAAGCAAATTCACTAGATTAGTGTTTACAAAATCATAAGATAATAAAGAATACAATACTTAGCTTTTTTCCTTTGAAAGACAGATGAAAATCTTTCCCATAAAGTCTCCCGCTAATCCATGCAATGCTAGTACAAACCCTTACAGATTTTCTCAAAATCCCCTCTCCAATCTCTCCAAAAAAAAAGTAGAAATCTACATTTCTACTCTTATTCTAACATCTCTAAGCATTCTCCATGTTATTCCTAACATTCCTCGCATTTTTCTGACCTTAAATCACTCTTTTAAAGTGTAGGAATGAATTTCCTAAGATTTGCATCAAGAATCCTTCCAAAAAGCATTTAGATTCAATGTGTTTGACCAATAACCGTCCAAAATCATGAATAAACTGTCTCATGCACTGTCGGTGGGCAATAGGGTGCCTTCGGCCACAGTCTTCGCAGCGCCACCATTTCACTCTGTTTGGCTCAATTTCAACTCTGTTTAGCCCCATTTCAGTTGTGTTGTATTCCTAACATCTTCACCTACAAGATAAGCATAAAAATGACATTTCGTTAAAGTGTAATTTCATTCAAAAATATGCAAGCAGTGTAAATTATGTTAAACATAGAAAGACATATCGAAATGTGTCAGACCAAATTTTGCTTTTTTGCTCGTTTTTGCTCCAAATTGCACTATTTTTGCTTCTTTTTCTCTAAATGTCCCTTCTTGTACCTAAAAACAAAAATATATAAAATACCATCCTTTAATGTACAATATCATTAGCATAAAAAGTATATGAAAAATCAAGTATTTTTTAGCCGTGTCAACAGGATGAAACACTAAATAAATATCTCAAATTGGAGCCCAACAATAAGATAGTTTTGGGAAATCACTAAGATTTTTCTTAGAGATGTGTTTTGCCCCTAGCTCTCCCTTCCTTTGGATTCCCACAATAATTGCTCCAAACTTGAGCCACTCACTTATTGGATTTCTTATTATCACATTTTCTCGAAGATCCTACCTTTTGAAAGTCATGAATACAATATTTCCTGATCAAAATCAAGAGTATTCTAAGGTGACCTTGGTTATCTAAGATATAATTAACTATAAAAGTTTGCCCTTATAGGAAACTTAAAGACCCTATATTAATATAAACTCTATCTAATTGCTTTATATTAGATAGAGGATGTTGTCGATCAACATAAATGGTTCGCAGACCAAATAGATGTCATAAGCCTTTGCTTTATTTAATTGAGCCTTATTAGTAAGCAATGTGTCTATCCTTCGGGGTGGATGCATGAATTGCAATGTAGTGCTCAATTATTTAACCTATTATTTATATGAGATCAGTTTGATTTCATGTTTTTTTCAAATTAAAAAATGATATTTTCTAAAACTATATATATATATATATATATATTAATTTAAATTTTTTTTAAAACGGATGTCAGGATACTCATTCCGGTGACCGAAAAATTTCCAAATCTTTTAACGGCCGACAAGGGCTTATATTTCAACATGGTTGTACAAAGGCATAATGATTAGGTTAGAATTTATGTTGCATTAAGCAGACAACTCGATGTCATATGGCTTATTATTTAAACTAAAGAAAGAATTATTGTTGTAGACTCATTTACTCTCTTGAAGATGTTCTTCTGTACGTCCTCATTGTGTTGCCCATGGTGAATGCTCCAATCTACTCATTGCAGAAAGTTAAAGTTTGAAGTATAAAGTTCAAGAGGTTCAAAGAGTTTAAAGTGTGTATATCTAGTTTTGTTGTTATAATTGTTCTTGTTGTTTTAGATGTCTTATGGGGGATGTTTAGGTTGATTAAGTGATACCGGTTAGAATCCCACGGTTCCCTCATTCTAAAACCACTATTTTCATTGGATTTACTTAGTCTAAACAAGTTGTAAAGCTCATTTAAACCGGGGAAATCTCGTTAGCAGCAGTTTGTTGCCTCCTCTGAGTGATTCCCGATCATCTAAAGAGGGTGTATTAAATTTAGTTAATTTATGTTGTTTTTTTGTTTTAATAAAGTATTTAACTTTTAAAATTATTTTAAATTTCATTTTACTTTTGATATTTGGTCTTGATTCAGCATGCAAATATGTTTTGAGTTTTACAGGTAAAGTAAATAAATACGAGTAAAGAAGTGCAGTGAAGTAAAATGAAAGGAAATCACAGTGCAAAAATTTTAATGCATACCTGTCATCTTTCATGCATCCATTGAAATGTTAGCTTTTGCAATGTATATAATTATTCAAGAAATTTAAATAAATTGTAAGCAAATAAAAGAAAGCGGAAAGAATATTTTGGGGTGATTCCTATTAAGCTCCTAATCATATCTTGGTGGGTCCCTACTTAATCGAATTTTGAGGATGATTTTCTTGAGTAAAGACATAATGGTTTCAGTTGTCCTCCAAGATATCCAAAAGACTATAAAGGGGTGCAAGGCATACCCAACACTTTTTTTAAGATCCCCTTTGGAACGTCTGGAGTTCTTCTAAACTTATTATGTTGCTAAATCATTCATCTGTCATTAAATTTAGGCTTTAATTGGAATACTTTAACATGTACTCAATTAATCATGATGTTTTAATTATCCTTCTGAGTGGGGTAATTATCACTTGATGTTTCATTTTTGAATTATGAGGGTGTAGGCCTTTAAGGGCAAATTGATTTATTAACGGATTTAGCCATTTCAATTAAAGTTGTGCTAGTAGTATTTTCAAAGCGTTTCATTATTTATTATTACTTTTTTTTTCTAAGCCTCATTAAGCAAGTTTGGATTAAGCCCAGCTCACTATTAAGCCCTTAAGGTTTCATGGGTTCACTTGTAATTTTAAAAGCATTACATGGGGTGAGTTTAATCTTTATTGAAAGATCATATCATTATGCAACCATTGATTTTGGATTTTAAATTAATGAATTATAACTTTCCAAAATCAAACCCCTCGCTTTAGGATCATTCAATTTAATTAACTTTCAAATTATAATAATTAGGGAAATTACAATTTTATCTTTGTTATGAAAAAGCGAAGAATTGGTTTCTACCTTTTTAATCCCTTGTGTTTCAATCATCTAAAACAGTTGGTTTCTACCTTTTAATCCCTTGTGTTTCAATCATCTAAAACAGTTGATTATGATCATTCATTACCCATTTACCCTCTGATTAAGCTTAACCATTATCTAAGACTTAAATTCCATAATTAAGATTTTGCCCTTTAAGGCCTATCACTTTATAATTCTCTAAATTAAACTCAATGGGCTTTAAAATTTTTATTTGCCCCAATCATGGGTCAATAAAAATATCATAGGGGAAAATGTCATTTTTTATTTTTATTTTATTTTTAGAATTATATTTAATGCCAAATCAAGTAATTTTCAAGTTAATTCATTAACTTATCAAAAGTATGACATCTACCCTTAGAAAAATTATTGGAGCTTCACCTAGGTCAGAAGACCACTTAGGCCAATTTTCATGATTTTTTGAGTTTATTTTAATTATTACAATTTTTATTTCATTTTGAGTATTAATTAAATATAAAATAGAATTTAAATTAAAAATTACTTTTTATATTTTTTTTAAATCCCTTAGAGCCCAGGGAACATAGAGAAATAAAGTTGATATTTTTGTGATTTATATTTTATTTATTATAATTATTTTAGTATAAAATTTGGAAGAATTCATTTTAAGCCCTTAAAAATTTATAATTTTACCTAAAAAATTGGGAAAAAAGTTTTAATTTCTCCCCAGTGATTAAGAAACAATTTGGAATGTTTTGGTGTTTTTTTGTATTTTAGTGATTCTTAATTATTTTTAATTATTTTTAAATTAATAATTATCTTAAAAAAGAAGTATTTTATTGTAATCTCCATTTTTTTTCTTAAATTCCTCTGGTCAATAAGGACTCTCAAAACTATTTTCATAAATTTTGAAATTATATTATATTTATTATAACTAGTTTAATGCAAAAATCTCATTTTAATTAGAAAATCAACTTTGGTGATCAAATCAATTCATATTAATTTTAAATTTTACAGGGGGTTTCCTTGATTATTTTCTTTAATGCGGATTCAATTTTGTGATTTTTCTAAATAATTTATTTTAATTTTTTTGGGTTTTAATCATTTAAATTCATTTTATATTTTTTCTAGGATCCTCTAACCACAGTGAACCTACCAAACTCAATTTTATAATTTTTTATTTATATTTTAATTTTTATAATCTTTTTATTAAAGTAGAAGTGATTTACTTTAAAAATTAGGGATTTCATAATTAGAGGTGTTGTCTGACCTTAGAAAATCAGAGTACACACCTCAGGTCATGAAGTTTAAACCCCCAAAATTTCAATTCAAGGTGATTAATATTTATTTAATTATGATTTAGAGAAGTTTCTAAGTATTTAATTAATTAGAAATAAAATGCAAGGTAAATCATTTTGATTTTTAGTTCATATTTTTCTCCTGTGTTCACTGAGCAACGAGATATTTTTCTTTTACTTTTAAGATTTTTCTACACCAAGTTATAAAATTTCCAAGTTTCTAAATTAAAAGAAATAAAAAATAACATATTTTCCTACTTATCTACACTTATGGCGGGTCCGATGCTAAGTGTTTCATTCGTCATCGTAATCTGAGTCAGCACTGACTTGTGCAGCGCTTTATGCTCCATTCCCTTGTCTGATTGCATCAGCGTCGTTCATCTAATACATGAGTGAATGGGCAGTTCCTGGTCATCTTCTTCATCTGCTATATCTCGCAGACCATCCACCTTCTAGGCTTAAGATCTCTCACTACACTCAACCAAATCACATGAGATTTTTTTTTACACCTTCATCTAGTCCAGAAGAACCTATCTATATGGTTACATTCACATGAACATAAATTTTTCTTCACAATTGCCCAAACCAAGCTCGGTTTGGGGGGAAATGACATATACCTTAGTCTGAGAGGTGATGCCTCAATCAGATGCTCGGAGAAGCTTCAGTGGGGTCCAATGAAGGTGCCTGAAGTGTTGCTTTCCTCTGGTGATGGTCTGAATATAAGTTCCTCCTACAAGTGGAGAGGCGAAGGTGGAAGTCAGGTAAAGAGGCTTACAGGATGGGGCTTTCAGTGGAAAGCTTTCTTTTTTTCTCTAGGGAAGCGCTGGGACAGTTTAATCTGGGATTTGGTGTAGTTTCAGGGAGTCTTCTGTTTCTGTCCTATTTTTTTGGGTGAGGAATTAGCCTCAGGCAGTGGGGCAAATGGCTGGAAAATGACTGGACTGAGCTTAGGAAGGTTGTAGGAAGCTATGGAATGATATTGGCGGGGCTTCTCCAAGGTTTTGGATCATCTCCTCTTTGGCTGTAAGGGGGTGGTTCTTATAGCCATGGCCAAGGGTGGAGCTTGAGCTCTGATTGGCTAGTGCCAATGAGCTGAGGTGAAGAGGAGTTTGGTGCAAGTGACCAATCAAAGATTTCCATAGGGGATGGACTCAATTGTGGGTTTAAGCCATGGGTGGTTTCTCGATTTTGAGTTCTTCGGTCACTAGGGTGGCTAGCCAGAGTAGGGCTGGTGACTAGCAGGCCAGGGAGCTCAGAGGATGGTTTAATTGTGATCGTGATGGACGTTTAATCAAGGGGTGCTAAGCATGAGTCACTTAGCCAAATATGGGAAGACGTTCCCCAATTTGTGGATTTTAGGTTCATGGCTCATGTAGAGTGAGCTGGGTGGATCTTATTTGGTTCAAATAGTGGTTGTGGTAACCATCGTTTGGTCAATTTCAAGTGGTTTTGTCAAGTTTAGGGTTTGGGTTCAGAATTGTGGTTTTAGTTTGGACTTGAGTCTAGGATAGGTTTAGGCTAGGAATTAGGTCGAGTGATTAATCAAATTGACTCAGATAATTGTCATGAAGAGTTTGGAAAAGGAATTGGGTGGATTTGACTTGATTAGGATGTTCAATTCAATGGGATTATGAATTTGGGTCAATTTGGGGCATCTAGGTTAGATCTAGGATTTGGGATTGAAATGGGCTTCAATTGGGTTGGAATTTGGTTTTGAATGAGCTTGAGCATGATGAAATTTGATTATGATTTAAAATTGGGGACATTGGATTGATCATGAAGTTCAATTTGATGAATGTTGAGGATATGGCCAAATTGGGGATTTTTAAATTGAGCTTGGAATTTGAGTTTGAAATTGGGTTCAACTGAGCTTCAATTTTGTTTAGATTAGGATCAAACATGGTGAATTTTGATTTGGAATTGAAATTAGAAAATTTTGGAATCAATTTGGTAGAAATTGGGGGTGATTTGGGCATTTTTGGCCTTTAAATGCAATCGGGGGATTTTGGTTAAAATTAATCAATTTGGGAGCAATTAGGGTTAAGAAGTGGTTCAAATTGATTTTTGGGATATTTGGAGTGATTTTAGAGACTTTGGGAATTTTTGGAATTTATGGGGCGTGAAGGGTATATTGGTTTATTTGGTAATTTTGGGAGGTATTTTAGGAATTTCAAGGTATTTTGTTTAATTTGAGTGGTTTGAAATAATTTTGGCATAATTTTTGAAAAAAATTTGGGAACTTGGGAAATTTTGAGAAATTTTGGCAAAAATTAGTGTTTCATTGGCATTTTGGTTATTTTGGGTGTTTTGATGGATTTGGGGAAATTTGGGAATCTTGGTGGATTTTGGGAAATTTAATGTTTAGGATTAGCTTGAGTGAGGTTTAGGACAAATTTGGAGCCTTTTGGTGGATTTTAGGATTGTTGGGTAAAATGGATATTTTAGGGTTTAGGGTTAATTTAGGGTTTAGGATGGGGATATGCAATTCTATAAGAAGTCTTCTTACTCGTCCTTACCACTCTAGCCAAAGGCTAAGGGTTTGGGTCCACCCATTTGAGCCTCCAAAAGGGTGCAAGGAGGGGATTCCAGGGTGAGTGATCTTCAGGTGTATATGTGCACAAGACCAAGCTCCAGTCACCCAAAGTCAGAAAAGGTTCTCCTAAGGCTTTATACTTCTATGGGGACTCAATTTGAGCTTTCCCATGTTGGTCCCGACCTTTTAAGCTTTAGAGGTCAAAGCCACACATGTGAAGTTCCAAAAAGAGCAAAGAAGTGGTTTAAATTTCTATGGAGTGGGTACCATTTCTAATCCTCTAAGATAGTCAATTGGAAGGCCCTATGGCTGGATCCTATGCTTCTAAAAAAGAAACTAGACCTCAACAAAAGTAAGGTCAACACACTTGGCTATTAAAGGACAATTATTTCACAAGGGAATGCCTTGATGCTTTTAAAGCTCCCACTGAGCCACAGGGTTGAGAGAGTTTCTCATGGTCCCCATATAGGTAACAGACTCATCGACTTATGGAGCATACAAAATAATTGAATCATCCCAAAGGCCATGCAGGAAAGTAAAAAATAGATTTTTAAAATATTGAATGTTTTAATCCTAGATTTTAATTAGTTTTAAAATTTTATAAGAATATTTTAAAAACTTTGCAATTTTAGGTCCTTAGAGAGCCTAAATGATCTGCATGATTCTTAGACAATCTACAAAGTAAAAAAAAAAAACTTATGGAAATGTAATTCAAGCTTACATGCATAGAAGAAAGATAGTATAAAGTAAGTTATATATAAACGAACAAAATGCTGTTGAGTCGGAAACATATCCTAGAAACAGAATAACATAACTAGTTACTGCATGAGTACATGTCTAGTCCTAATTTTATACATAAATGAGATTTAAAATAAAGGTACAAGACAAGAGTAAAAAACTCTCAGTCCCTATCACGTGGTTTCTCCTGTCTTTCATCTCAAAACTCATGCTCGTACCTCATTTTTAATAT
Source organism: Papilionanthe hookeriana x Papilionanthe teres (assembly GCA_022702705.1). Lineage (NCBI taxonomy): Eukaryota > Viridiplantae > Streptophyta > Magnoliopsida > Asparagales > Orchidaceae > Papilionanthe > Papilionanthe hookeriana x Papilionanthe teres. Next base: position 16,429,933 of record CM040427.1, read on the forward strand.
AAGTCTCTCCTAGGACTCTAGAAAGTACATAAGGAAAGTAAGAAAAGACTCGACCTGTATGAAAACAGTGTTAGCAAGAAAGCCAATAAACATGTAATGCATATGAGCTTAGCCTGGTGGGAGGATCTAAGCCTGCAGGAAAGGGTTATTATATAAATCATTAAATTGCTCCCCCATGTTACACGGGCGGTGTGTATTTTAGGCATGCCTCCCTGCAAGAAAACTGATATATTACATTACCATACGTATTAAAACTGTAAGCATGCAGGCACACCAAACTACAGATTATGATGCCTAGTCAAGGCAACCAAACCAACAGAAAAATAGAGTCATGACTTAAAAAAGATTACCTAGTATCATATTTCTTAGCCTAGCACACCATCTAACTTAGTATCTTAACACAACATCTAAGTAAATGCAGGGTTATGTCATAAGGCTAGCATATGTTTTAATGGGGTCATTGTCGCTGACATCATCTTAAGGATCCAAAGATTCTAAGAGGTGCCTCTAGATGCATGCTTTAAAAAGCTTTTAAAAAATTGATCTCATGTACAATCTAAGCTAAATATTTAAGTAACTTCAAATTAGATTTTAAAATATTATGCATATAAGTAATAAAAATATAGACTTTTATACATTTGAAATAGTTCCCAATAAAATAGAAGGCTTGAGTGGTACCTATTAGACCCCTGTGAACCTTAGCACAACATAAGCGTGCTATTCACGACATGGTAGCTAGTATTACCTTACCCCGTGTGACTTGCAATGAGTCACTCAGCTAATGAATTAGATTGGTTGTCGAGACAATTGAAATATGTACATGCAAATGCAACATGATTCCATGTGACATGATCACCATGGCAGAGTAGGAACGGTTGAAAGATGGCAAAATTTTGCCACTAGCAAACAATGCATAAAATACTGATGAATGCGCCAACAATGCCGAATGATGCATGCAAAACATACAATAGAAATGAAAATGAGTATCTCGTAGAGGTAGTCACCCGGAGGTGCGCCATATAAGCAGTGACCCAGAAGGGTAGGTGTGCGTCATGGCAGTGACCTGGAGGGTGGGTGTACCGTAGAGGCGGTGACCCGGAGGGTGGGTGTGCCGTGACTGAAGTGACTCGGAGGCTTGGTGTACCGTGAAAGCAGTAACCTGGAGGGTGGGTGTATCGTGTAGGCAGTGGCCTGGAGGGACACCTAAGACAGTCCGGTGTGGTGTCATAGGAAGTGAAAGGATGTAGCTCTCCTTTGGAGGAATTGTATAATGAATTGGATTGATGGCTAGCCATCCATTCACATGATGTATGAGTGCAAGGAGTAAGTTCATGAGAACACCAATTCAAATGCAAAGACTCCAAGCAAGCAAGGCAAGAGCATGCAAGGTGCTAAGTGACATAAGGGCTGGGAGGAACACGTACTCATCATGAGCATATAATGTGCAACTATGGATGTGCTAATGTAGACAATGTGAAGAATCATGCAATGAATACAACATACCAAATGCAAAATTTTGACTAATCAATTGGGCTAGCGGCGACGTTGATTGACCATGTTGATAGGCAGTGGTCGACAGACCAATCGAGTCAGTGGCAGCGTAGATCGATCTTGTAGATAGAAGAATGTTGATCAGACTAGTGTGTGGTCGATCAATGAAGGGTAGTTGACTGATTCAATCAATCTGGTGGCAGCAGATAGACCGAGTGGACTAGAGATAGTCGGTCTACATGGAGTGTGCAGTCGATCAACAGATAATGGTCGATCGATACAATTCAGTTGGTGGGAGTTCGATCGATCGAATGGACCAAAAGACGATCAATCGAGCCAAAGTGCACGACTGATCTACAAAGAAAGGTTGATCAACGCGATCTAACTGACGGGCAGCTGAACAATTGAATGGACTGAAGATAATTGATCGGGCTGGTGTGCAGCCGATCGACAAAGGGTGATCGACTTATACAATCAGGCTGGTGGTGACCTATCAATCAAGTAGACTGATGATAATCGATCAAACAAGAGGTGTGTGGTTGATTGATGAAGGGTGGTCGATTGATGTGATTGGGATAGTAGCAGCTAATCGATCTAGTAGACTAGCAAAAATCAATCAAACCGGAGGATGTGGGCGATCAGTGAAACATACAAAAATGGGTGGTTTTTATGCAATTTTGAAAATAATTCATGCGGGGCATACAACAAAAATATGAAACACATGTAATATGAGATTGGATTAGAATCAATGATGAATCATGCTCGCCCTAGCAAACTCACAAGTAAACCCTAGGGGTAATTGACATTATGAGGCAGGCATCACACAAAGCAACGGTCAGCCGCTTCTATGTATCCAGTATGAAGAAATTCTGTGGGGAAATCTTTACGGCATAAGGAACATCAAAGTCATGGTACATTCCATTCTATATGCCCAAAAGAAAAAATTCGCTCCCCTCTGTCATGGGGACGAAATCACCGACACAACGCAGGGTAACAATGACCCCATGCATTGGTATTTTGTGCTAGAAACAAAAGTTAGGTTTTCCTAGTAGATTCGCGGGGAAAATGCAAAGGCTCCTAATCCTTATGTGGTTTCCTCTAGAAAATTAAAAAAACTAATCTAATTTCTCTAATATCCAGACCTAGGGGGCTCTATGAAAAAAGTCAAAAGGATATAACAAATTTCACCTAGGTGACGATTGATCAAAGTATTTCTTCTTGTAGGAAGAAGCTCTCCTCGTCTGAGAGAGTAACAACTCCGCCAGACTATGCCTTCTCCAAAGATGTAAGGAAGGTTTCCTCGTTAGCTCGCTGGAATGTCCCCCGAGATGAGGAAGATGATCAGATTCCTTCCCTCAAGTGGTGAGGAAGCTCTCCTTACCAAAGAGAATGAGAAATTTGGTAGATTTTAACTTCCTTAAAGCAATGAAGAAGCTTTCCTCCTCGGCCCACCGGAATGTCGCCAGAGACGGGGAAAACGACTAGAAAAAATGGAAGGAAAGGTGGAGAAAATGGGGAAGAACTCTTTTCCTTGGCTTCTCCTTGAGAAAGAAGATGAATCCCTCAGGAAATGTCCCTAGAAGCTCCGTGAAACCTCCCCTTGATCCAAGCCTTCGTCCTCAGTAAATGGCAGTCGATTAGCTCAAATGAGCCATTTCGAATGGGTTATTCAACTATAGGGGTTTTATCCAAGGGTTCAAGACTGCTTTCCCAATTTGGAATGACCCCAAAATATCTCCTATGCTTTATTTGGGTGAAGAATTGGGTAAACGAATTTAGACTAACAGTCCCGGACGTCTTGTTGGGGGTAATCTGGGGACATGAGGGTCAAAATTTGTGAGTTGGTCTCAGTGGTGTGTTCATGCACGCTATATTCGGGCGTGGTCACGCCACTATTCAAAGCATCACAGATGGAGGTATAGAGTAACCACCATCGAGGCATAACGTATTTACTTTAGCTGCTTTGTCTGGGAGGCGTGGTCGTGCCACTTGCAGGCGTGGTCATGATGATTGAAGAACTTGGGTGCCTGCTAAGATTTGGGCGTGGTCACAACCATATTGCGGTGTGATTATTTCATAGTTTCTATTTTGCTGCCATGGCCACACTGCCTTTGTGCGTGGTCACGCCAATCACAACACTTTTATGTTGTTTGGGATGATCTTGGCATGACCACGCCTAGTTTAGGCGTGGTCTCATGCCAATAACTAAGAATGGTCATATTAGATCCCAGAAAGATTGGGTTCCAAAGAAGCTGGTCAAGGTGGTTCCGAGCCTCATGAGACCTCCAGAGGATCGAATGTGAACAGGTAAAGATGATTGTACCTTTGTAGGGATCGTAAATGCATCTCAAAAGAGTTTGAGATGTCGAACCATCTACTTATCATTGAGCAGAGCAGTTTAAGCATGAAATTCATCTATCTGGGCCTTGAACATAAAGTTCAAACACGAAGCAAGGTACAGTAGTTGACATTCTACAGCAAGGAAATGTACATATCAGTAGGATACACCCTGTGTCATTTGAATGAAGGTCAACCTAGAGGATACTGGAAGTATAGTCGGCTTGGCCATGATCGACTCGAGGCTCTGCTATGATGGTGTAGAAAGCAACTATAGTGTTGTGTCTCTCTCGACGAGGATGTCTGTATTTGTCGCATCAAAAATGGATGCCAACATCATCTCTAAATAGGGAAATAATTTTATAAGAAATGACTAATCAAGAATTCAAATTATTATTCACTACTGTGCTCATCCCCTTCTCTCACTCACTCTCTCTCTCTCTCTCTCTCTCTCTCTCTCCCTCCCTCTCTCCCTCTCTCCTATTTTACGCTTTATTCCTTAGGTCTGATTCACAAACAAATCAAGATTCAAGAGAAATATTATTCACTTTTCAACATTAAAATGAGTTCTAAAATAAGAACCAATTTACCTCTATTTTCTTCGAAAAGAAACCTTGAATGCAACTCCAAGACTTTTGTCCTCGAATACATAGCATATTATTGATTGGAAATAAATTAAAAAATCTCTAGATGTTAAATTGTAGTGAATATCTTGCCTAAAAATAAATAAATAGAAAAACTTCATTTCTTCTTCCAAAGAAAGTCTTGTTTGATTGCATCCTAACAATTTTTTTTTTTTTTTTTGAACAGCTTAAATCTAACCACTCTGATATTTTCTTTTTGAAAGCTTTACATACAAGCCACTCAATTCATATGTATTTATGTATCTAACAGTTATTTTATGTATATATTTGTCACCAGCTTGTATCAGTTTTTAAAAGTTAGAAAAGTTACTTTTTGATGTGAAGTAAAAGATTGAAGTAATATAAATATAAAAGGTAGAGTTTAGATGTTACCCATATAAATACATGAGAATTGGGAGGTATGTATATTGATAACCCTTTCATTTTTTTTACTAGGCAATGTGTAGCACTCTAAATAAGTAAACAAATAAAATAGAACTCTCATTTCCACATTTTTTCTATGAAAAGAAATATTACAAAATTAAATAAAAGATGATTTCCTTTGACAATTTCATACTTAATGCAAATTACATATAAATTCCAAGAGAAAATATAGGTAAAATTGAAAATAATTCCACACCCAACCAAACACGATAATCAAATTCAGACAGCCATTTCACCAACAGACACACATCATCCAAGCTCATTTTCTATTTTTTTTTTTTTAATCATTTTCGAAATTCAGTTCAAACAACATTTAAAAAATAATCCATTGCTATGAGAAATATTTACACAAGAAGAACGCATGCAGCTCTTCGTGCGTAATCCCCTCCCCATAACCCCTCAAAAATCTCTGTGAAAATTATTGGGGGTTTATTGCGGAGTTATTTCGACGTTATTTGGAGTCAATATCCTAGAAAATGTGAAAGTAAAACCGCAGAAGGTATTGGCTCCAAATAACACCGAAATAACTCCGTAACAACCCTTAGTAACCTTCTCGGCGATTACTGAGAGGTTATTGAGAAGGAATTACGCACGAAGACTCCCTGCATTCTCGATACGTAAATATTTCTCCAAAGCTACAGCTATTTGGAAACAGGCGCCCAAATATCAGCACCGTTGCTTCTAGCAATAAGAACAGTTTCATCAACCGGCATCAGGCAGAGCCCTCGGTTTCTCAAGCTATGGCTCTTTTCACCTTCCTGCAAACAAACATCAAATTTATCTATAAAACGACTTTTTTTTTCAAGTTTAGCATAAACAGAGAAACTGAAATTTTGAATTTTTACTTGTAATTTGCCGTGTGGAAATGTGCGGAGATACGGAGTACTAAGCACCTGGAGCTGATCTTGAAGAAACTTAATGTAAGCAGCGGCCTCCTTAAGCACAGAAGCCGTGTCGCTCTGTATTTTAGTTCACGCAGATTAGTGGCAACCTGTTAACGGAATACGCTGCAGCCATGAAAAAGAAGGGAAGGACCAACCTTTCCAAAGGGGGAAACGAGATGTTGAAGTGCAGATACTCTTTCTCCTATCTTATCCTTCTTCTCCTGCTCATGAGCAAGCATATATATGCCACTTGCATTAAACAACACACAGTAGAGAAAGAGAGAGGAACAGAGAGAGAGTTGAAGGAGAAATATTTAGTTACAAGGTATGCACAAAGTTCTGCGTGCCTACCCTACTAAAAAACCTCTCAATAACTCGTCATGGGGGGATATTGGGAAGTTATTGTGAGTATTAACTCTAATAATCTCTCAATAATTCTCAATAAACTATCAACACCTTATGCGATTCTGCTTCCATGTTTTTTGGTGTTAACCGAGAGTTTCGTGTGGTTATTGGAGGTATTAACCCCAACAACACCGACATAACCACTCAAAACCCTCCGAATAATCTTCGTCCGAATAATCTTCGTGCATACACAGAACTGTATGCATACTCTGTACCAAAATATTTCTTGAGTTTTGAAAGAGTACTTTTGATGAGATTGAAGTTTCCTCCCTTGCGAGTCCAGTTCTGTGTCTTTTGCGAGGAAGAAGGAAGGATTCATGGCGGATCCTTGGATTCTGATTAGCCGTGTCGGTTAACATCATCATTTTCTCTTGTTCTTCCCCTGCTCTTTGAGGTAGAGCTCCAGGACCTAAGAAAAAACTGAAAGTAAAAATGAAGAAGAAGAAGAAGATGTTGCTGCCATATGTCCGGGAATGTAATAAAAATATCCGAAGAAGTAGAGAGAAGCGATCGGTTGAAACGGACAAAAGGTGTTCAGCTTTGGGAAATCAGACGTACCTTGGAGTCTAGTCTCCTTGTATTATCAATATCCCTGCGGTCTTCCTTCAATTTTGGTTTTCTATTTGAAATATTTTTTTTTAATTATTTTATATAAGAAAATAGTATATCTTCTGCTTCTTTTATTTGTTTGTCAAGAATGTTGGAGAAGTCTGAAAAAAGAATTAAAGAATTTTGAATTATTAATTTAGTTAAATATAAAAAATTAAAATTAGAATAATAAAAAGAAAACACTCCACGACGATTGAATATTCTTTAGATTAATATTTTAAAACATGTTTATTTAATAAATTTAAATTTACAGAAATATTTAATTCCAGTTATCTATACTTTTATCTACATTTTCTTAAACTCATCCACGTTTATACAAAAAAAAAGCTACATCGGTATTATTTTTTTGGAAAATTTAAATTTTCAATATTTTTATTGAGAATTTACAATGATTAATACTTTTAAATTTTGAATAAATTATCATTATTTTCATGCCTAGTTTCCCTGTTTTGGACGTTTTTTTATGTTTGATATTCAATTTTTATATTTTAATATTGATGTATCATCAAGAAATTTTTATCATCGTAATGTATCTTGAGTAAGAAATATTTCAAATTCAGTTTCAAGATCATTTGGGCCTAGATTCTAATAAATTTATAGTCAAACGACAAGGCAAACCTAATGACATTGAAAGCAATCCGTCAAAGTTCAAATGAACCCATATCAAGCACTTGAAGTAGTCAAAGGCTAGTCTAGTGATTTGAATGTAAAATAAACTCAAAATTTTACATGCTCATATTCTAACACTACGGAAATTTTGTTTATTACCGATGGTATCTAGCCGTCAATAATAACAGATAAATCGTAAGTAAAATATTTACTAACGGTTTGGCTATGACAAGGCTGATGTAACAAAAACACTTATCGGTAATTCAATTACCGACTGTTTTAACAGCTGTTTTTATTAACCTACGGTTAACCGACGCACCATATCCGTCGCTATAGATCCAAAAACGAGTCATGCTTAACTGTATCACCATCGGTTGTATAATCAATGAAATTGTCTGAATGAAAAAATTGTCACAAACCCCGTACGCAATTGTCTGCACAACTGAAAATATATTTCTATAAGGAAATATTTCATATGATGTAAGAATTTTCAATGCATTCTCTAGTACAAAGCCTAATTCCCATCGTCATAATAGAAATTTATTTCGAAATCTAAGTTGTCAGTGGCAAAATGGAAATTCACCGTGAAATTAATTTGCATTGCCAAAATGAGAATTATGGCAATGGAATTTGAATTTGATGTGAATTTTCATATTGAAACTGAGAAATTAGATTTCTAAGTGAATTTCTGTTCCGACAATTGAGATTAGATTTCATAAAAGACGAAGAAGTGAATTCTCTTTATATCTTATGATATATCTTCTTTCAAGAAAAAATTTCTAGGTGTGTAATCATTCACGTAAGAGGCTGCGAGGAGGAGAATGCTTAGTTCTATGATTGACTTTAAAACTGGAAACAAAATATGAAACAAATATATCTGTGATGGAGTTGGAGTAGCTACAATTGCACAAAATATTAGAAAGAGATGTCTTAATGGATTTACCTGTCTCTGACATACCTAACTTCAATTTGATGTTAAATAATCTAATTTGGATGTACCCAGAGGTAGATTCGAAAGAAGTTCGATCCAAAATTAATTTTCAAATGATTGCATTGTTCATTTATTAAATATGGATCTATTAAATCAACTTATTAGTTAGTTATAACAGATTTATCCCACAAGCATCAATCTCTCTAAATCTCGTAAATCTTGTTCATACTTCTTTTAGAGAATCCTAAATTTAAGTCAAAATGGAGCACAAACAGGATTTAAGAACCTGTAGGATTTAAAGATGAATTTTTTGTCATTTGATAGGATTTAGCTTAAATCCTACAAAAAACTTGTACCAAACAGCTCCTAATTAAACTATTTCTCAAAAAGCTGTTTAGTTACAAGTAGAATTTAATTTGAATAGGATTGAGTAAATACTATAAATTTTGAAAAACTGGATTTATGAAATCTTAAAGGGGTTAAATTCTGAAAACTGTTTGGTATGTTAAAAAATAAATTTTAGTAAATCCAAATAAAGCGGTTGATGATTTTAATAGGCGTTATTAAATCCCACAAGCTTCAACTTATCTACAAAAATGCCTTAATCCCACTCAGTGGGGTTGGCTACAAGAGTCCATTTTCTCTATTGCTTCCTATTGGGAGTTATATTGTCATTCAATTCTAATAAATTAAGATCATATTTTATACAATACGCCCAAGTCTTTATAGATGGTCTACCTTTACCTTTCCTATCATATGTTGAATATAAAACATCTACTGTCCTAATCGGTTCATCTTACAATCTATGTTAAATGTGACCAAACCATCTAATACGAGTCTCTCAAATTTTATCTGCTATAGGAGCTACACCAATCCTATTCTAAATATATGCATTTCGCATTTTGTCTCTAACTTTAAAGCCACTCATCTACCTAAGCATCCTCATCTATGTATCACTTAACCTAATTATATTCTTCTCTTTTAAAGGCCAACATTCTGTGCCATAGAGCATTGTAGGTCTCACCACCACCAACAACAAGCCTTCATTACAATAAGCGGGTTTGGTTGGATGAATCCTTTTTCTCCAATGAGTCTTATTGATTGTCATATTTCATTTAATCATAATAAATTAAGATCAGCTTTTATACAATTTTTGGTCATCAGATTGATGTATCTTATATATATATATATATATATATATATATATATATATATATATATATATAATTTTGGAAAGTAATATTTTAACTTTGAAAATATGAGACCGAACCGATCCCACATATTCGATAGTTTAAATAAACAAGCACTAAATTGTAAGTCATGCATCTACCACAAAGAATAGACACTTTGCTTGATAATGAGGCTCGATTAAATAAACTACAAAAATTATGACATCTGTTTTGATTTACGAAATCTTTTTTGTTAACCGACAAGTTTTCCTACATCATATGAAAAATTAGATAGGGTTTATATTAAACTGGGTTCTTCAAGTTTCCTTTAAGGGCAAGCTCCTATAGTTAATTACATCTTAGGCAACCGAAGTCACCTAAGAAAACTCTCGATTTATATCAGAGGCATTGTCTTCATGAATTTCAAAGTTTAGGGTTTTCAAGGTCGGTCATAGGAAATTCAAATGGGAAAGAATAAAAAATTGCAACAATTATTATAGAATCCAAAGGAAGAGAGGCAGGGGACATCGCAGATCCTGAGGAGAACCTCGGTGACTTTCCAAACTTTCCTATGATTTTGCATCAGTTTCAAAGAGAAATTATTTAATGTTTCATCCTGCCAATTTTATTATTTAGCACTTACATTTGTATGATATCGATCATACAAATAGCCTGAAAGATAGAATGATTTACGTCGTACCAAAAGATGACCTCAGAATCCTAAGACGAGTTAGGGCTTATATCACACAAAATGATTGTACAAGACCTAAAAGATAAGTTGAAGTTAAGAATTTATATCGCACTAGGTGGACAACCTCGAAGTTTATGCTTGTTGTTTAATTCTAAGTAAAGAGATTTGTTGTTGTAGACGTGTTTGCTCTCTTGAAGTTGTCATTAGGGAGGACCTCATCGTGCTGCCCACTGTGTATGCTTCAAGCTTCTTGTTGAAGTAATAGTCCTAAAGTCTATGGTTCAAAAGGTTTTACCATGCATGTTCCAATGTTTTGGTTTTTTGGTTTTTGTTGTACAAATGCCTTATTTGGGGAAAATTTTAATTTAATTAGAGCGACACCAGTTAGGATCCCACGGTTCACTCATTCAGGCATCACCATTTTCTTTCATATTTACTTAGCCTAAGCAAGTTGTTATACTCGTTTAAACCAGGGAAATCTCATTAGCAACCGTAAGTTACCACATCCAAGGGATTCCCGTAATCCAAAAGGAATGATTTAATGGTGTTCACTAGGTTCAAAATTGTATGTTTAATTTTGAAACTGTGTTTTTGTTTTGGTCTTGCATGCAGAGTAAAAAAATGCAGGGGTAAATAAAAGAATACTAAAAAATAAGGTACATTAAAGTAAAATATTGTAAATAAACTGTAAAAATGTACCTAGAATTCTGCTACCGCTGCATGGTTAGTTCATAAAGTATAATATATATTTGTAGGAAATTTAAATAAATCACAAAAAAGTAAATAAGAGTAACAAGAAAATTCTAGAATGAGAAAAGTAGAGAAGCACATTGAAAGAAACATGGACAAGTAAAAGAAAACCCGTAGTCACATATGGAAGATCAGGAATAGGTATAAGACATCAGAAAAGGTGGGGGCTCAGAGCTGGACTGTGTGCATCCCGACCTTGGGTAAGAACTGCTAACCCGACAACCTCGGAGGGCAGTTCTAACCTCGATCCAAATGGCTAACCGTAGACCTTTATAAATTTTTATCAAAATATTTAATTTTCATTTGAAATCTTTCATGCAGAGTTTGTTTTATCAAACGAAATTTTGTTTTATTTTTATAAAGTAATATAGTCCACAAGTTAGTCACTCTAATCAAGTTAGTACTATTAACAACCAATGTGCATCTGGGGAAATAATCCCACCAAGCATCATTAGTCCTTTCCTCACTCTTATTGAAGGTCCTTGAGGTAGGAGATAATATTTTAATAATCTCACGTCGTATCGTATCCCTCTTTTTAGCTCACGTTAGCATTATCTTCATTTCCCTAGCCACCTAGACTTTGTATATACACCAATCCGAAGATCCATATGTAGCAAAAATAAATGTCCCCAATTGCTCACAAGGACTTAAATACCTTATAGAAGACTCAAATCTTTGAGTATTGGGTTGTAAATGTAGGATAAGTAGTTTAGGGTATTTCTATTGATTTTTGTGAATTAACAGGTCCCGAGGCATAACTTGGTGGGTACATATCAGATTTGAAGGATGATTTTCTTCATCAAAGAACAATAAGTTCAATTGTCCTTCAAAAAATTCAAAAGATCATAAAAGTGCTCGGTGCTATTTTGAAATCCTTTGAATCTTTTCGAGTTCCTCTGAACTTAATATTTTGATAAATCATTCATGCACAATTAAATTCGGATTTAATGGTGATAATATGTTAACCTGGGCTAAATAGACCTTAAAGTTTTAATTATCCCATAATCAGGGTAACTAAGTATTCACTTGACCTTTTATGTAGGGATTGTGTGGGTGGACAGCTTAGAGGAAATTTGAATTATTAATAACTCTTGCTCTTTCAATTAATAGTGGGATTGTAGTGCTTTAAGGGTATTTAAAATTAGTTATGTTTCATTTTCTAAGCCTCATTAAAAAGTCAAATTAAACCTAGCTCACTACTAAGCTTTTAAGATTTCATTTATAATTTTAAGAATATTAGAGATATTGAATTAGATAGTTTTAACTCTCATCAGAAGATTGCACTTTATTATTTCATCACTAATTAGGGCTTCAGATTAGTAAATTATTATCTTTCTAAAATAAGCTGACTACTCTAGGATCATCCAATTAGATTAACTTCCAGGTCATAATAATTTGGGAAATTACAATTTTACTCTTGTTGGAAATGGTGACAAATTGGTTTTTACCACTTAAATAATTTGTGATTCAATCATCCAAAATAATTAATTAAGATCAACATTACCCATTTACCCTTTACTTAATCCTAAATTTTAATTAAAGCTTAAAATTTCATAATTACTATTTTACCCTTAATGGCTTCCTACTTTATAATCACTTAAATTTAACTCAAATGATTTTGAAATTTCATAGTTACAATATTCATGGGTCAATTAGAATATTAGAGGAGAAATCAAGTATTTTTTTTATTTTTATTTAATTTTAATAATTATTTTAACTATAAATTAGGAATTTTTTAAAATAATTAAAATAACTAAGTAAAATAAATCTTTTATACTAAAGAAAAATATTGAAGCTTCAATTAGGTTAGAGGACCACTAGGAATAATTTTATTGACTTTTCTTTTATTATATTTTAATTTTTATAATTATTAAATAACCATTTTATGAACAAACAAATAAATAAATATATTTTTATTATTAAAATTTCATTTTATTTTTTCATAAATCCCTCTGACCTCAAAGAACTTTGAGAAAATTATTTTTATATTTTTTTCATTTTTATTTTATTTTTAATAATTTTTAAAGTTAAAAATAGGCCAAAAATAAAGTAATTATTTTAACTCCAATTTTATTTTTCATAGGTGTCTCTAGTCTCAAGGAACACCCTAAACCACTTTTTATGTTTTTTCTCATTTTTATTTTAATTTATATAATTATTTTAAACAAAAATTCATATTTACTTAGAAAATTGATTTTTGTATCAAAAATAATATTAAAGGCCTTGAGATTTTTATAGGAGCTTCATGAAGTTGTAAGCTTCAATTTGGCCCAATTTGGTAATTATTTAAATTATATTTTCAATTTTTTGTATTTTTCTTAATTTTAAAATAGAAAAATATTTTTTAAATTTTAAAATCCAATTTTTATTTTTTCTAGATTTGATCATTTTAAGATGTCATTAAGATTTGAGTTTTAAAGACTTCATTAGGGCTTTACCCTAGACATTAAGGTTAATGACCATTAATAAGGTAGTTTACCATCTAAGACGACTCTCTCTAATTTTGTCCACCACAAGAGCTACACTAACCCTTTCACTGATGTATTCATTTTGCATCATCCACCTAAGCATTCTCATCTCAGGAACACTTGACTTAATTTTATGCTTCTCTTTTAAAAGCCAACATTATGTGCAAAGCATTACAAGTCTAACCACCATCTTATAAAATTTTCCTTTTGGTCTAAGCAGTAATGTTCTATCACAAAATAGACCCGAAGCATTCCTGCACTAAAACCTACCAAATTTAATTCTACTAATAACATCCCTTTCTACATCACCATCACCTAGAACACTAGAGCTGAGTTATCTAAGGTGATCCTAACTTATATATTTATCCAGTGAAAGAACATCAACAGTAAAAAGCATAAACCAAGGTACATCCTCATGTAAATGTCTAGTAAGAGCATCGAACCATACCTTTGAGCATCAAAGAGGGTGAGTTACCGGAGTTGGAGTCATTGGATTTGGGTTCACCGAAGCTACTATCGCTAGGGCACTAGAGTCATCAGGAGAAGGGAAGGGAGGGTTACTACATGATGGAGAGGGAGATTTCAAGAGTGATTAAGGGATTAGGTCAGGTTTGGGGGCATCGTGAATTTCTATTAACAGCTTGGCATCAACTATTTTATGTGCCTAAGCCATTTTGTGTGGTCATAATGTTACCACATGAAATTTTAAGAAATAATCGAGAATATCTCATTCTTAATTTTACATAGGTTGAATATAATATGACTGCTTCTATCAAAGACAATATATATTATAATATAATATTGACAATATTAGAGTCGTTTACCTATGTGCAACTCCATTCTTTCACCCATAAATAAAGCACATCATTCTTGATTTTCACTTTGCTTCATAAGAAGATGCTTAAAGTGATATTGTTCGTACTCTACTTATTTATGCCTGGATTTCATAGAATTCTATTTTAAGGGAGCCATATTATAAGGAAATTTTAAAATGTTCTGTAAAAAATTATTTAGTTTCGTTAGTTATATTATTGAGTATAAAATGAAATTTTGAATAGAAATTAATATCATTTTATATTGTCTTTAATTATAGGAAAGCAATTTCAATAGACATTAATATAAATGATTATACAACTTTCTATTTATTCTTATGCATGTAAGATATTGGTGCATTGCACAAACATATGTGAATAAATCACTAAATAAGAAGATTGTGTTTTAATTTCTTTTAACATATTTTATTTTCCCCTATACTTTTAATATTTTTTAAATTAGCTAATTGTTATTTAGTACAAATTAAAATGAGTCTATCTGTTGAGAATCTACTACACGAATCACCCAAAAGTTAGGATGGTACATGGAAGTTAAATCATGATTCAAGAAAATTGATAACTCTAGAAAATATGAGACTAAATAGAAAAAAGAAGTGAGTTAAAAAAAAGAAGATTGATTGATCTCTTTAATTATGTCTAATACAGTAACATAAGAAGTATTTCCAAACACAAAAAACTATCTAATACTCATTAATAACATATCAAGAACCGACATTACTTAATCTACCTAATATAATTTCTTAACTACAAATAAAAAAAACTCCTTAAAAATGCCTATAATTAATCACCCATTCAAAACTAATAATGCCAAATGTTAAATGCAAAAATCAATGAATGACAAGATAAACAAAATAAGAAATATATGTTCTACATTTGCCAAAATGCTAAAGGGGATGAATTGAGCTAATTTAAGAGTTTCAAAATTTTCAATTTTAATTTGTTATAATTAAATTAAATATATTGAGAAGTATGAAAAGTTCAATAAAAATTAACAAGTAGAAAATATAAAGAAATCACAAGAGAGCAAATATTATATGGTTCATCCATAGCCAAAATTCATGCTTAAGTTCATATCATAACCTAGGATTCCCTACAAAACTTCAATAAAATTTATCTGTCCTTCATTATGTGGAGAAGCTTTCTACACTAATCTTCTCTATAGGACAACCACCAGCACTCCTTTCAAGCAAACCTCCAATACTCCTTTCAAACAATGGTCTTCTCAATGTGTGCTCCACAAGAACATCAACGTTCTCTATAAAATAAAGTCAAACCAAAATAAAAAAATATATGTATATAAAGCTGTATTCTCACACACAAATTCCTCTTTTTGAATGTAAATATTGAGCTTCATTGTTAAATATTATCAAATATTTTCTAGTTGATAGCAAGCAAATAATTTTATTTTTGTTTTCTCTCTAAAAGATGTTGGAAACTTTAGAGTTTTCATAAAGAAAAAATAGCGAGGGTGCTATATTACTTATGGAAGATGTTGCATATTAAATTATAAACATTTGGTTAGAACAATATGAGACAATATCCTAATGCTAATATTTTAAATTTAATGATAGAAGTTACAACTAGTAATTTTCTATCAATTTTCCTCGCTCACATGATTCAAAATATTTCAAAATCTAATTTGTATTTTGCTTATATTCTTAATTATTATTAGAATTAGTATTTGAGAAGACCAATTAATCATTGTAGAAACCAATAAAACATAGGAGAGGCATGTTTAAATTAATTTCCTGGATCCGAGATTCTTTGTATTTTTGCAAAGCAGCATAATATTTCATGATGGCCTGCTATTCTATCAATATCCATAATAATAGTTAAATTTCATATTTTTTAACTTTAGGGTTCAATTTTTAATACTTGATTCGATTTGTTTTCAATAAAATATTACAGGGTATTTAAAGTTTTATTTTATTTTCATGGTAAATGTTTTAGTAAGTTCTAAATTTGGGTGTTCAAATTTTCTATTTAAAATGTAAATTGTTCCTTACTCACCCTACTTTTAGAAAATCATAAATTATAAATATATTTCCTTCATAGAACATTAAAAAATATAAGACAGATGAAAGTTATCTTCTAATCTAGCTAAGAATATCATATAATTGCTGCATTTAAATATTATTACAATGCATGGCTCACCCTAGCTCCTCTCTCGTCCATAAGTAATAGATTCTTCACCCTTTCTCGCAACGAAAGGGTGTCACTACTACCACATACAAACTAGAATAAGCCAGTACAAATTCTAAAAAAGATAACAGCAAGATCATTCATACATAAGGAGCTGATGGCACAAAACTCACGAAACGTGTTCTTATCTCCAACGCCAACACCATCATTACCACTCCTTGTACTGTTTTCTTCCTCAAAATTCTACATTATCTCTGATGCGAGGTACTGTGCACCAAGCTACCGCGCAACCATTCTATCCACAGGTTGATCCTTTGCACCTCTTCAAAGTGACTTCTTATCTTTATATATAAGTTCATGAACTATAAGGAATTCAATTATAACTGGCATAATTTAATAAAAAAAAAATGTTAGAAATTAACAACTAAATTTTTGATGGAATAGTACATTAAAAATTTTTATGATAGATTTTTTTAAAACAAAATTGTAGGAAATTTTACTACAAATTTTACACTAATGTTTTCTGACAAATTTTATGCAATATTGCATTAGATGAAACTGACAATTGACATTTTCACATTTATCATTCTTCTTTCTTGAGGCTTCCTCTCGGTTGGAGACAACCAACTTTCCCTAACTCATTAAAACTTCCCCAAAATGGTCTATTACATTTTTATTTCTCCTTAGAATTAGAGATATATCTCTTCAACTAGCTTCCTAAAATGGGTTGTAGGAATCTCGAGGCCTAGTCTAGATTAAAGCTAAATATTCATAAAGCTGGCTGACTGAAGAACTACTAGCCAAGTGGTAAAATACAGGCTGAAAGGATGGTGACAGATCAAAGGTCTACCTAGGCCGATTGAGAGCAAACAATCTCCCCAGAACTGAACAAATGTCCAATACCCCGAACAATCACACGAGTAGATCGGCCACACAACGACCAACTAGCTACCATTTTCAAAGTCAATCATCTCCTAGAATGTAGTCCGACAAGTTTGTAGACGAGACAGCCAATCAACACCTACATGGTAAACAATTCAAAGGCCTGTCAAACGGAACTCCCAAAAATATTAAAAGATGCCTAAATCGATTTTAAGTACAGAATGACATGATAAAAGACTATTGTCCTGTAAACCAATGTTAAAACAGAAGCAAATATGCATTTTTCAACTTTATGATCTCGCATCTTCTATAATTAGGGGGTCCATTACATGTGAAAGAGGGTTTTTGGCTCTTCTCTCTAGACCCAAACATTGTAGGAAGAAATCATTCCTCTTCTCAAGTGTAAACACTATTTTTGATATATAAAATGGTTCAGAGAGCCATGGAATATCTTATTTTGCATCTACGGGTCAAGTCTGTGTGTGCTCTTACCTCTCTTTTCCTCTCCTCTCTGGTACCTATCACTCTGATCCTTGGTCATGCCTCAAATACAAATATGGATTCTACATTCTGAAATGAGCAATGAGCGCGAAATATACTACCAAGAAGAAGGGATGTGACACCAATGAGGAGAAATGGATCTTAAGATTATCGAATGGAAAGCATGATGGGGAGCTCATACGATAAATCAGAAGCCTAAAATGTCATTCTTTTTGTCTTACTAGAGGTTTTAGCTATGAAATGAGTACCTCTAAATGGATGTCTGAATCCCAATGTTTGAAACGAGCCAACCAACCTTGCTAACGTAAAGCTCGGCCTGTTGACCCTACACATAATTATGCAGTTATTTATTTTTCTATCCAAAAACTTGACCCAATTTCTTGTAACTACTAAGCGTCCAAAATGAATAAGTTATTTTATTAATATTTTATACACTAGGGGTTCTACACAAGTATACGTATCATTCAAGTAATATAGTGCTCTAATGAAGTCTGAATTATCGATCCCACAGAGAAGCACAAACTCTTTTTATAGACTTAGTAAAACTTTTATTAAACTACAAGTAAATTATCTAGGAATTAAAGTCAAAATTGTATTTGTTAAAATAAGTAACTAATAGCTAGAAATTCTTTTTCTAAACTTAAAGAAATGCTAAATATTTCTAAACTAGCTATATGTAGAAAAGTTCACATTATATGGAAATATCATTCTCCTTGCAGTGAGATTATAATCAGTGTAGAAATCAAATATTTATAAATTTAAATGTAGTTTTGTGATAAATAGAAGCATATATATTCTTTACCCTCTTTCAAGTGCATAAAGTATATTGGCTAATCTACAGTTAAGTTTTTTATGCTGGGTAGATTCTAGCCTGTCACTCTAGTGTACTCACGTAAGCCCTCAATTTGGCTAACCAAGCTTTAGGTTCCAAACACCAAATTAAAATGGTTATGGTTCTAGTCTGTCCCTCTAGAATCACCAATTTACAACCATCAAAACTTATATCCCTATTTATTTACACTACCCTATGGGCTACTTCTCCTTCACCCAATAGTGTAATGTGTTCTTACTAGTTGAGGAATCCATAGCCCTCCTAGGTCTTTATGGTTCACGAAAATTTTTAACTTAATGGTTGACCAAATTGTATAAGTAAATTAAGTACAAAGTAATGAATCATCACAATAATGAATTAAAAAAATACTAAATAAGTCTAATCCTATACATGATTATTTCTCATCACAAGGAGAAAGATAAAGAAGACTACTCCAATTTCATAGAGACTAAAAAACAACACATGATTATATATATATATATATATATATATATATATATATATATATATATATATATATATATATATATATATATATATATAGCGAGTTTATACGGAAAAAACTTGACCAAACAAAAACAAAAAATAAAAAACACTTATCTCAAACTCCTCCGTAAGCAAATCTTTTGAAGTCCCTTTGAATAATTCTACCCCTCTACACACTCTACAGTTAGAAACACCACACAAATAGGTGTTCACTCACACACACCGAAGAGAGAGAGAGAGATAGATAGATATAGATAGATAGATAGACTCCCTCTGCCTCCTCAACAAGCCTCTTTAGGAATCAAGAGACTCTCTTAAAATAATACTTAGAATCTCGAAGAGTCACCTCAGATGCTCCTTCAAAATTCACCCAAATTCAATGTACATTAACAAAATGGATGCTAGCACCTATGCGTCTGATCCCCTAATATTTATGCTTACGATTTTCTCATATATTTATTTCCAATGATATTATCTCTTCCCCTTGCAACGACACCAAAAACTTGATTTAGAAGCAAATAAGAGATATATTTTAATTATATGTAATAATATGGGATATTATGCAAATATACGTATCGTTTATCAAGTAATATATGACTTTTTAATTAAGCCCCGAGATATCGAACCCACAGGGAAAAGTCTAAAATATTAAAGAAATAAGAAAAATAACTTTTTACTTTTTTAAAATGATTTTGTAAAGTATGCTTTAAAATATAAAGCTTTTCAAATTTATTTTTGGTATTTTCTGAATAAAAGTAAAGCAAACAACTAAAGTTAACACAACTTTAAACTAGTATGGAAGCAAATGAGAATAAATTATCTTTTTCCTCTTTCAATGAATCAGTAATAATTATGGAATTTCGCTGTGGAAGTATCTAAAATATGTTGTGCCAAATAGAAACAATTATATTCTTTACCCTTACTTGGTTCTATAAAGAACATTGGTTTATTTGATGATTTGAAATCTTGTAGATGGGTTAGGCAGGGAAGATACTAGCTCTGACTCTAGAGTTTCCTCAATTCCCTCCACCTGGTGGCTAACATCTCATAACAAAATTTTTCACATCAAACCAAATTATGGGGCTTTAGCCTGTCACTCTAAAGCCCTCTGATTTTACTCCCCATTATAAGCATATCTTCTTATTTATTTGCACCCAACTATATGGACTATAATTCTCATTCATGCAATTGCATGTGATTCATTCCAATTTTTGATTGAGACAATACCACAATGGATCTTACATAATCTCCCAACAAATTTTAACATCTTAAGTGTCTAAATTAAGTAGTAATTTAAGTACAAGGTAGTGAATCATCACTACTACTTCCAACATTAAAATCCTATACTTCACACGACTTCCTTCCATAATTTAAATACTTCATTATTTAAAAGTAAAAAAATAAAGAAAAATACTAAGAATCCATGATGAAAACACAATCACAACTTGATTTGAAAGTAGAAATCATAGTGAAAACACAACAGTTTTACTTTAAAATCAAATATAAAACAAAGTTAAAAACTTATCTGAAAATCCTCTCCACAAGACTCTTGAAGTTCATTTAAAACTTTACTTTCCACTTACAAGACACAATAGAGGTTGGCGCCCAACTATATTGACTCCAAATCTCTATTCTACTCTTAATATAAAACAAGATACAATTGATAATAAAAGTGGTGAAGTGGAAATGTGTACTCTTTATAACTCTCTAACATAAACATGACTCTTAACACTAATCACACCCTCCAACAACAACCCATTTTTTGATCTTCAAGTCTTCTTTTTAAAATTTTCCAAAAGGTGCCTTGATGTCTCTTCAAATTATGTCCAGATTCAATTTATCCATAAAGAATGCATCCATCCATTTAAATTTTAAATGAGTTTTGGCGCTGATGGGAAGTTAGTGAAGTTTAAACCAAAGGATGCTTCAAAAACCCCATCAAATTTGTGCTAAAATCAAATAAAATTTGTCACTTTAGTTGTAGCGACTATACGCCAATGGGGCGCTTAGGCGCCAAAGACCAACTTTTCACAGCTTTCAATTTTGCTCCAAATTTGATCATTTATTGTTTCTTTCATCATAATCACTCATTATAATCATACCTGCAAGAAAAACATAAAAATATCTTCCATTAAAGTACAATATCATCAAAATAGGTATAAAATGTACTTAAAACACTATATATTTTAGGTATACCAAAATCCCCCAAACTTAAAATGTTACTTGTCCTCAAGTGATGCTTAATCACATAGAAAATCTTAACATTCAAATTATGTAAATGAGTTTCTTAAGGAAGGTTTCAAAATTTTGTTCTAGAAATGAAAATAGTCCAATCTAGAAAAAATTTTAGTAAATGAGACCAAGTTAAAGTTTAGAAAGTTCTTAAGTAAAGGATAATGAAAAATATTAGTTCCTATCTAATTCAGAAATACTTGTAGATTTTTCAAAATATAAGATTCAAACATTTGATCTTTCTCACCTAAAAATTTTCATTTGGAAATAATTTTACATACTATATTATAACCTTAAGCTTTAAATTTTCTCAAAACTTATATTTTAAACTTTAGGTATGGAACCAATTTTTTATTAGGCCCTTAAATCCTCAAGCTTCTCCTTTCTCTTTACATACTATTTTTCTTTCTTTCTTTCTTTTTCTTTCTTTTTCTTTCTTTTTCTTTTTCTTTTTTTTTTCTTCTTCTTTTTTTTATAAGACAAGGATTATTATATCTGTATAGGTCATTAATGATTTTGAATTCCACCCTTTCATTTAGAACAAAGGTCTGATATATATCCTTCACTTAAAAATCCTAATAGTAGTGTTGAAAATCATTTCTCAATAAAAGAAATTTCAACTTTGAAAAATAAAAGGTCAAATATTTTATTTATCCAAAAATACAACATTTCTTGCTAAAGATAGTTTAACTATATTTAACATTTTTTATTAAGAAAATTTTAACTTTAAATTTTTTTATCATTAATATAAATTTTAAATAAGTTCTCTTATTCATTTCTATATTCAAAATTTTTCTTCCCTAATAGAACTTAACATACATAATTATTTTCAATCAAAAATCAAATTTTATTTAAGTATTCTTGGGAACAAATAAAATTTTAGTTTTTGAAAAGTTGTTTTTAAATTCTCCCCCAAACTTTAATTTTTAATTAGGATAAAACATTTAAGCATAAAAATGATACAGCGGTAAGAACTAAAAAAAATTAGAATAAAATGCTTGCGGGAATTTTCATATCCAAAATATGCAAGTATAACAGTTTAAAAATAAGAAAAGTGATCTTTCCAAGTGGCGGCATTTAATTTTCTATAGTCAATACAAATTCGCAAACCAGTAACTTATCTTTTTTTGTATAATTTCATCTCGTTCATTCACATCAACTGTCACTCCTCCTTTCTTAGGGACACAATGAATTGGACTTACCCAAGCACTGTCTGAAATAGGATAAAGAATTCCAGCATCAACCCATTTTAAAATTTCTTTTTATACTACTTCTTTCATCATTTGATTTAATCTCCTTTGTATATTAACTCTAGGTTTATGTTGTTCATCCAACTAAATTCTATGCATACATATCGAAGGACTGATTCCTTTAATATCAGCTAATGTCCAACCAAAAGTCTTCTTGTATCTTTTTAATGTTTCCAATAATTTTTTTTCTTGATATTCATTCAAATATGAAGATACAGTGACTGATAGAGTAGATAATTCTCCTAAAAACATATATTACAAATAATTAGGAAGAATTTTTATTTCAAGTTTAGGAAGCTTTAAGATAGATAGAATTAAACTTTTATCATTTCTTTCTATAGTGTCCAATATTTCAAATCTTTCTTGAACATAATCTAGGTTTTCATTCTTCATCTCATCAAAATTACCTTCTATTTCATTATTATCCTCACATTTCCAATCTTGATATACTATTTTCTTTTCAAACTTCTCTTTAAAATGATCATCTCTCAAATAATCACAGATTTCCATTCTAAAGCATTCATCATCCTTTTCTGTTGAGGGATATTTCTTAGATTTCAAAATATTAAATGTCACCTCTTGATCATTAAATCTCATAGTTAAGTGTCCTTTTTGAATATCAATCATAGCTCTTCCAATAGCAAGCAATGGTCTTCCCAAAATAATGGAAATTTCTTTTTCTTCCTCCATATCTAAGACAATAAAATCCACAGGAAAGATAAATTTGTCTACCTTAATAGATACATCCTCCACAACTCCTTTAGGATAAGTGATAGAACGAACAACTAACTGAAGAGTTACAGAAGTAGGTGACATTTCTCTTATTCTTAGTCTTTTGAAACTTAAAAAAGGTATTAAGTTAATACTGGCTTCTAGATCACATAAGGCTCTTCCTACAAAATTTTCACCTATAGCACAAGAAATAGTTAAACTACCAAGATCTTTATATTTTTTGGGAAGCTTTTTCTGAATAATTGCACTACACTCTCCACTAAGTGCAACAGTCTTGTGATCTATGAACTTCCTTTTCTTTATAAGAACTTTCTTGATAAACTTCGCATAATCAGGTATCTGTTTTAAGGCTTCAACAAAACGAATATTTATGGTTAATTTCTTAAGGATCTCCAAAAATTTTGTAAATTGGTTATCCCTATTTTGTTTTTTTATTCTTTTAGGAAATGGAGGCGGTGGTTTTTCTACATTAATTTTCATTGGTTTAAGTGGATAATCTAATCCTAGATAAATTTTGTTATTCCCTTTTTTATTTCCACCATCTCTTTCTCAGTTTTAATTTCTTTATGCACTCTCGTTTCTAATTCTTTTCCACTTCTTAATTGTATAGCCTTTATTTGCTCTTTATTTTGATCTCTTGGATTGATCTCAACATTACTACGAAGAGTTCCTTAAGGTCTATTATTAAGCGCGGTGAAATTATGGCCTAAATGATTTTCAATATTTTTAATTGCAACTCCCTAAGTTTGTAATTAATTACCTCGAGTTTGTAATTGATTACCCATTTTAAGATTAATTCTTCCATCGACAATTTCTTTTCCTTAAATTGTGGTTTACTAATAACATCTATAGGATAAGAAGGTCGATAGTTTGTGTTTCCCTGATTGTTTAAATTTCCTACTGGGTTCACTGGATTGTTCCTCCATTGTGGGTTAACAACAACATTGTTATTATTATTCCAATTTAAGTTTGGGTGGTTCTTCCAACCAGGATTATAATTATTTGAACAAGGATTGTTAAGTCTATTTTTTATTACATTTAAGTTCTCATAGGATGTTTAAGATTCTATTAACTGCCCTAATGAATTTTCCTCTAACACTAGGGGTGTTTGAGAATAGTTCATTCTGTATTGATCTATTTTCTGTGAAAGGGCAACAATTTGAGAGACTATCATAGTTATAGTATCAGAATCATGAATACTAGCTACTCTCTTAGGATTTACCCATTCAGGGGGGCATTGAAAATTATTAGTTGTCATTTCTTCTATTAAAGAGTATGCTTCATCAAAAAGTTTTGACATTAATGATCTACCAGCAGCAGCATCAATAATTGATCTAAGCAAACCTACTAATCCATTATAGAATGTTTGAAATATTAACCAATCTGGTAAAGCATGATGTGGAAATTTCTTGAAGAGATTTTTAAATCTTTCCTAAGCTTCATAAATAGATTCCCCTTCAAACTGACCAAAGGATGTAATATCATTTCTAATCTTAGCAGTTTTCAAGGGAGGAAAATATTTTGATAAAATTTTTTGTGAAAGTTTTTCCTAAGTTCTGATAGATCCAGGTGCTAAAAAATTTAACCAAGCCTTAGCTTTATACCTTAATGAAAAAGGAAAAATTCTATGTATGAAAACATCATTTAACACTACGTCATATTTAAATGTAGCACACAATTCCAGAAAACTAGCAAGATGCAAGTTAGGATCTTCATTAGGTGTTCCTCCAAATTGATTATTTTGTACCATTTGGATTATAATAGGTTTAAGCTCAAATGAATTAGCAACAACATCAGGATTTTGGATAGTTAAGTGAATTTCATCTACTGTTAGGTTAGCATAATCTCTTAAAGGTCTTGGTATATGTTTATTTTGATTATTTTGATTGTTCGCAATTTTGTGAGGATTTTTCAGATTTTTTTGTTTTAAAATTTTTCTAACATTACGCTTTAATTTTAAATCGAAAGGCACTAAACCTATAGATCCAATACTACGCATGTAAAATCACTCTAAACACACTAAAAAGCAAGCAAGCACACCTAATTGCAAATTTTAAAGTAAAGATTTTTCAAATACAACAAATTTGACAGTAAGATCAATTTAATAATTAAGTAGTTTCAATTCAGTTTCTATAGCAATGAAATCACTCTAAACACGCTAAAAACTTGATCGACGCTTCTATAAGTGTAAATTTTCAAAATGTAGTTTCAATTCAGTTTCACAGTAAGATCAATTTAATAATTAAGTAGTCACTCATATACGCGAGTATACATATCGTTCAAGTAATACGGGGCTACTAGTGGAGTTACGGTTATCGATCACACGATAAAGTTTGGAACAATTCAAAGTGTAGTATAGCAATGAAATCCAATACTCGATTCACGATACAAGTTCGAGCAATATTTAAGTTGCTAAAGTAATGATTGCTAAAAGCTAAGTTAACTAAAATTACTTTCTAAATTAACTAACACGAGACTAAGTTTTATATTGAAAGGTTTAAATATGGAAAAGCATCTTTCCCCTTACAATGATATTATGATTAGTGAATGATATAGATTGATAAAGTTATGTATTATGCAAAATAAGAGCATTTATATTCTTTAACCCTTTCAGAGTACCCTCTCCTCAGAGTTATGTAAAGAACATTGCGAAATCATAGGCTTAGTCCCTAAATCCTTGGTTAGGTTGGGAGGATACCGGCTCTCACTTCGACGTTTCTACTTCCCTTCACTCGAAGACTAACCCTAGATTTAGTTTCCAAACACTAGGACCAAATTGAGGATTTCAACCTGTCACCCTAAAATCTCCAATTCGACGCCCATCAAAACACATTTCCTTATTTATTTGCACTCAACCCCCATGAATTACGTAATTCGTTCATAGACATTAAAAGAATTCTCCACTTTTGTTTTTGACACTTAGTTCTTTCAAATTGAATGTCTCACAACCAGTTTCAACAATTCAATTGGCCAGATCAAAAAGTAAATGAAGTACAAAGTAAAAATCATCACAATTTCTTACCATTTAAATGGCACATCAAATCTACATCACCACTTCATCACATCACATTGCGAGGAGAAAGACAGAAAACTACTCGGAATTCATGAGGAAGATACAATAAAACATGAATTTTACATATAAAAGTAAAGTCATACAAACCACAAGAAGTAAATACAACTTATCTCGATTTCTTCCCCAAGCGAAGTCACTCGAAGTTCCTTTGAATCATTTTCTCTCTTCACAACAACACTCGATTCCCTCTTTAGAATAGTAAGGAAGAAGAAAATTCTTAATTTCCTCCTTCTCTTGCACTCTCTAGAGAAGAAACACTAACAAAACAAGACTTCTACACACTATACTCACTTCTACACTAACTCTCCAAAACCCTAACACACTTTACCCTCCCTCCCAAAAGATATTTCTTCCTATCTTTCCTCTTTAAAAAGGTGTCCATAACTGTCTAAAATAAGTTATAAATTAATTCCCTAAGAGTTTCCTCAAGCAACTCTTCAAAAATCATCCAAATGCATTGAATTTGGTCTCCACCAACTTTGGGCATCGTCGGTGCTGGATAGGGTGACATTGGCGCCCTATTGTTGAATTAATTACAATGCTCCCAAGATTTGGGAGCCGGTGGCGCCCATTGTGGCACTGTCGGTGCCAGTAGGCTGAATTCATCATTTTGCCTCTTTTTGCTAAAAAATTTGTTTCTTTTTGCTTTCTTTTGCTCCAAACACCTAAAATCATCATACCTGCAACAAAACATGAAAAATATCTTCCTTTAAAGTGCAATATCACCAAAAATGGGGACAATTTATATATATAAAAACTAACATATTTTTGGTGCATCACCCTCAATTATATTTTGGAAGTTGAAATATTTGACATTTGCAGATTAGATTTCATGGGACCATTTAAACCATCTTTCAGAAATTTATATATACTATTAGTTGTAGATTATGTGTCTAAATGGATAGAAGCTGTTGTTTTACCTCGATGTGATGCTCAAAATGTTGCAAAGTTCTTAAGAATGAATATATTTTGTAGATTTGGAATGTCAAGAGTTATCATAACTGATGAGGGAAGTCATTTCAAAAATGTGTTAATAGAAAAGTTATTGAAGAAATATTGAATCTATCGTCAAATTTATACTTCTTATCATCCTCATACAAGCGGTTTGGCTGAAGTTTCCAATTAAGAAATCAAAAGAATTTTAGAAAAATCTATTAATCCAATAAAAATGGATTGGTCAATCAAACTTGATTTTGCTTTGTGGGCTTAATAGGATTGCTTATAGAACTCCTATAGGAATATCACCATTCAGGTTAATTTATAGAAAAGCTTGTCATTTACTAGTGGAACTTGAGCATAAAGTTTATTGGGCTATTAAGGAACTCAATTACAATTTAAAGGATGCTGGTAACAAGAGATTATTACAATTAGATGAGCTAGAAGAGATAAGGAATGAGTCTTATGAGAATGCTAAGATTTATAAAGATAAGATTAAAAAGTGGCATAACCGAAAGATTCTTACTAAAAATTTTGAGCCAAGACAATAAGTTTTACTTTATAATGCAAGATTGAGATTATTTTCAGACAAACTTAAGTTCAAGTGGATGGGCCCTTTTTTGTGGTAAAAGTTTATCCCTATAAAGCTGTGGATATTAAAGATCCTAAAACCCTGAAAATTTTTAATGTGAATGGTCATAGACAGAGACCCTATCTCTTAGGGGATCAGACTAAAGTGAATGATTTTTTTATGTTGGGTTACCCTGAATAAGTATTGGGTACGTCGGGCTAACAATATAAAACAAAGCGCTCTGTGAGATGCAACCTATATTTATTGGTGTGCATTTATTTTGATTATTGTTGTGCTTGTGTTTATTTTTAGAGAATTTTGGTAGTCTTTTGAACTTTAAATGATAAATTTAAAGCTTTGAATGATGCCTTAGACGTGTAAGAATGAGTTTTTGGACATTGAGCTGACCTGAGCTTAACTAAGCACTGGAGCCTAAGCACCCAAAACTGGCGCTTAAGCACTAGAGTTATAAAAACATACCTAAATGATGTTCTAGAATACTTAAACATAGTAAAGTGTCCTTGAATGTTATTTGTTGGTTTTTAAACGTAAGAAGTGGGTATAGACTCTACTTAAGTCTATAAGTAGCATAGAAATGAAGAGAAAACTTATCCCTTTAAAAATTTCCATTCTTAAATCTAAGAGAAGAGAGATTTGAGTTGTTTAAGAAGTGATAAGATAGCAAAAATGCTTCTTGGGAGAATGAATTGAAGAAAAAGGACGAAGCCATCAAGAAAAATTTTTTAAGTCAAAGTATGCTAGAGTTATATAATGGATTTGTAGTTGTTAGTATTAAAGGAATAACAGATAACATTTCGAAGATTAAGGCTGATGTGGCATCAACTGAGGCAAAGGTAAATGAAAATAATGTAAATTTAGCGCATATTGGTTGCAACTCGAGATACAATTCAGTCATTCAAGTTATATTGGAGAAGCGGACATGGTGATGTATCTGAATAATAAATGGATTGAAGAGGATTCTATCAAAGTTCTTCATCATCGTCTGTTTTATCAAATATTTGTGCCAAATGGTTCAGAAGGAACAACTGAAGGTCAATGATATGTTCCACCTAATGGAGAATGGAATTAAGTTCTATGTTTAGTTTGTTTGCTTGTTTGTTTGTGTTTGCTTCTTTTAAGTGTTTAATGGAAGTTTTTCTTGTGTTATGATGGTTTAGAGGGTATTTCATCCAAAAAATTTTGTAATAAGATTAGACATGCGGTGTGTGTTTGTACTTCTTGAATATATGTTATTGAAAGTGTTGTGTTTGTGTGAAAATTTTTATGTTATTGTGATCGAGTTGAAGTTGTGAAATGTTAAAAATTTTAGAGAAAGAAGAGAGGAGAAGGGAAGAAATTGTTATTATAAATTATTTAAGACAGTGTGAGGGTGGTTAACTTGGGAAGTTGTGCATTTAAATCAAAATATGCAAAATTCAAAATTTGTGCACTGGCACTTAAGCGCTAGCAAACCCAAGAGCCCCGCACCTGAGCCCCGCAATAGTCGTGCTTAAGCGTCAGTTCACTAAAACCAGTTCATAACAGTTTTAATTTCTGAAAACCACCATTTCTTCCCCATTTTATCATCTTCTTCATCAAACTTTCACATTTGTACTATTAGGGCATCCCTCTAAGTGAAAATTCCTTCATGGATTCAAGCCAAGTTTATTGGATTTCATCTCCTTAAGGTTAAAGCTTCTATTTTATGTAAACAAAATTTTAATTTCACCATAGATTTTGAGTTCATTGTGTAAATTTCAAAATTTTACTATTCATGGTGACAATTTGAAGAAAATTGGTGGATTTTTCATGGAAGTGTAAGTTTAAGCTTTTAGAAGTTAGATCTAGTAAGTTTAAGTTGATTTTAAAATTTATCGTGAAGTTCTTTGCAAATTCTAGAATGGCACCGAGAATGAAGAGAAGGAAGGGGAAAGGTACAATTGATTCAAACAAATTTGTAAGTTCTAAGGCTCGGGATCATTATGCCGAAGCACTTCAATCGAGGAATTTGATCCCTAAGCGATGCTTTAAAAATTTAGTTCGACAAGTAGAGGATCTTATTGTTCACCGACAGTGGGACCGAATCTACTGTTGTGGTGATCTCTGTAGTTATGGAGTTTTATGCAAATCTCCCTGAATCTGAAGACAATCTAATGATTGTGAGAGGGAAAACAGTAGCATTTACACCTGAGGTAGTTAATTCATTTTACAAACTACCTATGGATACTTTATGCTTTTATTCCAATTAAAATCCTACAGAGGCAGAGCTAGATGAGATTGTATCTTCGTTAACTACTGGAAGAGGTCTTTGGAAAATCACAAGCAGAAGAGTAATTTTGTTTACATCGAAGATGGATGCCACAGTGAAGGCATGGCATTATTTTATTTCTATTTGTTTACTCCCCACTAACCATCTTAGTGAAGTAACCAAAGAGAGGGCTACATGGAACTACTGCATTCAACAGTATAAGCCAATCAATATTGGATCTCACATATATTAGATTATTACCAGTTCAGCCAGAGTTGTTACTACTGCAGGTTTGGGATTCCCTTCCTTAATCTTCTCTTTATGTGAGCAAACTGGTGTTAAATATGATAGTTGGAAGGAGATTCTTCAACCTCTGAAGCTCATTACAAGTGTGAATGTAAAGACTTATTCTGAAAATTCAATTTTTAGCTGGAGTTGAGGATTTTCTAAAAGTTTCGGTGCTTCTACATCACATGGTTCTACATCTATAGCTTCTACGTCTCGTGGTAGATCCAGTCCTGATACACAATCTAAAACGCAGCAGACAATGATGGATAATATGGATTATGTTATGGATAAGGTATCAAATCTTGAAAACTATGTTGATCATATTGATTCATAGTGATTATGAGGAGAAGTACAACAATTCTTTGGATAGACTTATTAGAGGAGATCAGAGTGTAATATTTCCACCTTATCCACGGTAAACTCAGTTTGATTCTGCTAGTTTTTTTTAAGGATGATGATGATGAAGAAGATAATGATGGAGATAAGGATGATTAAGGATTAAGTTTTGTTGTGTTTTATTTGAACTCTTACGTTATTTGTGATAATGTTAGGACTACTTTATGTGTTCTTATTTGTGGTGGTAGTGAACATTGTTGTTATTCTTTATTGTGATGTGTATCTATGTGATGATGATGTGCTAGTAGGTATTTGAGCTTTTTTATTTTAAATGTGTTTTGATGGTTTTTGTTGAAATTATTCCTGCTGCTTTAGGAACTTTAGATAGAACTAACCTTCATTTAAAATTTAATGTTTAAATTTAAATTTATTACCATGAATTTTCTGTTGTGGTTGTGATATTATGTTAGTTTGTGTGATTGGTTTTACTTTAGCCTCCACTGCATAGAAGTCTTTTTAATCTCTTAAATATTAAAATCAAAATGAACTGTGATCATTTTTACTCCTGTCTTTAAATTGTTGTACCTGCAAAATTAGGATATCAAAATTCCTATTAGTATAAGTGTTAATTTTCATTCCTGTCTTTTTATATATAATGTTAAAATTTTTAATTTTTATAAAAATCTAAGTTGGGGGGGATGAAAATTTAATTTTCAATATTTAAAGTTTATTTGTTCTCAAGTATGCTACAAATAAATTTAATTTTTGTTTTGAAAAATGATTATGTGTATGAAGTTCTATTAGGGTAATAAAATTTTGAATATAGAAATGTGTAAGAGAACACTGTCGTTGCCGGTCCCAAGCCCGGCTGTGAAAGTGAAGGGTTGTGTTAGGTAGTCGACAGCCAGCGTAAAACTTGTCGAAAAAAAATCATATCATGAATCCTTTTTATCATTGTGTAAGTGCTAGGGCGTCCCCTGGAAGCAACGTGCTATATGGCTCGAATACGATGGAAAGTGTGCGAGGCCGCTACACCGTGCCGGGTGTAGTGTCGAAATGTGAGGTTCCCACATTATGGACGGATGCGGGTAAAGAAGTTAGTCCATGATACTAGTATTAGGATAGGATCTTGGAATATAGGTACTCTCAATGGTAAATTAATGGAATTGGTTGATATTATGATTCATAGAAAGATAAATATCTTATGTATTCAAGAAACTAAATGGGTTGGAGAAAAAGCTAAGGAGATTGATCATTTTGGTTTTAAATTATGGTGTTCTGGTAAGAGTCGTACTAGAAATTGTGTAGGTGTAATTATAGATAAGAGTTTGAAAGATAATGTAGATAAAATTAATAGATTTGGAGATAGAATTATAGCACTTAAGATTATTACTGATACTAAGATTTTTAATATTATAAGTGCTTATGCTCCTCAAGTTGGTTTAGATATAGGCTCTAAAGATAAATTCTGGAATGATTTAGAAGACATAATACACTTGATACCTCTTGAAGAAAAATTTTTTATTGGAGGAGATTCAAATGGACATGTCGGTAGAGTGGTAGAAGATTTCAGAAATATTTATGGTGGCTACGGTTATGGAACGATTAATGATGAAGGTAGAGTCATTTTAGATTTTGCTTTAGCGTATGATCTGATTATTACTAATACTTTGTTCGCGAAAAGATATGAGCATCTTATTACTTATAAGAATGGATCTCATAAAACACAAATTGATTATTTTCTCATGAGAAGAAGAGATCGTCGAGATTGTAAGGATTGTAAGGTCATTCCAAGTGAGGAATTGAGTACCCAACATCGTTTATTAGTTCTAGATTTTAAGATGAAGAGTTATAAAATAAAGAATACTAGGATTCAACATAGTAGAATTAGATGGGGGTACCTAAAAGACACAAATAAAATTATTTTTATGAGTAAATTCAAGATTTAAACATTTGGGATGTCCATGAAGACGCAAATGCTATGTAGGAAAAATTAAGTAATACTATTAAACAAGTGGCTAAAGATGTACTTGGAGAATAAAAAAAATGTTTCTATAAATAAAAATAGTTGTTGGTGGAATAATAATGTACAAGAAAAGATAAAATATATGAAGTTATGCTACAAAATTTGATTTAAATTTAAAAGCATAGAGAACTGAGAAAAATATAAAACAGCCCGCGGGGATCTAAAAGAATAATCTGTGACGCTAAAAATTCTACTTTTAGTGATCTTTATAACATGTTATATACTAAGGAGGGTGAAAAATATATGTATAAACTAGCCAAACAAATAGAAAATAAAAGTAAAGATTTAACTCAAGTAAAGTGTATTAAAGATAAAAATCAAAAAGTGTTTTTTTAGAAAAAGATATTCAACATAGGTGGGTGAGTTATTCTGATAAACTTTTTAATGAAGATGCTGAAAATACGATCGACCTTAGTGATCTTAATATCATTAATAATTATAAAACTTTTCATTTTTACGTTCTGATTAGTAGAAAAGAAGTTGAGGAGGCTTTAAAGAAAACCAAGGTTGGAAAGTCTATAGGACCTGATGATATCCCAATTGAAGTGTTGAAATTTAGGTGATTTGAGGGTTTCTTGGCTTACTAAACTTTTTAATATTATTTTAAAAACTAAAAAAATGCTTGAGGAGTGGAGAAAGAGTATTTTGGTCCCCATTTTTAAGAATAAAGGAGATGCACAAGAGTGTGCAAATTATAGAGGAATTAAATTGATATGTCATACTCTAAAATTATGGGAGAGGGTAATTGAACATAGGTTAAGAGGTATTACCAAGGTTTCTCATAAACAATTTGGACATGTCGGGTAGGTCTACTATTGAAGCTATAAATTTATTGAGAAGTTTGATGGAGAAGTACAGAGATAATAAGGAGGATCTACATGTGATTTTTATTAATTTAGAAAAAGCTTATGATAAGGTTCCTAGAGATGTTCTTTAGAGATTCCTTGAGAAGAAAGGTGTTGATATGACTTATATTCAAGTCATTAAAGATATGTATACTAGAGATGTTACATGTGTTCGAATTGATGGAGGATTGACCAAGGAGGATTGACCAAATATTTTACTATTTATGTTGGCTTACATCAGGGTTCGTCTTTATGCCCTTATCTTTTTACTTTATTTATGGATGTCTTTACTGGGCATTTACAAGAGGTTGTACCTTGGTGTATGCTTTTTGTTGATGATATCCTCCTCATGGATAAGACGAGAGAAAAAGCCCAGGAAAAACTTGAATTATGGAGGTCTACATTGGAGTCTAAAGGTCTTCATTTGAGTAGAACTAAAACTGAATACATGGAATGTAATTTTAGTAATAGTAGCTCTAGTGACAGAAGTGTAACTTTGAGTGATCAAATTATTAAAAGGTGTGAACAAATTAGATATCTTGGGTCCATTGTTCAAAGCGATGGTGATATAGATGGGGATGTTAATAGTCGAATTCAAGTTGGTTACTTGAAGTGGAGGAATGCGTCCAGCCGTTTGTGTGATAGAAAAGTACTGCTTAGACTGAAAGGAAAATTTTATGAGATAGTGGTGAGACCTGAAATGCTCTATGGTGTTGAATGTTGTCCTTTAAAAGAGAAGCACAATGCTAAGTTAAGTGTTGCCGAGATGAGAATGATTAGGTGGATGAGTGGCTTTACACTTAGAGACAAATGCGAAATGAATATATCTGTAATAGGGATGGTGTTGCACCAGTGAAGGATAAAATTATAAAGAGTCGCC
The DNA here is from genome assembly GCA_022702705.1 of Papilionanthe hookeriana x Papilionanthe teres. Lineage (NCBI taxonomy): Eukaryota > Viridiplantae > Streptophyta > Magnoliopsida > Asparagales > Orchidaceae > Papilionanthe > Papilionanthe hookeriana x Papilionanthe teres. Next base: position 16,464,437 of record CM040427.1, read on the forward strand.
TTAGATGGTTTAGTCACATTAAACGTTGACCACCTGATGATCCGATTAGGAGAGTAGATGTTTTAGATACAACTTATGTTAAGAAAGGCATAGGTAGACCTATGAAAACTTGGGCTCATTGCATAAAAAATGATATTAATTTATTAGAATTAAACAAAAATTTGACACTAAATAGAATGCAATGGAGAAAAAGGATTCATGTAGCCGACCCCACTAAGTGGGATTAATGCTTTGTTGTCGTTGTATAGAAATGTGTAAGAAAATTTGGTTAAAACTTTATAGTGATGAAGAAAAATTTCAAGTTAAATATTTTCTTTGTAAAGAGATGACAAATATGATGTACTTATCTTTATTAAGAGATATTGTATTTTTGAAAAATATTGATGAATTAGTCTTTTATTTTTAATACTTAAATTTCTTTTATTAAAAGTAGTTTTCATAACTATTATTATACTTTTAAGTAAAGGATATATCAAACCTTTGCTTTAATCAAAGAAGAGTAGGATTCAAAATTATTAAAGGCTTATCCAGATATAGTATTCCTTGCCAAAAAAAAAGAAAAAATAAAGAAAAAAGAAGAAAGAAAAAGAGCAGAAAAAAAGTAAAGTATATGATGGGAGGAGAAGCTCCACATCTGAGCTTTTTAAATGCATAAGCTTTGAGAAACTCCTAAGCTTAAGGATATAATATATTGTGTATAATTATTTTTAATGAAAATTTTTAAGTAAAGAAGACAGAATGCCTAAACTCTATATTTGGAAAAATTACAAGTATTTCTGAATTAGATAGGAGCTAATATTTTCACACTTTTTTACTTTAAAAATTTTCTAAACTTTAAATTGGTCTCATTCACTAAAGTTTTTTCTAAATTGGAATACTACATTTTAGAACAAAATTTTAGAATCTCCTAAAGCAACTCATTCACTTAATTTGCTTATGTTGGTTTTTGAAAGAGTATAGTGTCACTTGAGGACAAGTAATATTTCAAGTTTGGGGAATTTGATATATCTAAAAAATATAATATTTTTATGCACATTTTTGTACCTATTTTTTATGATATTGCACTTTAATGGAAGATATTTATGCTTTTTCCTTTGAGGTACACTTAAATAGATCAAATATGTCAAAAGGAGTGAAAAAGGATTAAATTTAGAACAAAAATGAAGGTGGTGTTAAAATGAACTGGGGAGCCTAAGCACCCAGATCTGGCGCGTAAGCGCCAGGGGACAGAGAACTCCACACCTAAGCACCAGAAACCCTGCACTTAAAAGCCAAACTTCTACTTTACAATTTTAAAGAATTTTAGTGAATTTTAAAGAGGTGTTTGAGGCATCCTTTGGCACAAATGTGAGTAAATAATAAAGGGCGCCAAAAGACATTCAAATTTCACTTGAAATGATGCATCTTTTGGGTAGATTCATTAAATATGGACACATTTTGACGCGATACTAAGGAAACTTTTGGAGAAAATATAAAAGGACTTGAAGAGAACAAAAATGGGTGTGTGTTAAGTTTTTTTAGAGAGAGGAAAGTTAGCGTTTGTAGATAGTAGTTTAGGTAAGAAGTTGTAGGATTCTTACTTAGGGGTTCTTCACACTTTTCTCCTTAGTGAAAGATAGGGTGAGTAGGGATTCCTAAGTAAAAATCTATTGTGTAGAGAGATTTAAATCCTCTTTAGTTGGGCGACTAGTCCAAGAGAGGCTTGTAAGAGAAAGGAAGAGATTTAAAGGAACTTTAAGAGTTTGGTGGAAAGGAACTTGAGATAAGTTTTTATCTTTGTACTTCATTTGATTTTAATTGAGACTTCTTGTGTTTTCTACATGGTTTCTACTTTTAAAACTATTTTTAGATGTGTTTTCTCCATGGATTCAGAGTAGTCTTCTTTATAATTTTCCTTAAAGTGAAAATTAAATAAGTGTTGGATGAAAGTTTTGGAAGTATTGATTTTTAATGTTGGAAGAAGTTGTGTTGATTCAATCCTTGCACTTCATTTACTTCTTGATTTGGCTAATCACAATGTTAACATTTGTTGTAAGAACATGTAAGATTGTAGTATGTATTCTCTCAATCAACAATAGGTAAGAGTCACATGGGATTGTATGGATGAGAAAGTAATTCATATAACTTTGTGAAAATAAATAAGGAAATATACTTTGATGGGTGTAGAATTAGGGACTTTAGGGTAACAGACTAAATCCCCTAATTTAGTTATTATTTTAGGTTTTGATGCAAGAGTTAGCCCCCAGGTGGAGGGAAAAGAGGGAACTCTAGAGTGAGATCTAGTATCTTCCCTACCTAACCATTCTTCAGAACTATTCAAACTTTAAACTAGACAATGTTCATTATAGCATCTCTAGTAAGGGTAAAGAATAAAATTGCTCCTAACTGGCACAACACATTTTGATTACTTCCACAACATAATTCCTTTACTTATTACTCATTCATGATAAGGAAAAAAATATTTTCATTTATACTTCTTTAAATCTTACAAAAATCTTGTTATAGTTAGATAATTGTTCACTTTATTTTATAATTTAAGAAAATACCTAAAAGAATTGTACTTTAAAAGTTTTTTGTTATTTGAAATTGTTTAAGTGTCTTTTTCTAAAATAGAATTTGTGATATAAAATCGTTTTTACCTTTTAAATTCTCAATAATTTTCTCCGTGGGATCGATATTTCGAGGTTTAATAAAAAATTTTTATATTACTTGATAATAATACGTATACTTGCGTAGGATCTCTAAATTAAAATATCACTGTTGTATTCTTATTTACGTTAGAATCAAGTTTTTTGGTGCTATTGTAAAGAAGAATATTTTATATCAAAAATATAAGTCTAATTGGATTACCAAAAGCATTAATTTTATCAGTTTTCATCAGGAAGTAAAGAGAATCGCGATTAGGGATCGATACTGAAGTTTTTAAAGAAAGCCTATATTACTTGAAAAAATACTTACACTTGCGTAGAACCACTTGTGTGTGAAATATAAATCAAATTCTAAACTATGTAACATATTCATTTTGCACACAAACTGCGTAAAGAAATCAGGTCATGGTTTTAGCCTAGGAATTAAAATAACTGTGTAATCGTGAGTCGGGTCACTTAACCTGCACAAAAATAACACTAACAGGAAGGCCATACAATGTAAAATGAGTCATGCCTAGTGAGGGAGCTAAACAGAATCTGTAAGCAAAACTTAGCATGTAAATTATTACATCCCCCCGCCTTTTTATTGTACCATGCATATCAAGCACACTAGCACACCAATAGCATAAAGCAAGAAAGATCCCTGGCTAGGGCAACCAAACTAATAAAGAACAATAACCAGACAACAAAAAACTACATAACATCCTAGACCTAGCCTAATGCACTATCTAATGAGAAGTTTCCTAAGCAACATCTAAGTGCTTAAAGGAAAGTCTCTCACTTACATATAAATTTGACATGGTAGCCATAACATCTCCATCTCAAAGATCCAATGGATCTAAAGCACATCACGAGAAAAGGGGTGGCATTTAAAAAGAGACGACCTTACATATGGTCTAACATATGTAATATTAAAATAGGTAGATAATACTTATAATAGCAAAAATATACATTTTCATACCTTTAAAATAGTAGTCCATAAAATGCAAGTTCATGAAACCTGTGACATATTTTAGAGTCCTTGGGTCCTTAGTGCATTCATACCATTAGTTGTTGTTGATACATAAACTTGTATTACTCTCTAAGGAATCCTCATGAGCAATGCTCATTTGAGTATGAAGACAAACAAATAAGTCACTCTCCTAATGAGCAGAACAAACCATCAAGGATAATGGGCAAGCATACGATCATGCAAGAAGACCACATTATGATTCGACCGAAGCACAAAACAATCACAATGGGTGCCCAAGGGGGAGTGCAAGGATGCTACATGCAATATGACACACATAAACAGGATTTACTAATAAGACAAGCTATCAATATAGAGAAATTACCTCTTCCTGGGGATCTTATACGCCATGCAATAGCAACACCAACTACAAATGAGTTTGTATTAAGTAAAAGAACAATTATGAAAGGGATTTACACTATACCCAAGAGGCACTCACCGAGCACACATGAATACATGGAAGATACTCAACATACATACATGAATAATCAAGTATATGATATACAAATGGAAAGCATATAGAAATGCTACGTACTAAACATCCTAAATGATGTGATCCTTGCAAGTGAAAATCAAACATATAGTGGACATGCATTGTGCCTAACATGAGTTCAAAGGCTAGAAAGCATGACTCTTGCTTATCAAAATGTGAAATATCTACGGCACATCAGGTGGCATCGTAGGGAATTAAATAGCTGGCCTATTGATCCACTTAAAAAGTACCTATTTTTATGTCTTATTTATGATTCAATTTTTGAGGACATTATGTTTTAATGAAAGGTATTTTTATATTTTTGGATATAGGTGATGAAAAAAGGATTTCAAGAAGGAAAAAGGAGCAAAAATAGAGCTAAAAAGCGAAGTTACCAAAATTATAGGTCTGGTGCCTAGGCGCCAGAATCCGGCGCCTAGGCGCCAGTTCGATACTGAAGCAGTTAAGATTTTTGACAACTTTGGGCAATTTTTTTGATAGTGTTAAACGATTATTAGACCTTCTAAAAGACTGGAAGTTACTCCTGATACATAAGACATGTGATACAATGCAACTGGACACAGGAAAATAGTTTTAATTGCGAAGAGGTGCGATCCAAAGTGAAGGGGTGCAAAGATCTGGTCACGGAGTCCAGCGCCTAGGCACCAGATCCTGGAGCCTAGGCGCCAGATCCTGGAGCCTAGGCGCCACAATTACTTTCTAGAAGATTCTTTGAATTTGGATGAATTTTGAAGAGGTGCCTTAAGCAACCCCTGGTCATTTTTGAAGCTCTATAAATATGAGACATTTCTTCAGAAAACAAAGCTCTCCCACGCCCGGAAATAGTTCTAGAGAGCCACTAAATACTTTTCTTAAGTATTTAGTGAGTTTATTTTAGTTTATTTTAGTTACTTTGAGTGTTACTACTCAATTCCTTGACTAGTAAGTGAGAGTTTGTAAGAGTTGGTGTTGTTGAAGTCTTGTACTTTGCATTGGAGTCAGTAGGAGTCAAAGGATCACTTGAAGGAACATTTCAGATAAGTATTTGTAACTTGGTTCAAAGTTTTATAAATATATTTTGTTGTGTGAATTCAATGTATTCTGAGTAGTTACTTTTCTTTCCCTTTCAACAATGAAAAGATAATAAAGATAAATTGATTTTGTTGGAGAACTTAAACTTAATTTTAAAAATTATTGTGATGATATTCATACCTGATCTTAATTTACTTTTTAAACTGGTCATTTGAATTGTTAAAATCTGTTGAAGAATTTTGAGACCTATCCGGAGATGAGTTCTTAACTAGTAGATATCATATGAATCCTTGGGTAATCGAAGGCCATGTGCGGATCAGTCAAGGTGAAGTGCAAATAATAGGAAAATATTATTTATTGGATGTAGAATTAATTAGTTTTTAGAGTGATAGACTAAATTTTATTAGTTTGGTTTATAGAAAGGGAACAGCTCACTAGTAGGGCCGACCATAGCCACTCTTGGACATCTAGAAGTGTGAGTTTAGATTAACCCATTCTACTAATAATACATCCTGAACCAATCTATAGATTAGTCAATGTTCTTTATACTATTGAGCGAAGGTAAAGAATAGGAATGCTTCTATTTGGCGCAACACCATAATTTCATGTTCTCCACGAATGATAGTTTTTCTGAATAATCTTGGATTAGTTGAAAAGGAGAAAGTTGTTTTATTTATACTTGCATGAACCTTTACTTAATTGCTACTTTACTTACATCTAGTAGAAATTTCATATAAAACTTAAAATTTGATTTTTGAAAAGAAATAAAAATTATAATTACTTTTATTTTTAAAATCTATTAATTTCTAAAATTAATCTTCCATGTGGGATCGATAACCAGGACTCCAATAGAGCCCTGTATTACTGGATACGATACGTATACTTACGTAGTACCTCTGGTGTGCAAAATATTTTCTAAAATTATATATTTATTTTTGCATACTACCCTTTGAAATATAAATTAAAGGATAAATTGTAGGCATAGTTACGGTTCGAGGTCATCACAGTTTTTGGCGCCGTTGCCGAGGAAGTGAAAGACAATTTTTAGATTTTTCATATTAAAAATAGTTTATATACACTTTTATTTATTAAAAAATATAAAAATATTTACAAAAATAAAAATACCAAAAAGATTTTATTTTATTTTATTTTCAAATTTTTTTATTTAATTTTTATGCGTAGTTCTGGATCTGAAGGATTATTACCTTTTGATTCTGAATTAGAAAGAACTGTTAAAAGAATTAGAAAAGGAAAATAAATTCAAAAATATCAAGAAATGACTTACATAACAATAATGAAAATCCAATAGAAATTAATGAACACAATGTTTATAAATAATTAAGGGATTATGCAAACCCTACAGCTGATGAACTTCATATTAGTATTCAAATGTCTATTGTAGATGCTAATTCTTTTGAGCTTAAACCTTCTATTATTCAAATGGTTCAAAATAATCAATTTGGAGGAACACCAAATAATGATCCAAATTTACATCTTGCTAGTTTCTTAGAACTTTGTGCTACCTTTAAATATAATAATGTTTTTGATGATGTTGTTAGGCTTAGACTCTTTCCTTTTTCCTTAAAAGATAAAGCAAAGATGTGGTTGAACTCATTAGCAACTGATTCTATTAAAATTTGGGCAGATATGACACAAAAATTTCTTGCTAAATATTTTCCTCCTTCTAAAACTGCTAAATTAGGAAATGATATTACTTTATTTATTCAATTTGATGGAGAGAGAATTTATGAATTATGGGAAAGATTTAAAGAACTACTAAGAAAATGTCCTCATCATGCTTTACCAGATTGGTTAATTATTCAAACATTTTATAATGGACTTATTGGATCACTTAGATCTATTATAGATGCTGATGCTGGAGGTTCTTTAATGGCTAAGACATTTGATGAAGCTTATACCTTACTTGAAGAAATGGCTAACAATAATTTTCAATGGCCTTCTGAAAGGGTTAATCCTAAAAGAGTGGCAAGTATTTAAGATAATGAAGCATTTTCTATTTTAGCTTCACAAGTGGCTGCGATATCTAAGAAATTGGATAATTTGCTATTAATGTATTGCATGTAAGTAATGACAATTCTACAAATATTGATGATTCTCAAACAATGGAGACATTGCAAGCTATTGCTAGTAAAACTAATAACCTTTAATCGAATTATTATAATCCAGGTTTGAAAAATCACCCTAATTTTAACTGGAATAATGGACATCAACAATGGGGTAATAATCAAATTAATCCAACTGGGAATTGGAACAATCAAGGAAGTTCAAACATTAGACCTACTTATCCTCCTGGTTTTAACAATCAACAGAAAATGTTATCTTTAAAAGAACTGATCTTGCAACTAGGTAATCAGTTACAAAGTCAAAACACTGCTATTTGAAATATTAAGAACCAGATGGGACAAATTGCTAATTTAATTAATTGCAGACCTCAAGGAACACTTCCTAGCAATGTCGAAATTAATCCAAAAGAAATTCGAAAAGACCATGAACGAGCAAAAGCTGTACAACTTAGAAGTTGAAAGGAATTAAAAGATAAAATTCAGAATGAAATTGAAAAAGAGAGAGAGGTTGAAGAGACTGAAAAACCTAAAGAAACTCTTTCTCCAAGTAAAGATCAAACTGTAATTCCTATTGAAGTGGAAGTTAAAAGACTACCACCATTGTTTCCTCAAAGACTAAACTAGCAGAAGCTTGACAATTAATTTTCTAAGTTCTTTGAGATTTTTAAGAAACTTACCATCAACATTTCTTTTGCTGAAGCTTTGGAACAAATGTCGAGTTATGTACAATTTATGAAGGATATTTTAAGCAAGAAACGGAAATTTGAAGCTTATGAAACGGTTGCATTAAGTGAAGAATGTAGTGCAATAATTCAAAAGAAACTACCTCAGAAGCTTAAAGATCCTGGAAGTTTCACTATACCATGTGTTATTAGAGAAAAATTTTGTGGAAAAATGTGATTTAGGAGCAAGTATTAATCTCACTCCATTTTCTATCATTCGAAGGTTAGATTTATGTGAGATTTCTCTGGCCACTGTAACCCTTCAGTTAGCTGATTGATCTATTACTTATCGTAAAGGAGTTATAGAGGATGTCCTTGTTAAAGTGGATAAATTTATCGTCCCTGTGGATTTCATTGTATTGGATATGGAAGAAGATAAAGAAATAACAATTATTTTAGGGAGACATTTTCTAGCTACCGGACGTGCTATGATTGATGTGCAAAAAGGAGAATTAACAATGAAAGTTAATGATCAAGAGATAACATTTAATGTTCTGAAATCAATGAGGTATCCTGAAAAAGAAAAATGCTATCGGATGGATATTATTGATTATATAATTGAAAAGTATAATCAAGAAAAATGTAAAGTCATTTCTGAAGAAAAAAATGATGAATTTACTTTATATAATGAGTCATTAACTGAAGAAATTGAAGAAGTGAATGAAGAAAATTTATTTGAAGAAACTCATTATATTCATGATAATTGGGAAATTATAGACACAACTAAAAATTATATACTTTTACCCTCGGTTGAAAAAGCCCTCGAGCTGGAATTAAAAATATTACTCGCACATTTAAAGTATGCATTTCTTGGAAATTCATTAACTTTACTGTGATTATATCTTCGGAACTAAGCGAAGATCAAGAAGAAAAATTAATAGGAGTTCTGAAGAACTATAAGAAAGCTTTTAGTTGGACTATTGCAGATATAAGAGGAATAAGCCCTTCAATCTGGATTTTAATGGAAGAAATTTGTAAACCTACTATTGAACCTCAAAGAAGATTGAATCCAATTATGAAAGAGGTTGTTAAAAAAGAGATTTTAAAATGGTTAGATTTTGGAATTATTTATCCTATTTCAGATAGTCAATGGGTAAGTCCTATTCATTGTGTTCCGAAGAAAGGAGGAGTAACTGTCATTGTTAATGATAAAAATGAATTAATCCCTACAAGACAAGTTACTGTAATGCGAATTTGCATCGATTATCGAAAATTAAACAATGTCACTAGAAAGGATCACTTTCTTTACCTTTCTTGGATCAGATGCTGGATAAATTAGCTGGACACTCATATTTCTATTTTTTGGATGGATATTCCGGTTATCATCAATTACATATTGCTCCTGAGGACCAAGAGAAAACAACATTTACAAGTCCTTATGGAACATTTGCCTTTAGAAGAATGCCTTTCGGGTTATGTAATACACCTGCAAATTTTCAGAGATGTATGATGTCAATATTATGTGATCTAATTAAAAAAGGAATTGAAGTATTTATGGATGATTTTTCAGTATTTGGAACTTCTTTTGAGTCTTGCTTGGAAAATATAACAAAAGTTCTGAAAAGATGTAAAGAAACCAATTTGGTTCTAAACTGGGAAAAATGTCAGTTTGTGGTCACAGAAGGAATTGTACTTGGACATAAAATTTCACAAAAAAGGATGGAAGTTGATCAGGCAAAAGTGAAAATTATTGCTGAACTTCGACCACCTACTATCGTTACTAATGTGAGAAGTTTTTACGGTCATGCTGGATTTTATAGTAGATATATAAAGAATTTTTCTAAGATTGCTAAACCTCTTTGTCATTTATTAGAAAAAGAAGCTAAGTGTGAATTTAATAAAGATTGTCTGAATGCTTTCAAAATTATAAAAGAGAAATTAATCACTGCACTTGTCATTGTTACACCTAATTGGAGTAAACCTTTTGAATTAATGTGTGATGCAAGTGATTATGCAATTGGAGCTGTATTGGGACAAAAATATGAGAAAATTTTTAAATGTATATATTATGCTAGCAAAAATCTTAATGAAACTCAAATAAATTACACTACTACTGAGAAAGAGCTTTTAGCAATAGTATATGCCTTTGATAAATTTAGACTTCATCTTCTTGTGACCAAATGTATCGTACATACTGATCATTCCGCTATTAAGTATTTAATGTCTAAAAAGGATACTAAACCTAGATTGATAAGATGGGTTATACTTTTATAAGAATTTATTTTTCAAATAGTGGACAAAAAAGAAGCTGACAACCAGATTGCTGATCATTTATCAAGAATGAAAAATGATAGTGAGAAGATTACTGAAGAAAACATAAATGAGAAATTCCCTGATGAACATTTATATGTTATTCAAGGATTACAAACGCCTTGGTATGCAGATATAGTAAACTATTTGGTTAGCAATATTTTACCGTATGGATTGAATAGCAAATATATTAAGAAATTCAAGAATGATTCTAAATCATATATTTGGGAAGATTCTCATTTATTTAAACTTGACAGAGATTTTGTGGTTCGAAGATGTGTACCTTATGAAGAAACTTTTACAATTATTCAAAAATGTCACGATTATGAATTTGTAGGACACGTTGGAGTGGATAAAACTGCGTTTAAAATTTTAAATTCTAGATTTTATTGGCTTACATTATTCAAAGATGTTGGACATTATGTGAAAACTTATTATCGATGTCAAAGAATGGGGAATATATCTAGAAAAGATGATATACCTCTAAGCTATATATTAGAAATTGAGATTTTTGATGTATTGGGTTTAGACTTTATGGGACCTTTTATACCATCATCTGGAAAGATTTATAATTTATTAGCAGTTGATTATGGTTCAAAGTGGATTGAAGCTTTAGCTTTACCTAACTGTGATTCCAAAAGTGTTTCAAAATTTTTAAAGAAAATGATTTTTACAAGATTTGGAATGTCGAGGGTAAATATCACAGATGGGGGACGTCATTTCAGAAATGTAAGAATTCAATCATTACTGAAAAAATTGAAATTTAACAAAGAATTTCAACTGCTTATCACCCATAAACAAGTGGAATAGCTGAAGTATCAAACAGAGAAATTAAAATAATATTAGAGAAGACTGTTAATCCTAAAAGAACTGACTGGGTTAATAGACTTGATTCTGCATTATGGGCTTATAAAATAACTTATAAGACATCTATCAGAATGTCACCTTATCGGTTAGTTTATGGTAAACATTGTCACTTACTTGTTGAACTGGAACATAAAGCTTACTGGGCGATAAAGGAGTTCAATTATGATTTGAATGCTTTGCGGAGAGAAACGATCGTTACAACCGAATGAAATGGAAAAGATAAGAAATGAGTCCTATGAAAATGCAAAGATTTATAAGGAAAAAATGAAGAAATTGCATGATAAAAAGATTTCAAGAAAAATATTTGAGCCTGGACAAGAAGTATTGTTATTTAATACTCGTTTAAGACTTTTTCCTGGAAAATTAAGATCTAATTGGATGGGACCATTTATAATTGAGAAAGTATACCCTTATGGAGTTGTGGATATTAAAGATCCCAAGGCGAGAAAAATATTTAAAGTTAACGGATTAAGACTGAAGCCTTATATGGGAGAAATGAAACTGATTTACAAGGAGGCTTATGAGCTAAGTCTACCCAATTAAAATAACTGTTTAGGTCTGGCTGACGACGTTAAACCAAGCGCTTTGTGGGAGGCAACCCATATATTATCATTGTGATTGTTTGTGAATTGAATTTATCTCAATCGATATGTGTGTGTTGATCACACCATTTTAATGACCTATTTTAAGACCAAAACTTTGTAAATTTGACGATAGGTGAAACGGAGTCGAACATGGTTCCAGCGCCTAGACGCCCAAACCTGGTGCCTAAGCGCCAGCATAACCTGTGTATCGATGGTCCGGTGCATATGCGCCAGATTTCGGCGCCTAGGCACCAGATTTCGGCACCTAGATGCCAGTTTTTGGAGCCTAAATGCCCCGGTTACAAGTTCATGCAAAAATAAAAAATCGTCAGTTTTTTACACGAATTCTTCCTATAAACTACCCTATCTTTGTGTCCAATCCCTAAGCAACCCTAATTTCATCCAGCACAACTCCTTTTGGAAGAGAAAAGAGAAGTTTAGAAGCAATGGAGAGAGGAGATCATGGCAATGAGTTAAGAGATAAGTCTTCTAAAGATCCTCAAACATATTTCAATGGTTATATTGCAGTAAGTTTGGAGAAATTATTCAGTCGTCTAGATAAGATTAAGGCGGAATTGCTAAGTGTTGTAAATCGTCTACATGAGATGTATCACCAAACCAAGCACCTAGAATGGTAGAGGAAGCTTCAATTAGATCATATGGCGGCCTTTCAAGATTCTCAAGTGACGATGTATGGGAAGAACAAATGGATTGACGAGAAGATGGCTTTGGAATTTCCAAGGACATTAGTTTTCTACCCATGCGGGCCTAGCAATCTTCATTACGAGAGGGATGGAAATTCAAAGTTTGGAGAAGAATAGATCTTTAGTGTGTTCTAAGTGTGATCGAGTCATGTTTTAGTGAGTCAAATATTTAGTTTGTGTGTTTTCTTTCAATATTCAAAGTGTGTTGTTTGATTGTGAATTTGCTTTGAAATAGTGATATTTGTCTTGTTGTTAAGAGTTGAACCTTGTTATAGTACTTTTCTGTAATTTCATGAGCTTGGAAGATCCGGAACGAGAAACGGGTAAATTTTTCATCTTCTAAGTTAAAATGATGTTTCTAAGGTCTGGCATTACTTCATTTATGCTCGCCTCCTTCTATCCAACTAGTTGAGTGAGGTCACAAAGGACAGAGCTATCCTCAACTACTTCATATAGGAGAGGAGGCCACTGCTCATTTCAGCACTTCTGTGGGATTGGGATTCCCATCTCTAATTTATTCTCTGTGCGAAAGTCCTGCAGTTGTTGCTGAACTTTCAGAGGAGAAGGTCAAGTCTACCAAGCCCATTGGATGGGACAGTGTTAGTTTTTATGATCGGCTTCAAGGTAAGAGTTCTATTGCACCCTCTAGTTCATTACCTACTTCAGGTAGACCTTCTACTTCTCGACCTTCTACTTCTGCTGCTGAGCCACCATCTAGTTTTTGGGAAAATATGCATGATAAATTTATAGAGCAGCAGAATATGTTACTTTTAACTCATTGTAAAGTGGATACAATAGATAAGAAAGTGGATCATCTTTCTGAGTACACCCAGAGGAAGAGTGATTTTGATGCAGAGTATTCTGAGACTCTTGCTAGATTCCATAAGGGTGATCATTCAGTTCAGTTCTGAACCTGCCCTCGATTATCACCATATGATGATTGCCGAATAGGAATGTTGATTTTTCTTTTCATGATGATAAGGATGAGGAGACATCTAGTGATGAGTAGATTTCTAGGACTGAGTAGTTGTTGGATGTATGTGATGATTTGTTTTAATGATTGATGCACTCTTGATGTTAGTGTACTTTTGATGTTTAGAGTGTATTGATTCTGAGACACTTATTGTTGTACTGATGATTGTTGAATTGTTATAGTTTATTTTTTTAATGAGATGTTTTATTTCTGTTTTAGTACAGTGATCAGTACACCTATTTAGTTTAGTTATTTTTGTTTAAAATTATAAAAGAAAAAAGAATTTAAAAAAAAACAAAAATTTGTAGAAATTGATCCAACTTACTAAAACTTTTCTATACATGTTTAAACATTTCTTTTATATTCATAAAAAGCATGTGTTGAAATAAAATTTTCCTTTCTAGATTAATTTTCATAAACTTAGAAAAATTTCTGGTGGAAATATGTTATTCTTTCTCTCATGCTTTAGAAATTTTCATGATTCATGTTTATACCAAAACTGAAGTTTAGGGGAAGGGAAAATACTTTGAAATTCAAATATTATTTGTCCTTAATCACTAATATTTTCTTTAAAAATATTAACATAACATAAGGAACTAAAAATTTATTTAAGATTACTTAAATTTTTTAATTTATAAATAATTTAGTAAACTTAACTAAAATTTTAATAATTTTGATGGATTTTAAGAATAGAATTATTTAACTTAAAAAATAATAAGATTAAAAAATTTTCTATTTATAGTAATGAGAATTGTAATTTTGAAATACTAAAGAATCAAGATTATTACTTGAAAAAGAAAAGATTGAAATAACTTTTTGAAAAATACTTATTAAGAATGTCATATTTATTAAGTGAAAATGTATAAGTTTTTAAATATAAGTTAAGGATAGTGAAGTTCAAAATCATTAACAGGTTATCCAGATATAGTAATCCTCACAAAATGTAAAAAAAAAGGGAGGATTGAAAAATATCCTTAAAAAGAAAAAAAAGAAAAAGAACAAAAGAAGAAAAGAGCAAAAAAGAAATGTGAGGAGAAGCTTGAGGAGATGCCTAATCAAAAGTTGGTTTCACTTGAATTATCTTATGGGAAGAAAACTAATTACATTTTTTAATTTTTATGTACAAGCATCCTTACTAGAAAGTTTTCATGAAAGTCTTTTTCTTGTAAATTATCTATGTGACCTTAATATGATAAATTACAATTATTCTTGAAGTAAATGAAAATTTTAAAGTCTTATGATTTGGTAGTTAAGTATTCTTTAAATTCTTAAAATTAACCTTAATTAGTGAAATTTGGTTAATGATTTACCAGAACTTTTATAAAACCAAAAATTACAAGGAATCTTAAATATTTAAACTTCATTCCAGGTGTTATATATTTTATGAAATAAAAAGGGTTACTTGAGGACAAGTAATATTTAAGTTTGAGGGAATTTGATCCACTTAAAAAGTGTCTATTTTTAATCCTTTTTTATGATTCAATTTTTAAGGATATTATGCTTTAATGAAAGGTATTTTTATGTTTTTGGATATAGGTGATGAAAAAAAGAGTTCAAGAAGGAAAAATGAGCAAAAAGGAGCAAAAAATAGAACTAAAAAGCAAAGTTGCCAAAATTATAGGTCTCCGACGCCTAGGCGCCAGTTTGATACTGAAGCAGTTAAGATTTTTTACAACTTTGGGCAGTTATTTTGACGGTGTTAAGCCGTTATCAGACCTTCTAGAAGGCTGGAAGTTACTTCTGATACATAGGACATGTGATACAATGCATCTGGACACAGGAAATCGGTTTTAATCACAAAAAGGTTCAATCCAAAGTGAAGGGGTGCGAAGATCTGGTCACGGAGTCCAGCGCTTAGGGGCCAGATCTGGCGCCTACGTGCCACAGTTACTTTTTAGAAGATTCATTGAATTTGGATAAATTTTGAAGAGGTGCCTTAAGCAACCCCTGGTCATTTTTTAAGCTCTATAAATAGGAGACATTTTTACAGAAAACAGAGCTCTCCCGCGCTAAGAAATATTTATAGAGAGCCACCAAATACTTTTCTTAAGTATTTAGCAAGTTTATTTTAATTTATTTTAGTTACTTTGAGTGTTACTACTCAATCCCTTGAGTAGTAAGTGAGAGTTGTAAGAGATGGTGCCGTTGAAGTCTTGTACTTTGCATTGGAGTCAGTAGGAGTCAAAGGATCACTTGAAGGAACATTTCAGATAAGTATTTGTAACTTGGTTCAAAGTTTTATAAATAAGTTTTGTTGTGTGAATCAATGTGTTTTGAGTAGTTACTTTTCTTTCTCCTTTCAACCACGAAAAGATAAAAAAGATAATTTAATTTCGTTGGAGAACTTAAACTTAATTTTAAAAATTATGGTGATGATATTCTTACCTGATCTTAATTTACTTTTTAAACTGGCCATTTGAATTGTTAAAATTTGTTGAAGAATTCTGAGACCTATCCGGAAATGAGTTCTTAACTAGTAGATATCACATGAATCCTTGGGTAATCGAAGGCCATGTGCGGGTTATTCAAGGTGAAGTGCAGATAAATAGGAAAATATTATTTATTTGGTGTAGAACTAATTAGTTTTTATAGTGACATACTAAATTCTATTAATTTAGTTTATAGAAAGGGACGGATCACTAGTAGGGCCGACCATAGCAATCCTTAGGCATCTAGAATTGTGAGTCTAGATTAACTCATTCTACTAATAATACATCCTGAACCAATCTATAAATTAGTCAACATTCTTTATACTATCAAGCGAAGGTAAAGAATAGGAATGCTTTTATTTGGCGCAACACCAAAATTTCAAGTTCTCTACGAATGATAGTTTTTCTGAAAAATCTTGAATTAGTTGAAAAGGAGAAAGTTGTTTTATTTATACTTGCATCAACCTTTACTTTATTGCTACTTTACTTACATCTAGTAGAAATTTCATAAAACCTAAAATCTGATTTTTAAAAATAAATAAAAATTATAATTACTTTTAATTTAAAAATCTATTAATTTCTAAAATTAATCTTCCCTGTGGGATCGATAACCAGGACTACAATAGAGCCCTGTATTACTGGATATGATGCGTATACTTGCGTAGTACCTCTGATGTGCAAATTATTTTCTAAAATTATATATTTATTTTTGCATACTAACCTTTGAAATATAAATTAAAGGATAAATTGTAGGCATAGTTATACGTAGAGGTCATCACCTATAAGTGAGACAACTCCTCCTAACGTGTGCAATTGTTCATCCTTGTACATACAACATCTTATGTGGGGAACACATCTGTGAGTGTGGGTGCTTAAAGAGTACATTACATGTGATGAAAAAATCATAGAAACAAGTCAAAAATAAGATATTCATACACAAGAAAATAAACAAGCAATATGATGCCAAAGAGATATGGTCATGTAAGTGATTGGTCAACCGGGTCGTGGCAGCCAACCAAACTGATAGGATGAATTGATCAATCCGGGATGATTGACCCAAGGAAAAAATATATGTTTTTTGTTATATGATTTTACTCATTTTTTGTGATATTACACTTAAAAGGAAGGTATTTTGTATGTTTTTTTGGTTTTAGGTACAAGAAACGACTTTTGGAGAAAAAAAAGTAAAAACGATGCAATTTGGAGCAACAACGAGCAAGAAATGAAATTTTACCCTGATACCTTTCGATAAGTTTTTTGATGCTTAATCGCTTTTACACTTCTTGTATATTTTTGAATGAGATTACACTTTAAAGAAAGGTTGTTTTTATGCTTATTTTGTAGGGCTATCTGCTAGGAACTCAATGAAATGGAATGAGGCAAATTGGATCTAAAACAGAGCCAAACGGAGCAAAACGGTGGAGCTGCATAGCAGTCTTCTCGCCGACGGCGCCCTCGAGCCCGCCGACGGTGGGATTTTCCTAAGAAGGCCAAAAAATGACTGAAAAGCTCACTAACAGTGCCCTTGAACCCGCTGACAGTGCCCGGACAACTATGAACCGACGTTTGGCGGTTTTGGGCTGAAATTCAACGTATTTGGACGCTTTTTCGAAGGGGTGCTTAAGGGAACTCTAAGAAATTCGTCCATACTCTTTAAAATGGCGAATTTATGTTAAAAAAGTGAAGAGAAAAAAAGAGGAAAAAAGAGGAATGTTAGGAAAAACTTGGAGAATGTTTAGGGATCTCGGATTAGGAGTAGAAATGTAGATTTCTACTCTTTTGAAGAGATTGGAGAGGAGATTTTAAGAGAATTTGTAAGAGATTGCACTAGCATTGCCTGGATCGACGGGAGACTTTGTGAGAGAGATCTTCATCTTTCTTTCAAATGGAAAAAGATAAGTATTGTTCTTCATTATGTTATGATTTTATAAACACTTACCTAGTTGATTTGCTTTGGTTAAATGAAGTTTTCATTGTGTTTTCTTCGTGTTTTGTGATGCATCTCTCTTACTCTTTCTTCTTCTTTAGAAATAGTGGCATGAGAAGATTATGCCATTCTTTTCTTTTTACTTTTCTTTTGTAATGAGTAGAATTCATGTTTAGGATATTGGGATGCTTTCTAAAAGATGTTTTAATAATAAATGTGATAGTTTTTACTTGCACTTCATTTACATTACAATAAGGGCCCGTTGTATTGTTAAAATTTGTTGTAATTGCATTGTCCTAAAAAGGGCGATGTAATTCTCAACAAAATGGAACCACATTTAATGTCCATGAATGAATTGCGTAGTGCATAGGGATTAAATGGGAATTATGGTTTCATGGGCGTCGAATTGGAGGTTTCAGGGTGACAGGATGAGATACCCAATTTGGTCCTAAGATTGGTAACTAAAGTCAAAGGTTAGCCTTCAGGTGAACGGTGAGTGGGAGCTCCGTAGTAACAGCCAGTATCCTCCCAGCCTAGTCTTAGATTTAGTGACTAAACTTAGGATATGTCAATGTTCTTTACATGCTCTGAAGAGGGGGTACTCGGAAGAGGGGGTACTCGGAAGAGGGTAAAGAATAGGATTGCTCCTATTTGGCACATACAATATTTTAAGCATTCATTCCTATACATTATCCATTTCATTACATAAGAGTAGTAGTTTTTAGTATCTCAAAATTCTCCAAACAAATTCATCCAAAAAGGGTTATCTTTAGAATTATTATTTGCATTTAGTTATGGTTACAATCTTTTGAGTTAGCACTTGCATTTAGGAGTAGTTGCTAGATAAAACACAATTTTAGTCAACATTCAAAATTAAAGTCTATTAGTAGTAGACTAAAATTTGACTAAAGACCTCTTACTTCACTTCCTCGTGGGATCGATACTGGGGTTTTTAAAGAAAACTCTATATTACTTGAAACAATACATATACTTGCGTAGTACCCCTAGTGTGTAAACTATTTTCTAATTTTTATATCATTTAAGATTTTGCACATTAGTCGCTATTTATAAATCAGGTCAAGTTTTGGTCATCTGTTGGAAGCTAATTTACTGTGTAATTGCAGGTCAGGTCAAGTTTTTGGCGTCGTTGCTGGGGAAGCTTCAGTAAGAACTTTAGGAGAATTTTAGTTTAAGTAATTAGGCTTAGACTTGGAAAACTGTAGTATCGTAAAAACTATTTTTGTGTGAAAAGTGTTTTTATATGAAAAAGTGTTGTGAAAAATGAATAAAAAAATTATTTGTGTGAAAAATAAAGTGTTCATGAAAATGATTTGTTGTGTTGAATATATTTCATCTTTATTTGTTTAATTGTTAATGTATTGTTTGATGTGTTATGTACGTGAAACAAAGGATCTGCAAGACTTGTGCCTTATGATTCCGAGATTAAAAAAATAAAAAATTAAAAATACAGAAAGGACTCGAAAAACTAGAAATGAAAATAGAAAACTTTCAAGATAATAACTTGGAAAATCATCGTACTTCATCGAGGGATAACCTAAATCCTACGACAGATGAAATTCACTCAAGTATACAAAATCCTGTAGTAGAAGCTGACTCGTTTGAAATAAATCCTGAGATTATCCAACTGGTGTAGAATAATCAGTTTGGGGGATCTCCTTTGGAGGATCCCTATTTACACTTATCAAGTTTTCTAGAACTTTATGCTATATTTTGTTATAGCGGTATGTCAGACGATGCTGTTACACTAAGGCTTTTTCCTTTCTCACTAAGGGATAAGGCTAAAATGTGGTTATACTCATTAGCACCTGGTTCTATTAAAACTTGGGAGGAGTTAACTCAGAAATTCCTAGCTACGTATTTTCCACCTTCAAGGACTACTAAACTTAGAAACAATAATATCTCATTTTGTCAGTATGAAGGGGAATCAATATACGAAGCCTAGGAAAGATTTAAGGAACTCCTAAGAAAGTGTCCACACCATGCTATGCCCGATTGGTTAATCATTCAAACTTTTTATAATGGGTTAGTAGAATCCCTTAAGTCTATAATTGATGCTGCCGCTGGTGGATCATTAATGTCAAAACCATTTGATGAAGAGTATGCATTAATTGAAAAAATGGCTACAAATGAATTTCAATGTCCCTCTGCAAGGGTAAATCATAAAAATGTAGCTAGTGTTCATGATACAGATGTGATTACAATTCTTACATCTTAAGTTGCCGCAATATCAAGGAATTTAGACCAATTTAGAATGAACCAAGCTCAACTCACCCTAGTAAGTGAGGAAAGTTCATTAGATCATATAATTGATTCTAACTTATCATATGATGCTTTAAATACTATAAACAATCTGTATTCTAACTTTTACAACCCAGGTTGGGAGAACCATCCTAATTTTAACTGGAATCATACTACTGATGGTGGAAACCAACAATGCAAAAATAATCATGCAAATCCTGATGGAAGTTATAATAATTAGGGGAACACAAACTATAGACCTTCATATCCACCAGACTCTAATAATGATCAACAATTTGAGATAAGAAGATGTCTATGAAAGAAGTGGTATTGCAAATGGGAAACCAGTTGCAAAGTCAAAATGTTGCGATTAGAAACATAGAGAATCAACTGCGACAAATTGCTAATTCACTTAGCAAAAGACCCCAAGGAACACTTCCTAACAACATTGAGATCAACCTTAAAGAGAACACTAATGAAAAAGTATAAGTTGTCCAATTAAAAAGTGGAAGAGAGATAGATGATGTGGTTAGAAAAGTGAAAGATGTTGTGAGAGAAACAAAGGAAACTAAAAGATCTGAAGAACGTGTTTCTAAGGATCTAGAAAAATTAATATCTCCAACTAAAATCAGTTTGGAAAGACCACCACCTCCATTTCCTTAAAGACTTAGACAGCATGAGTTAGATAAAAAACTTTCAAAGTTAATAAAAGTACTTAAGAAGTTAATGATAAATATTCCTTTCACTGAAGCTTTGGAACAGATGCCAAGTTATGCAAAGTTTATGAAGAATATATTAAACAAGAAAAGGAAATTTGGGGATTACGAGACAGTTGCACTAAGTGAGAAGTGCAGATCCTTGTAGCTTTACAATTCCTTGTGCAATTAGAAAAAGATTATGTGGAAAAGCTATATGTGATTTAGGAGTGAGCATAAATGTGATGCCTCAATCTATATTTAGAAGGTTAGGTTTAGTCGATATTTCTCCCACTACTGTAACCCTTCTGTTAGCTAATCGATCTATCATTTATCCAATAGGAGTTATAGAAGACGTTCTTGTTAAAGTGGATAAATTTATCTTTCCTTTGGACTTTATTGTATTAGATATGGAGGAAGATAAAGAAATTCTAATTATTTTAGTGAGACCTTTCCTTATTACTGGACAAGCTATGATAGATGTGCAAAAGGAGAGTTGATTATGAACATTAATGACTAGGAAGTCACTTTTGATGTATTAAAGTCTATGAAATGTCCAGCTGAGAGAAAAGATGATGATTGTTTTTGGATGGATGAAATTGATTATCTAAGTAAAGAACATTTCCAAGAAAGCTTTGAGAGTAAGTTAACAGATGAGATTGAAATAGACTTTCATGATGATTTGAAAACGTTATTTAAAGAAGACTATATGTATGTTCAGGAGAGGTGTGAAATGATGGATGTTACCAAAAATAGTAAACTTTTAATTCTATCTATTGAAAAATCTCATGAGCTTCAGATGGATGTACCCCCTACAATTTTAAAGCCTATCTATTTAGGGAATTCATCTACACAACCAGTCTTTATATCTTTAGATGTGACTCAATCACAAGAAAAACCTAAATTGAATGATGAACAAGATAAAGTTATTGAACTAGGACTTGGAAGAGAATTTGAGGATAAATTTTAAAAGAACTTTGAGTTGAGAAAAGAGGATAAGGATATTGGAAGAACATTGGAAGAAATTCCTAAGGAATTAGAAAAACCTATTTCCTCAACTAAGATAGATCCTCCGTCATTTAATAAATATAAAGAGGAAGAATTGGAAGATAACTTGAAACAAAAAAGTAACATAGAAGAATTTGATCCAGAATATGAATTATCTAAAGAGAATCTGATCCAAAATTTGAGGGATATTAAAGTATTTTATTAAGATCCATTTCTTATAAATTTCAAGGATGATATTTATATGCGGATTGACAAAATCAATAGATTGGATCTAGAAATAAATATGAGGAATTATGATATAAATCAAACCGAAAATGAAGAGCTGAATGAAAAATTACAATTTGAGGATTTTGTAGGAATTCCTGGATCTGAAAAGAATTGGGTGGTTGATCGAGGATTACTTAATTGGAATTTTGATCCAGGAGAAATCATTTGTCGGGCCCGCGACGTTAAACCAAGTGCTCTATGGGAGACAACCCATAGTTATCAGTGTGATTTAATTTTAGTGTGTTTGAGAGTTATGATTGTTAGTATTGTATAGTGTTTGCTTTATAGTGGATTGACTTGATCTTTATGTGTCATTATGGATTGATCAGTTTGATTGTTGATTGGTAGATGTTGGGATTGTTAGTTGTATGATTTGATCTTTGTGTGACTTGAGGGAGGTGATTCCTTAACTTCTTATTATGGTTAGAATTGTATTTTCTCTTGTAGTAGTTGGATTAACGAGTTCAGTATAACTTGGGTCTCACCCAAACTTGAGTTTTACAAGAGAAATCATGAATTTCGAATATTGATAGTTCCATCTTAATTTGTTACTTCCTTTCTGCAACTTTATTTTCATTAGGTAGGAGTCGCGAACCTATTTGATGAATAACATTATGATGATCTTACACTACAATATGTAACTGTTAAATGTGCTTAATTAAAGTGATTAGATGGTCTTGAGGCTGGCGTCCAGAAACCAATTTATCAGGGATAATCTTATCTTTGGGATTAAAATTTATAAAATCATTTGAAAGTACCTAATTTACTAGTGTAGTGATTTAGTTAGAAATTGGAGGTAAGGTAGTGACATTAGATGAGTTAAAGTATGAATTGACCTTATTTATCATATGTGTGTTTGTGTTAGTGTTACAATTTTATATAATAAATGAAGAACATTTTTATATTCACTTGCTGATACCTGCTATGTGACCTCGATCAGCGAACAACGCAGTAATTTATGCTTTCAAAAATATGTTATAGTCAATACTTTGACCAAAATAATAATAGCGGCTAGTGTATATAAATATAATTTTATGAAAAATATTTTACACACTGTATAAGTACTATGCGAAGTATACGTATCGTTTCAAGTAATATAGGGCTTTAAATAAAGACCACTAGTATCGATCCCAAGAGGAGGTTTATAGATTTTTAAATATTTTAATTTTATTTTATGTATTTCTTTTAAAGTTTTAATATTTAGTATTTAGTTTACTAAATGAAAAATTAAAGCAATAATAAAATAATGAGTGATATAAATAATAATTAAACAAACAACATTCTTCCTTTCAATTAATCCAAGACTTTTTAGATAATATAATATTCGTGGAGAATATAAATTAATGGTATTGTGCCAAATAGAAGCATTCATATTCTTTACCTTCGCTCGATAGTATAAAGAACATTGGCTAATCTATAGATTAGGTCCGGATGTATTGTTACTAGAATGGGTTAATCCAGGCTCACCTACTTAGATGTCCGAGGTGGGCTATGGTCGGCACTTACTAGTGACCGTTCCTCTCTATAAACCAAATTGCGATAATTTAGTATGTCACTCTAAAAACTTATCGATTATACGCACATTGAATAATATTTTCCAATTTATTTGCACTTCACTTGAATAACCCGCACGAGCGCCTCATTACTCAAGGATTCATGTGATATCTACTTAGTTAAGAATTCAACTCCTTCTAGGTCTCAAAACTTTTCAACAGATTTTAACAATTTAAATGGCCAATTTAAATAGTAAATTAAGATCTGGTATTAATATCATCACAATATTTAAAACAATATTTTAGTTTCTAATTCTCTAATGAATTTAATATTATCTTATTTATCTTTTCATAATTGAAAGGAGAAAGTAAAGTAACTACTCAGAACACATTGAATTTAAATGACAAAACATATAAATAAAACTTTGAATCAAATTACAAATACTTCTCTCAAGTTTTTCTCCAACTGAACCTCTGATTCCTTCTGACTCCAAAGCAAAATAGACTTCACAAGCACCAACTCTTTCAAACTCTCAATACAAACTCTAAATAAAATAAACTCACTAATTTATGAAGGAAAGTAAACTAAAAGTATGGCCCTTAAAATTATCTATCTAATTTTTAGATTTCTTATTGGGCTCCTTGGGCTGGGCATTTTTCTCTGTAGGAATAGCCTCCTATTTATAGGTTTCAAGGGTTGCCTAAGGCACCTCTTCAAAATGTGTCCAAGTTCAATTAATCTTCTAGAAAGTGTGTACGGCGCTAGGCGCCGGCATCCAGTGCTAGAGTGCTGGACTCGCGTCCAGTTCTTCGTACCTCTTCACTTTGGATAACACCTCTTCGCGATCCATACCGTTTACAAGCGTCTAAATACAATGTATCACATGTCCTAAAATCCAAGAATAACTGCCAATCTTCTAGATGGTCCAATAATTGCTCTAACCGTCAAAATAACCGCCCAAAGTAGTTACAAAAACCATCACATATTTGGTATCGAGCTGGCGCTTAGTCGCCGGATTCGGGCGCCTAGGCGCCAGGCCCACTATTTTGGCAATTTTGCATTTTGGCTCCATTTTTTGCTCCTTTTTGCTCCTTTTTGCTCCTTTTTCATCTTTTTTTTCTTTTTAAACATTTTTGCATCACCTACATCCAAAAACATAAAATACCTTTCATTAAAGCATAATATCCTTAAAATTTTGATAAAAATCAAGGCTTAAAAACAGGTATTTTTTTCATGGATCAAAATCCCCCAAACTTAAACGTTACTTGTCCTCAAGTAACCCTTTTTACTATATAAAATGTATAACATTTGGAATAAAACGTAAATATTTAAGATTCCTTGTAATTTTTGATTTTATAAAGGCTTTAGTAAATCATTAACCAAATTTCACTAACTAAGTTTAATTTTAAGAATTTAAAGAATATTTAACTACCAAATTGTTAGACTTCAAAAATTTTTCATTCATTTCAAAAATAATTGTAGTTTATTATATTAAGATCACATAAATTATTTACAAGAAAAGATCTTCTTGAAAATCTTTTCTAATAAAGATGCATGCATAAAAATTATGTAAAATATGTAATTAGTTTTCTTTTTATAAGATAATTCAAGTGAAGCCAAATTTTTGATTAGGCATCTCATCAAGCTTCTCCTCACTTCTTCTCCTCTTCTTTTTTTTTTAAGTGAGGATTACTGTATCTGGATAGTCTGTTAATAATTTTAAACTTCGCTATCCTTAACTTATATTTTCAAACTTATACATTTACACTTAATTACTATAACATGAATAGTTTTCAAAAAGACTTTCAATCTTTTTCTTTTTCAAGTTATAATTCTTGATTTCTTAATACTTCTAAAATTCAATTATCTCTATCATGAATAGAAAAAATTCTTAATCTTACTCTTCTTTAAGTTGAATAATTCTATTCTTAAAATCAATCAAAGTTATTAAAATTTTGGTTAAGTCTACTAAATTATTTATAATTTCAAAAATTTAAGTGATCTTAAATAGATTTTTCATTTCTTATGTTATGTTAATATTTTTTTTAGAAAATATTAGCACTTTAAGGACAAATAAAATTTAAATTTGCATGTATTTTCCCTTCCCCCAAACTTAAGTTTTGGTGTATTATGAAAAAATTTTAAAGTATGAGAGAAAGAAAGGCATACTTTTAAAAAGGAATTTTTTTTATAAGTATGTAAAAACAGTTTACAAAGAAAAATTTACTTCAACACATGTTTTTTATGAATATTACTGAAATAATGAAGCATATATAAAAGTAAGCAGGCTCAATTTTTATATCATTAGTTAAATTAAACGACTACACTAATCACAATAACAGAAACAAAACAACATCAATAATTATATAAGAATACTAAACGATGAAATTTGAAAACGAAAATAAACATTTATCATAGAAAATGAAAAAAAATTCATCCATATTTCAATCTTAAACACATATCAAACTAGATACTCTAAAAATAGTCTCAACATAAAAAAAATCCACACAAAGTTACTTAAACAAATCGACACTAACTAACAACAAACTAATCAGTACTAACAAACAAGAAATAAACTAAAAATAGAATCGACTCATCTCAAGAGGTAAATCAAGCTACTAATCACTATCTATAGCCTCGTCATCTTCATCACCAAAAGAAAAATCCACATCCTTTGGATCAACATACGGTGAAAATCTAGGACAGGTAGGGAACTGAACATCATGCCCACCCTTCAAGAATCTAACTAAAGACTCCGAATACTCAGCATGATAATCACTCTTCCTTTGGGTATATTTAGATAGATGATCAATCTTCTTGTCTATAGTATCTACTCTGCAGTGAGTTAAAAATAACTCATTCTGTCGCTCTAGAAATTGATCATGCATGGATTCCCGAAACTAGATGGTGGCTCGGCGGTAGAAGTAGAAGGTCAAGAAGTAGAAGCTCTACTCGGAGTAGGTACGAAGTAAAAGGAGCGGTAGATCTCTTCTGCGAAGACGATCATAAATACTAACACTCTCCCGCCTGATAGGCTTTGTAGTCTTCGGTTTCTCCTCCGAAACATCGCGAATAACTCCATTGTTCACACATAAAGAATATATCAAGGATGGGAATCCTAATCCCACAGAAGTGCTGGATCTTGCAATAGACTCCACAGAATCATAGATAATGCTGCCAACATCTATCAACTTCCTCTCTTGAATGCAGTAGTTCAGGATAGCTCTATCTCTAGTAACATTACTCAGGTGGTTGGAAGGAAGTAGTCTAGCAGAAATAAAATAGTTCCAGGCCTTTGAAATATCATTCAGCTTAGAAGATTTAAAGTTTACCCGTTTATCGTTCCGGATCTTCCAAGCTCCAGTGCCATCAGTCAGATATGCAATAATCATCTCCAGATCTCCTTCAGATGGAGATAGACCAGAATAGTAGCACTCGACGATAGGTGGTAGGCCGTAGAAATTATTGATCAGTTCCGGAGTAAATCCCACTCTAACACCTCTAACGAAGACTTCATAGTCTTCCGCATCCATAAATTGGCATAAAACTCTCGTACAACAGGAATAACAGTAACGGCAGTGAAATAATAGAATCGCTGCCAGTTGTGTGCAACGATCGTGTTCACGATCATCTCTCCAGGATTGTAAAAACTGTGCTCCGAGATAAATTTCCTTGAAGACGCAAATTCGTGATAATGAAAGTGCGCTGCCGCAATAGCAAACTTGCGGCTGTCAAAATTTTCTCGTGCTTTTCCTCGCTTAGATTTAGGTGTCATCTAAACGCGAAAGAAAACACAAATAAATAAAGGAATCAAAGATCTAAACTCTTTCAAGCTTAAAATGAGTTAAGAAAATCCATGAATAATTTCTAAAAATCAAATTTTTTCTCAAAAATTTCAGTTTTTAGCAAAAATAGGAAAATCCATGGTAGAAATAAAAAATAAATGGATTAGAAGGTAGATCTGACCTTAAGATGAAGAAATCAAGTGATTTCGGGCTCAAAAACGTAACGTTTTTACCTCAAGATAGATCTAAGGGGTGTATTTTCATGAAAATTAGGAAAGGGATGAAGCTTAGGTGTCGGCCATGGCTTTTGGGGTTTAAATCCCGATTTTTGAGTTGCAGGTTGAACCGGCGCTTAGGCGCCGAATTCTGGCGCCTAGGCACCAGACTCGCCTTTCACAAAAATCATTTTTAAAAATTAATTTTCCACCAAAACTCACAAATTCAACTTCTAATTACTCATATGAGAGTATTGCTTTAGTTTCCAACTTCCAAAATATTTTCCAAAAATTTTAAAAATTAAAAATTAAATCCATCAATTAAACACAAGTTTAAGTCAAACTCTTCTAATTCCATTCATAATCTTCAATTTCGGGCTCAATACATTTTAGATAAGTACAATAATAAGATTCAAGTCTTACTAACAATCAAACAAAATAATTTCAAAGCAAATACAACACACATTGAACAATAAAACAAACACACAAACAATACAATTGATTTACTAAATCGATACAACGACACACTAGATAAAGTCTTGATCTAACCACATTTACTATCTAATCTTCGAATTTTAAATTTCCATTCTCGTTGCAATGAAGATTACTCGTCCTACTTGGGAAGAACACTAACGCCCTTGGAAAATCCTTAGCCGTTTTCTCATCAATCTATTTGTTCTTCGCATACATCTCCACTTGAGCATCTTGATAGGCCGCTAGATGATCAAATTGAAGCTTTGTCTGTCATTCCATATGTTTAATTTGATGATACATCTCATGGAGGAGATCTCCAATGCTTTTGAATTTCGCTTCAAACTTATCTAGGCAACTTGAAAACTTCTCCAAACTAACAGCAATGAAACCATTAAAGTAAGCTTGAGGATCCTTAGAATACTTATCTCTAGCCTCTTCTCCATGATTTCTTCTCTCCATTTCTTCAAAATCCTCTCTTATCTCCTCAAGAATGAAGTGTAAAGGTCGTAACTATGGTTGCTTAGGGAATGGGGACGAAGATGGGGTAGTTTATAGGAGAAAATCGTGTGAAAAACTGAAAATTTTTTGTTTTTACACGACCCAGTAACTGTGGCGCTTAGGCGCCAAATCTGGCGCCTAGGTGCCGGACCCATCGACACAGTTTATTCTGGTGCTTAGGCGCCAAATTTCGGCACCTAAGCGCCGGAACCATGTTCGACTTTGTTTCGCCTAACGTTAAATTTCAAAGTTTCGATCTCAAAAATAGGTAAATTAGAATGGTAAGATCAATATAAACTCAGTAATTAAAACAATGAAGGTTAACTTGATCTCATTTTTACTCACATACAAAATGAAGTGATCCAAAGTTCAAACTTTATATACTTCAAGATAATCTTTAGCTTAAGTCAACAAAGACTTGTTAGCATCCAATTTTCTGAAGTTATATAAAATTAGTCAAGACTGAAGCATAACCTTACATTAAAAATGTAAAAACACACAAAAATAACTGTGGGTTGCCTCCCACAAAGTGCTTGGTTTAACGTCGCAAACCCGGCTTAATTAAGTCTTTAATCAGGTAGACTCAACTCGTAAGCCTCTTTATAAATCATTTTAATGTCTCCCAAATAAGGCTTCAGTCTTAATCCGTTAACTTTAAATATTTTTTCTGTTTTGGGGTCTTTAATATCCATGACTCCATAATGGTATACATTCTCGATTATATATGGTCCCATCCATTTAGATCTTAATTTTCCAGGAAAAAGTCTTAAACGAGTATTAAATAATAATACTTCTTGTTCAGGCTCGAATATTTTTCTTGAAATCTTTTTATCATGTAATATCTTTATTTTCTCTTTATAAATCTTTGCATTTTCAAATGACTCATTTCTTAATTCATCCATCTCATTTAATTGTAATAATCATTTTTCTCCTGCAGTATTCAAATCAAAATTAAACTCTTTTATCGCCCAATATGCTTTATGTTCAAGTTCAACAGGTAAGTGATGATGTTTACCATAAACTAATCGGTAAGGTGACATTCTGATTGATGTCTTATAAATTGTTGTATAAGCCCATAATAGAAAATCAAGTCTATCAACCCAATTAGTTCTTTTAGGATTAATAGTTTTCTCTAAAATTCTTTTAATTTCTCTGTTTGATACTTCAGCCATTCCACTTGTTTGTGGGTGATAAGCAGTTCAATTCTATGTTTGATTCCAAATTTTTCCAGTAATGATTGAATTTTTATTTTTCTGAAATGACTTCCACCATCTGTGATAACTACTTTAGGCATTCCAAATCTTGAAAAAATCATTTTCTTTAAAAATTTCGAAACACTTTTGGAATCACAGTTAGGTAAAGCTACAACTTCAATCCACTTTGAAACATAATCAACTGCTAATAAAATATAAATCTTTCCAGATGATGGAACAAATGGTTCCATAAATTCTAAACCCCATATATCAAAAATTTCAACTTCCAATATATAGTTTAAAGGCATTTCATCTTTCCTAGATATATTTCCCATCCTTTGACATCGATCACTTGTTTTAACATAATGTCTCACATCTTTGAATAAGGTAGGCCAATAAAATCCTGAATTTAAAATTTTAAATGTAGTTTTATCTACTCCAAAGTGTCCTCCAAATTTGGAATCATGACATTTTTGAATAATAGAAAAATTTTCTTCATAAGCTACACATCTTCAAATTACAGAATCTCTTCCCAATTTAAAAAAATGAGGATCTTCCCAAATATAAGTTTTAGCATCATTTTTAAATTTCTTAATATATTTGTTATTCAATCCATAAGGTAGAATATTGCTAACTAAATAGTTAACTATATCCGCATACGAAGGTGTTTGGCATCCTTGAATAGCATATAACTGTTCATCAGAAAATTTCTCATTTATATTTTCTTCAATAAAGATATCATTCTTAATTCAAGATAAATAATCAGTAATTTGGTTATCAGTTCATCTTCTATCCACTATTTGAAAATCAAATTCTTGTAGAAGTAAAACCCATCTTATTAGTCTAGGTTTAGCATCTTTCTTTGACATTAAATATTTAATAGCGGAATGATCAGTATGAACTATGTATTTGGTACCAAGAAGATAAGGTATAAATTTATCAAAGGCATAGACTATAGCTAAAAGCTCTTTCTCAGTAGTAGTGTAATTTCTTTGAGTTTCAGTAAGAGTTTTACTAGCATAATATACAACTTTGAAAATTTTCTTATATTTTTGTTCCAATACAACTCCGATTGCAAAATCACTTGCATCGCACATTAATTCAAAAGGTTTATTCCAATTAGGTGTAATAATTATAGGTGCAGTTATTAATTTTTCTTTTAAAATATTGAAAGCATTAATACAATCTTCATTAAATTCAAATTTAGCTTCTTTTTCCAATAAATGACTAAGAGGTTTAGAAATTTTAGAAAAATCTTTTATATATCTTCTATAAAATCCAGCATGACCCAGAAAACTTCTCACATCGATAATGATAGTAGGTGGTTACGATTCAACAATAATTTTCATTTTTGCTTAATCAACTCCCATCCCTTTTTGTGAAATTTTGTGACCAAGTACAATGCCTTCTGTGACCATAAATTGACATTTTTCCAAGTTAAGAACTAAGTTTGTTTCTTTACATCTTTTCAGAACTTTGGAAATATTTTCCAAACAAGATTCAAAAAAGTTCCAAAAACTGAAAAATCATCCATAAATATTTCAATTCCTTTGTCAATCAAATCATAAAATATTGACATCATACATCTTTGAAAAGTTGCGAGTGCATTACATAAGCCGAAAGGCATTCTTCTAAACGCAAATGTTCCATAAGGACTTGTAAATGTTATTTTCTCTTGGTCCTCGGGAGAGACGAGTAATTGATGATAACAGAATATTCATCCGGAAAACGAAATATGAGTGTCCGACGAATTTATCGAAGCATTTGATCCAAGAAAGGTAAAGGAAAATGATCCTTTCTAGTGGCGTTATTTAATTTTCGATAATCAATGCAAATTCGTCATCCAGTAACTTTTCTTGTAGGAATTAGTTCATTTTTATCATTGATAATGACAGTTACTCCTCCTTTCTTTGGAACAAATGAATAAGACTTACCTATTGACTATCCGAAATAAGATAAATAATTCCAGCATCTAACCATTTTAAAATTTCTTTTTTAACAACCTCTTTCATAATAGGATTTAATCTTCTTTAAGGTTCAATAATAGGTTTAAAATCTTCTTCTATTAAAATCCTATGCATACAGATGGAAGGGCTTATTCCTCTTATATCAGTAATAATCCAACCAAAAGTTTTCTTATAATTCTTTAACACTCCTATTAATTTTTCTTCTTGATCTAAGCTTAGTTTAGAAGAAATAATAACGAGTAAAGTTAATGAATTTCCAAGAAAAACATACTTTAAATGTGCAGGTAACATTTTTAATTCCAGTTCAAGGGCTTTTTTAATCGAGGGTAAAAGTATATCATTTTGAGTATGTCTAAAATTTTCTAGTTATCTTTAATATAATGAGTTTCTTCAAATAATTTTTCTTCTTTTAGTTCTTCATTTTTGTCAATTAATAATTCAAATTTTTCTTCAAAAACGACTTTACATTTTTCTTGATAATGTTTTTCTATTATATAATCAATAATATCCGTTCGATAGCATTTTTCTTTATCAGGGTACTTCATTGATTTAAGGACATTGAATTTAATCTCTTGATCATTAACTCTCATAGTTAATTCTCCTTTTTGCACATCAATTATAGCCCGTTCGGTAGCTAGAAAAGGTCTCCATAAAATAATAGGTATTTCTTTATCTTCTTCCATATCAAGCACAATGAAATCCACAGGGAAAATAAATTTATCCACTTTAACAAGAACATCCTCTATAAATCCTTTAGGGTAAGTGATAGATCTATCAATTAATCGAAGGGTTACGATGGTGGGAGTAATCTCTCCTAAATTCAACCTTTGAAAAATAGAAAATGGCATGAGATTAATACTTGCTCCTAAATCACATAAAGCTTTTCCACAAAATTTTTCTCCAATAGCACAAGGTATAGTGAAACTTCCAGGATCTTTAAGTTTCTGAGGTAATTTCTTTTAAATTATTGCACTACATTCTTTACTTAATACAACAGTTTCAAAAGCTTCAAATTTTTGTTTCTTACTTAAAATATCCTTCATAATTTTTGCATAAGTTGGCATCTGTTCCAAAGCTTCAGCAAAATGTATGTTAATGGTAAATTTCTTAAAAATTTCAAAGAACTTAGAAAATTGATGATCAAGCTTCTACTGTTTTAGTCTTTGATGAAAAGGTGGTGGTGGTTTTTCAACTTCCACATTAATAGGAATAACAGTCTGATCTTTACTAGGAGAAGGAGTTTCTTTAGGTTTTTTAATTTCTTCAACCTCAATCTCATTTTCAATTTCATTCTGAATTCTTTCTTTTAATTCCTTGCCACTTCTAAGTTGTACAGCTTTAACATATTCATATTCTTTTCCAGTTTCTTTTGGATTGATTTCGACATTACTAGGAAGTGTTCCTGGAGGTCTAAAATTAATTAAATTAGCGATTTATCACATTTGACTCTCAATATTACGAATAGCAATGTTTTGATTTTGTAATTGATTACTCAGTTGTAAAATTAATTCTTCTATAGATAACTTCTTTTGTTGATTATTAAATCCAAGAGGTTTATAGTTTGAATTTACTTGATTGTTCCAATTTCCAGTTGGATGAGATTGATTATTACCCCATTGTTGTTGTGAATTATTCCAGTTAAAATTAGGGTGATTTTTCCTTCAAGGATTATAATAATTTAAATAAGGATTATTTTTACTAGCAATTTCTTGTAAAGTTTCAATAGTTTGAGAATCTTCCATATTAGCAGAGTTGTTATGAGATAAATTGATAGCAAAATTATCTAATTTCTTAGATATTGCAGCTACTTGTGAAACTAAGATAGAAGAGGCTTCGTTATCATGAATACTTGCCATTCTTTTAGGATTAATCCTTTCAGAAGGTCATTGAAAATTATTGTTAGTCATTTCTTCAATTAAAGTATAAGCTTCTTCAAATGATTTAGCCATTAAAGAACCTCCAGCAGCAGCAGCATCAATAATTGATTTTAGTGATCCAATAAGTTTGTTATAAAATGTTTGAATAATTAACCAATCGGGTAAAGCATGATGAGGACACTTTCTTAATAGTTCTTTAAATCTTTCCCAAGTTTCATAAATTGTCTCCATCAAATCGACTAAATGAAGTAATGTCATTTCTTAATTTAGCAATTTTAGAAGGAGGAAAATATTTAGTAAGGAATTTTTGTGTCATTTCATCTATGTTTTAATAGAACCTATTGCTAATGAGTTCAACCACATCTTTGCTTTATCTCTTAAAGAGAAACGAAAGAGTCTAAGTCTAATAGCATCATCAGAAACATTGTTATATTTAATGGTAGCAAAGTGTAAATTTGGATCCTCATTTTGGTGTTCCCCAAATTGATTATTTTGAATCATTTGAATAATAGACGGTTTAAGCTCAAAAGAATTAGCATCTATAGTAGGTATTTGAATACTTATTATGAAGTTCATCAAACTGTAGGGTTAGCATAATCCCTTAATGATTTGTAAACATTTTGTTCATTAATTTCAATTGGATTTTGTAAATTGTTATGTAAATTAGCCATCTCTTGATATTTTTGACTTTGTTTTCCTTTTTTAATTCTTCTAATAGTTCTTTCTAATTCGGAATCTAAAGCGTAATAATCCTTCGTAACCAGAACTACGCATAAAAAGTAAATAAATAGTAAAATAAAATAACAAGAAATAAAATATCTACTTACTTTTTTTTTAATTTTTGTTTTTATAAATGTTTTGTATTCTGTATTTTGTATTTTGACAATAAAATAAATAAATAAAATAAAAATAAAATAAATATGTAAAATCTGAAAATTTGCTCTCCCCGGCAACGGCGCCAAAAACTTGACCTCAATCCGTGAACAACGCAATAATTTATGCTTTCAAAAAAATATTATAGTCAATACTTTGACCCAAATAATAATAGCGGCTAGTGTATATAAATATAGTTTTATGGAAAATATTTTACACACTAGAGGTACTACACAAGTAAACGTATCATTTCAAGTAATATATGGCTTTAAATAAAGACCCCAGTATCGATCCCACAAGAAGGTTTATAGATTTTTAAATATTTTAATTTTATTTTTATGTATTTCTTTTAAAGTTTTAATATTTAATATTTAATTTACTAAATGCAAAATTAAAGCAATAATAAAATAATTAGTGATGTAAATAATAATAAAACAACTTTCTTCCTTTCAATTAATCCAAGACTTTTTAGATAATATAATATTCGTGGAGAATATAAATTAATGGTATTGTAACAAATAGAAGCATTCCTATTCTTTACCTTCGCTCGATAGTATAAAGAACATTGGCTAATCTATAGATCAAGTCTGGATGTATTGTTAGTAGAATGGATTAATCCGAGCTCACACTACTTAGATGTCCAAGGTGGCTATAGTCGGCCCTACTAGTGACCCGTTCCCTCTCTATAAACCAAATTACAAGAATTTAGTCTGTCACTCTAAAACCTTATCAATTCTATGCCCATTGAATAATATTTTCCTATTTATTTGCACTTTACCTTGAATAACCCGCACAAGGCCTTCGACTACCCAAGGATTCATGTGATATCTACTAGTTAAGAATTCATCTCTTTCTTGGTCTCAAAACTCTTCAACAGATTTTAACAATTTAAATGGCCAATTTAAATAGTAAATTAAGATCTCGTATTAATATCATCACAATATTTAAAACAATATTTTAGTTTCTAATTCTCCAATGAATTTAATATTATCTTATTTATCTTTTCATAATTGAAAGGAGAAAGTAAAGTAACTACTCAGAACACATTGAATTTAAATGACAAAACATATAAATAAAACTTTGAATCAAATTACAAATACTTATCTCAAGTGTTTCTCCAACTGAACCTCTGATTCCTTCTGACTCCAAAGCGAAATAGATTTCACAAGCACCAACTCTTTCAAACTCTCAATACAAACTCTAAATAAAATAAACTCACTAATTTATGAAGGAAAGTAAACTAAAAGTATGGCCCTTAAAATTATCTCTCTAATTTTTAGATTTCTTATTAGGTCGCTTGAGTCAGCGGTTCTTTGTAGGAATAGCCTCCTATTTATAGAGCTCGAGGTTGCTAAGCACCTCTTCGAAATGTGTTCGAGTTCGATGAATCTTCTAGAAAGTGTGGCGCTGGCGGCGGCATGCGGAGCTCAGGCGGCGGCATCCGGCGCCTAGGCTAGGCCGGACTCCACATCCAGTTCTTCGCAATCCAAACCGTTTCCAAGTGTCTAAATACAATGTATCACATGTCCTATAATCCAGGAATAACTGCCAATCTTCTAGATGGTCCAATAACCGCTCTAACCATCAAAATAACTGCCCAAAGTAGTTACAAAAACTGTCACAAATTTGGTATCAAGCTGGCGCTTAGGCGTCGGATTCTGGCGCCAGGCCCATTATTTTGGCAATTTTGCATTTTGGCTCCATTTTTGCTCCTTTTTGCTCCTTTTTCATCCTTTTTCATCTTTTTTGTCTTTTTGAACATTTTTGCATCACCTACATCCAAAAATATAAAATATCTTTCATTAAAGCATAATATCCTTAAAATTTTGATAAAAATCAAGGCATAAAAACAGGTATTTTTTCATGGATCACTATGCTAGTTAAACTTTTATTTATTGAATTTCATTCTGCATGATTAGTTTAGATTTACTTTCTGCTGCATATTGTTCTGTCCTAATGAATACTTGTAAATATTTATGATAGACA
Organism: Papilionanthe hookeriana x Papilionanthe teres; assembly: GCA_022702705.1. Taxonomy (NCBI): domain Eukaryota; kingdom Viridiplantae; phylum Streptophyta; class Magnoliopsida; order Asparagales; family Orchidaceae; genus Papilionanthe; species Papilionanthe hookeriana x Papilionanthe teres. Next base: position 16,500,729 of record CM040427.1, read on the forward strand.
TGTGTGGTAGAGAGAATTTCTGAACTGTTTTCTTCCTCCTTATATTTTCTATACTAAATGCTATATATGTTAAAAATTACGTTTGGGGGTAGGAAGAAAAATAAAATTTTAATGTGAAAATACATCCTTTTAGTGTAATTTTATTACAAGCATGTTTTAGGTTAGATTTACTTTCTCCTACAGTCATTCTATCATGATTATGCATGTTTATGAATTTGATAGGATGTTGTAGTAGAAAGTAGATTCAACCCTTACTTTTTCTTCATGCAACGTTTTATGGAATTAATTGCAAAATATTTTAAAAATTAAGTTTGGAGCGAGAAAGAAAAATAACTTTCAAAGTTAAACTTTATTTGTCCTCAGTAGCCTGTATTTAATTTGATATCACTTTTAAAATGACTTATGACATGTAGTGTTACCTTTAGATTACTATAATTTCAATTTTATGAATGTTAGAAAAATAATTTAGTTGAAATCCTAAGTCAAGAAACTATTCTAGAGTTAAGATATTTTGTAGGAAACATTGGAAAAATGATTTTTCTATTTATAGTAGAAAGAAGTTGAATATTTGAAAAGCTAAACTTCTTAGATTTATATTTAATGAGAATTGAGCTTTTATTGAAAATATTTTTCGAACTAATACTTACACTTATAAATAGTGAGGGAAAGTTTTGAGTTTTGGATTTTAGAGAGAGAATAGTGAAATTTAAAATTATTAAAGGCCTATCCAGATATAGTAATCCTCACATAAAAAAATAAAAAAAGGGGATTAAAAATGATCCCGAAAGAAAAAAAAAGAAAAAAAAAGGGATTGAAAATGATCCTGAAAGAAAAGAAAATAAATGAGGAGAAGCTTGACGAGAAGCCTAATCAAAAATTAGTTTCACTTGAATCTTTTTAAATGAAAAGACTTAAAAACAATCCTAAGCTTATTCTTATTTCAAAAGGTATTGGTTAAATTGGTAAAGATAAAGTGCTTAAATTCCATTTTTATACTTTCTGTGAATTTTTAGTTAGACAATTTTTAATAACTTTTGAATAAATAGAAAATCAGGATTCCTAAGCTGAATATGACATATTCTTATATTTCAGTCCTAGGTTGATTTCCTAGAATTTCTTCTATGTTATACTATAATATTTCTGAGATGAAACTATGGGAAACTCTATTGAAACCCACAACCACAAGTTAACATATTTTATTTTTAAAGTTATAGTGTTACTTGAGGACAAGTAATGATTAAGTTTGGGGGATTTTGACCATGGAAAAAATATATGTTTTTTGCTATATAATTTTACTCATTTTTGGGGATATTATACTTTAAAAGGAAGGCATTTTGTATGTTTTTTTTTTTGGTTTTAGGTACAAGAAATGACTTTTAGAGGAAAAAAAAAAGCAAAAACGGTGCAATTTGGAGGAAAAACAAGCAAGAAATGAAATTTTGCCCTAACACCTTTCGATAAGTCTTTCGATGCTTATTCTATTTTACACTTCTTATATATTTTTGAATGATATTACACTTTAAAGAAAGGTTATTTTTATGCTTATTTTGTAGGGCTATCTGTTAGGAATGCAATGCAACTGAAATGGGGCAAATTAGAGCTAAATCGGAGCCAAACGGAGCAAAACGGTGGAGCTGCGCAGTAGTCTTCTCGCCGCTGATGGCGGGATTTTCCTGAGCAGGCCGAAAAATGACCGAAAAGCTCACCAACAGTGCCCGTAACCCACTGACAGTGCCCCGGACGACTATTAACTGACTTTTGGCAGTTTTAGACCAAAATTCAATGTATTTGGACACTTTTTCGAAAGGGTGTGATGCACTAAAAAGATATACATTTTTTGTTATATGATTTTACTCATTTTTAGTGATATTACACTTTAAAAGGAAGGTATTTTGTACATTTTTTGGTTTTAGGTACAAGAAATGTGATTAGAGCAAAAAGAAGCAAAAACGGTGCAATTTGGAGCAAAAACGAGCAAGAAAGTAAATTCTAGCTTGACACCTTTTGATAAGTCTTTCTATGTTTAATCTCTTTTACACTTCTTGCATATTTTTGAATGAGCTTACACTTTAAAGAAAGGTTATTTTTATGCTTATTTTGTAGGGTATCTGCTAGGAACGCAACGCAACTGAAATGGGTCAAATCGGAGCTGAAACGGAGCCAAACGGAGCAAAATGGTGGAGCTGCGCAGGATGGGCGCCGGGGGCTCCTAAATAGGCGCCGACGGCGCCAAGAACCCGAGAACACCAAAATAGGGCGCCGGCAGCGCCCTATTCAGCGCCGACGGTGCTCCGGACTGTAGGGATATGAAATTAGGCGGTTTTTGGCCAAATACATTGAACATGGACGCTTTTTGGAGGGTTTCTTCATGCACCTCTTGGGAAATTTGTCCCAACTCTATTTTAAACCGAATTTGAAGCCAAAAATGGAGATTATATATTAGGAAAAACTTGGAGAATGTTGAGAGATCTTAGAATAGGAGTAGAAATGTAGATTTCTACCCTTTTGGAGAGATTAGAGAGGGGATTTTGAGAGAATTTGTAAGGAGATATTCTAGCATTGCATGGATCCGTGGGTGACTTTGTGGGAGAGATTTTCATCTTACTTTCAAGGGGAAAAAGCTAAGTATTGTGTTCTTCATTAACTTATGATTTTGTAAACACTTATTTTGTGGATTTGCTTTGAAATGAAGTTTTCTGTTGTGTTTTCTTCATGCTTTGCGATATCTTTCTCTTACTCTTTCTTCTTATTTGGAAATAGTGGGATAAGAAGATTATACCATTGTTTTCATTTCACTTTTCTTTTGTAATTAGTAGAATTCATGTGTAGGATGTTGAGATAGATGCTAGAAGAAGTTTTATATATATATGTGATGGTTTTTACTTGTACTTCATTTATATTGCAATTAAGGCCTATTGTAATGTTAAAATTTGTTGTGAAAACATACGATCCAAGAGGGTTATGCTTTCTACAACTAAGTACGAACCACATTCAAATTCCAGGGATAGTGAAGTTCATGGGTATTGAATGCAAATAAATAGGGAAATATAATTATTGGATGTAGAAGTGGAGATTTTAGAGTGACAAACTAAAATACCCAATTCGGTTCTATTATTTAAGTACTGTATCGACATATTTTTAGGTTTGTGTGTTGTATTTTAAAAAGGGGTTGCCTACAGAAATTGTCGGCGAATTTTCATGCTTTAAATTAAATTTAAATATGTATATAATTTTGAAAGTAGCATTTGATTTTGTAAATAATTTTTAAATTTGAAAATTTTAAGATATGAAATCAAACTGATCTCACATCCCGAATAGTTTATATAAACGAGCACCACACCACAAACCGTATATCTATCCTGAAGAATAGACACATCGCTTGATGATGGGGCTCGATTAAATAAACTAGGAGATTTGTGACATCCGTTTGGTCCGCGAACCAATTTTATAAGCTCGACAAGCTTCACTCAGCTTAATATAAAGGAATTAAGAAGGGTTTATATTACCAGGTTCTTAAAGTTCACTATAGAGGCGAGCCCTATAGTTAATTAAATCTTAAATGACGGGAATCATTTAAGAAAACTCTCGATAATGATTAGTGGTTTTGCTTCTCGAGAATTTGAAAGTTTAAGGTTTTCAAAAGATTGAATTTTGGAATTTCAGAAGGATTAGCTCAAATTTGGAACAATTAATTTTATGATTCCAAAGGAAGAGAAGTGGGAAAAGCTGAGGATCCAAGAAGAATATTGGCAACTTCCCAAACTATCCTATTGTTTGGCTTCAATTTGAGAATTTTTTTAATGTTGTAATCCTGCCAATTTTAATTAATTAGGATTTATATTTGTATGATAAAATCACACAAACAGCCTCAAAGATGTGAGGGTTTATGTCGTATCAAACGACTGCCTCGGAGTCCTAAGACCAGTTAGGCTTAATTTACATAACATGATTATGCAAATGCCAAACAAAAAAAAGTCGAGGATTTATGTTACACTAGGCAAACTACCTCGAAGTCCTATGGCTTTGTTATTTAACTCTAAGAAAGGTTTTGCTGATGTCGACACAGGCTTTGTTGTTGACGATGGTAGTGCTGCCGACCGCTCTCCAAGCTCCACGTCGTAGCAAGATCGCAGTTTAAACTTAAATCTTAAGCTAAAGTGAACATGCAAATCATTTTATTTCATATTATTATTATTATAAATTTTTTTGTTGCAAGCGTGAGTGTGTGCTACAGTGACAGGAGCAGTAGTAAAAGGGAACAAGAAAAACAAGTATATGCTACAGTAAACAGTAAGCATGCTACACTAAGTAGGAGTAGGTACGAAGAAAAGTAAAGCATGCTACTGCTAACGTGAATATGCTTACTGTAATGAGTAAAACATGCTATGTTAATCGAGGCAATGATCGAGGAAAGTAAAACATACTTATGCTTAGCAGTGTACATGCTAAAAAGTAAAGCGAGTAAAGTAGTAAATAAAAGAAGTAACGAGTCTACAAATGCACCGTAGTGCGTGATTACCCGCGGCGTATTGTTACTCGTTTATTATTATCACTTTATTGTTTCTGCAGAAAAGGCATCGGTACCAAAGCAAAATAGGAGTGAACGTAGTAAGGAAAACCTGACTAAATGCGCTACCGTACGTGTAGGGAAAGTAAGGTGCAAAACCCGACGGTAAATCCAAGAAGAAAAAGGCAAAAGAAAAAAAGAAACCCGAAAGAAAGGAGAAAGAAAGCAAAGAAATTCGAGAAAAGAAAAGGAATCCTGTAGAAACATCGTAGAAAAACACGAAAACTGTCGTAGCAAAACTGCGAAACACTAAAAGAAGAAACTTACAGATGTCCCGCTAACCTCACAGCGAACCGTAAGAAAGCCATAAGGCATCTGAAAAAGGACCCGTAAGCGCGGTGTGTTAAGGACTAAGAGTTGTGCTATATGTCCAACCTTCAGGTCTCGACTACTGCAGCCGACTTTCTACGTAGGCGGCCTCTAACCCGACTCGAGTAACTCGATCGTGGACCTTTATAAATTTTCACACAATTCATTTTGGGTTTGCTTGCAAGTAAAAATTGTAGGTAAATAGGTCGTATCGTGGTGGAGGTAATTTTTGTATTTTTCAAATGTATGTATTTTTTTATTTCAAAATATTTTAGTCGCAGGTTGACTACCCTAATCTGACTGAGGACTACTAACATCTCTGAGACAGTCAAGCAGTAGAAACCCCAAGGATGGGCAAATAGTGTCGTGATTCCTGCTCTACTCTCTACAGAGTCTCTGAGTCAGGAGACACCATTCTATGATTCTCTCGTAGCCTTCCCTATGCAATATTATCAGTGTCCCCACCGCACTTACAGCCTAGCTTGATGGCTCCACATATAGCTTCAAAGGGGCTATACGTGCACACCTACACGTCCCCTGTAGGTGCGGACATCGAACCCAGAAGCGAGGAGAAAATCGAGGGACGAGGGATCAATGAAAGGAGAGAGGAGAAAATAATTCACCTAACACAGAATCGTAAAACAAGGCGGATTGGTTCTCAAAATCAATCAACTCAAGTCAATCACCCTGGACTCCCGACAATCCTCACTCGTCCTAAAGAAAAGACCTAAAAGTGTCGCTACGCTCGTGAAGTGACCTAGGCCTCTAGGGTGGTGCCAAACCCATCCCACAACATTCAGGTAATGGAAAAGAAAAAGGAAACATAAAACAAAGCTACGGGGAAAGAAAGTAAAATGGAATGAAGTAGAACGAAATCAACCAAGAAAAATCGAGCAGCATAACGGTGTAAAAATGAAATTTCCACACCTGCAATTTGTATAAAAAGAAATTTCGCAAGCATATGTATGTAACAACTAATGTTTCCATCCATCCCAAGCATGAATAAAGCATGTTATAACTCTCAAAACCATAGGATAGCTTGCATAAAAAAAAAGAACTTCAAATTCCTACAAGGCACACTTTTATGCTTGGAGTGAGGTGGAACATGTGTACAATTATAGTTTTGATGTTGTATATGCGAATACATGTTGAAATAGATGAAGAGCAAGCACACATAACTTCAAATTTTGATGTTTCAAGCGGGAACATGTTTGAATCCTAAAATTACAAATAAATTCACCAATTTATTCTCATATTAGCTAGACGTCGTTGAGCCACAATAAAGAATGAAAACCAAGCATTCCATTTTAGTGCAAATAGGAGCAGCTTCCTACAACTAAAATAGCCAAACCGAGCCCACCAAATCAAACCTCGAGAGCTTTAGAAATTACCCTTTTCTTTTTGCAAATATTTTCAATATAAGAAGGCAGCAATACAAAGCAAAACCAAACCTCTCATATTTCCAAAATGCAAGGCACCAAGATCCTCCAGCAATTGAAAATCATAAATAACTCTTTCCAGATTTTCAAAATGACTACCAAACATCTCAAATTTTTGCAAATAAGTTTCCCAAACCAAAAATAATTGGAACCATTCAAGATATTAGCCACATAAATATATGAGAAATTGAGTGGCACGTATGTATAAGGCACAATCTTGGGTGTTAAAAATGTAAACATATGAATTAAGTGGTATGTATGTAACTTCCCCCCAATTCAAAATACATCTCCAGATTTTTCTCCTCTCAGGTAATTTTGCATTGCATGCCTTCCTAGCATCTCTCACATTTTCAAAAAAAAATGTATTTTTAAATCTGCACAACTCCCTCATAAATCTGAAACATTCCTCTCAAGGAATGGACCACCAAATCATATAATGAATCATGCATCTTATAATATATCTCTCTCCCTGAAGCTCATCAAAAGGATTTTCTAACCAAAGCATTAAAATACTTTCCCCCAATATCATCCCAAAATCTCTTCTTCAATTAAAGATATCTGAGTGGAGCCCAATGCAATCCATATTCAGACTGAATCGTCTTTGTCAAATGGATGATCTTCTAGGGAATATGCCACAAAATGCAAAACAATTTCAAATTCTTCTCTCAGCTCTTCATAGATGTGTTGTAAATGAATTGTTCCATCTGCTTCCTAAGCTCAAGAAAATGAAGATACAAAACAGTGGATGAAAGGTCGCTTTAAACAACAAGCAAGAAACCAACAATCGTTGCGACACCTCAAAATCTATCCCCCTCCAAACGTCTCAGATTTGGTAATAGAATAAGTCAAGCCTTAACTTTCCAACGCATATAGGGAAACCACGCGCATTCATACATGTCATCCGATTCTTCACATATTTACACATTTAGCGCCTAAATTTCAGATTTCCACAAATGAGGCACCAAAGCTTTTAGATTTTTACAAATGAAACACCTAAACTTCTCGGATTTTCAAAGTATAAGCATAGAAGGCCTCACAAGCTTCACAAATAAAATAACAATGCTTTCAGAATTTTACAAATAAGCCACCAAGCCTCTCCAGATTTTTGCAAATATACTAAATATTTTCATATTTTGCAAAAGTCAATACATAAACCTTTCAGATTTTGTAAAAGACACCCAAAACATTTCAGGTTTTACAAAGTAAGAACCCAAGCATCTCAGATTTTGCTAAATAAAAAAAAACAAACGTTTCAGGTTTTTTTGCATGAAACTGAACTGAATAAATTGTCAACTCGCATAAAACCAAACTTGTATATTTTTGAATTTTGGATAAAGCTAAACAAAAATAAATCCCCAACTATCTGGCACAATTTTGGATTTACGTAAAGCTGAATCAAATGAATTCCCTTCAATTTCCCCCACACTAAAGCATGCACTCTTATGAAATTGCACACTATTGATTATATGATAAGTTTAAACACATGCGAAGAAGTAATAACATACTAGAATATCAGCATTGAAATACATGAGCAAACTCTAATTAAGAGCCGGCCAAAAGATTAAGAACCTGGGCTTTATAACAGGTAGGGACTTTCAAGCAATTAGGTATAGTAACTTGAATGATATATAAATTCCATCCAAAACTCATAATAGCTTCAAACAAAACAGAATGAGGGAGGGGAGGAGGGAGACCTTACCCTGATTCAAAAGCACAAGAATCCCAACCCCAAAAGCTCTGAGAATGCAACAACAATAAAGATCCGACCAAACCTGATTTTTTTTTGTGGCAGCACCTCCCCAACACTTTAAGATTTTGGCCCCAAAACTTCTATAACCAATGACTCTCAGGTCTCTTGCTTAAGCCTTTCTCAAAAGAACTCAGCACTCTAAAGAACCTCAAGCATACAGGATGAGCCGACCAGCAGACAAAATGGCAACCACCCTAAACCTTCCCAACCCACGGGCTTTTATAGCCGAAGAGGGAGGAAGCTCTAACCTCGACTTACCGGAGGGGTGAGCTGAACGCGACAAGGAGCGGAGCGTGGCGACAAGAATCGCGGCAGAGAGCGTGGAGGCGTGGAGAAGCTTTTTTCCAGGGGAGCGAAGCTTTTCCCAGAGTACGGGGAGGGGAGGACAGTGGGGACCGAAGTCTTGCGAGAAAGAGGAAAGGGCATTCGACGAGGAGGAGAGATGTTATCCCCGACGCTCCATTCGGGCGCGTGAGAGAAGAATCGCGGCAGAGGGCAGGGAGGTGTGGTGACAAGGCGTGGAAGCTTTAGGCAGAGGAGTGTACGAGGAGTGGGGACCTCGGGCGAACCTTCGTGAAGGGAGAAGGGAAGTTCGGTCGGCTACGGCTTCGCCCTATCCGATTTCGCGAGAGAGGAGGCTGACGGGTGCGTGAGTTTGGGATTTAGGGGTTTTAGGTTATCTTTTTTTATTATTATTATTTTAAAATAATATTTACTTAAATCTCGCCGATTAGGAGAAAAATCAATCCCGCATAAAACGATATGAAAATTAGTGTCCTTCCTAGGTAATTTCGACGTTCCGAACGCAACGGCGCAGTCCGTTTCGTCATCTGATGTCGTTTGGACAACCTCATCGACGGTCGCATCAAAAAAACGTGTCAAATTCAAATTTTATCAAAATTTCATCTAGCGATGAATAATTTCAAAATTTAATTTTAGTTTCAATTAATTGAATTAAATAAAAGTTAGTTTCATGTGAATTTCAGTGTTTAAAAGTGTCGATGGTCCAAATTGTGAAATTGGTGCGTGCGACGGTGCGAAAAGTGCACAAGGCAACCCTATGGCTTAATGATCCTATGGGGACTCATTTTGAGCTCCGTCATGTTAGTTTCGACCTTCTAAATGTTAGAGGTCGATAATCATACGAGCAGAATTTCAAGATGAGTAAAGAGTCGGTTTGGGCTTCTAAAATAAGGTGGGTCCCATCTCTAGTCCTCTAGAATAGTCAAGGAGAAGTCCTATGGCTGGATCCTAAAATCCTGGGAAGAAAATTAGACCTCGCCAAAATTGAGGTCAACAAATGAAACCCCAATAGGTGTGGTGTCTAGCCTAAGACACGCGCGCGTGTGGCGTTCGACCAAGAGATCAACAAAACCAACACTGACATCTAAGTGACACACTTAGAACAAAGCGTAGAAAATTTTCGTTGGGGAGTATCAGGTAAATCTCCAAGACTGAAGATTCCAGAACTCTCGCTGAGGAAAAAGGAGGTGAATTTCATATCACAAGATTTTAAGAGATTGGATTTTAGATTCGTTTCATTTTTTATTTCAAGTTTTAATTTTGAGTTTGAATTTCGATTTGAGTTTCAATTTTGGTTTTATGCGGAGAAAAGAGTAGGGCTAAGGCCCACCCGAATGCATTTGTATGCTGAGAAAGAATAAGACAAAGCCTATGTGCTAAGGAAGAATAGGACAAAGCCTATGCAAAATTCACAGCTGAGAGGATAAAATATTGAGATTGCTGAGAAAGGAGTAGGACTGTGCCTATCTCGAGTACTGAGAATATGCTGGGAAGGGAATGAGGCGGAAGCCTATCCCGAGTGCTAAGAATATGCTGAGAAGGGGATGAGGCGGAAGCCTGTCCCAAATGCCGAGAATATGCTGAAATTGTTGAGAATATGCTGAGAATTGCTGAGAATGCTGAGAATATGCTGAGAATTGCTGAGAATTACATGGAATGTTTGAGAAATGCTCTGAGAATTCGTTGAGAATCGTCGAGAATTCGTCGAGAATTCGTCGAGTCTTGAGAATTGTTGAGTGCAGAGGATTGTTGAGAATATGCTGAGTGCTGAGAATTGTTGAGAATTCACGGATGCATAGACTGTGAAGAATTTTGCTGAGATGTATTTATGCAGAGATTCAAAAAGATTTCATTGATATTTGGGAATGCAGAAGTTTATGAATGCAGAGACTGAACATGTTGCTGAGATTTATGAATCCAGAGATTGTGAAAACATATTGTAAAGTGTTGAGAATGTTTGTAGAAGTTCATGTAAATGCTGAATTTTATCGAGATGTTTGTGTAGAGATTTTTGAAAATTCACAAGGTGCAGAGTTCTTTTGTTTTGCTCAAATGTTGACTTTTATTTTGTTTGATGCAGAGTTTTATTTAGTTGCATTTGTTTTAGGATTTAGACCCAGTTTTAGACAAGTGCAACATCGGTGCCTCGTAGGACAAGAATGTGTCTTTGAAACATCACGATGTACTGTACTTCTGAGAGTATCATCCACTGATTGAAAGCGACGATGAGATAATAACTCACTCTTTAAGTTGCTATCAAAATTTATGTTCTTTCAAGCACCTATAAAGATGTATTATCTCTAAGGACGTCGCAGTTGAGGAGGCTGCAACTCCGTAGCTTTGTTCGTAGCAGTTGTCATTTGATTTGTTGCAGGTTCTGTAAAGGTTGTTGAAGTTGTCTTTGAGAAGTTTCTCTGACGCTCTTTGAATTGATGTTGGAGTTGTATTTGATGGGTACTGAATGATATGACTTCAGGGTTGAATTTCCATTAATTTCCAACAACGTGACCCTTTCTTTAATTCTTCCTTCCCAGGCCTAAGCAGATTTCAAAATTTCTGTTCATGTGAGTAAAATATTTTTCACTGTCCAAAGATATTTCTGAGGCAATTAATGACCGACCAAAAGGCATAGAATCACTTGACTCTTTTCAAAGCATAATATCGGAGGAAACATCTTAAGGTATCCTTCCAAGTTTTATTATTCGAGGGAGGATTAAGACACAAATTTTTTATTATATGCTTGCCTCAAGCTTCTTCTCAGGGAGCACTCTTGTTTTCTCTTTTTTCCTTTTTTTTTCTTAAGCTTTTCGCTATTTTTTTTTAATTGAGGATTCATCGTATCCGAGTGGAGCACATGTTAAAGATTTTGAATGTCCGAATTGGGACACCGATTTTTGATTTTGTCCTCACCTCGAAACTTCTCCTCGGAACACTTTTTTTTGTTGCTCTTTTTGTTTTCCGAAATTCATTGTATCCGGCAGTGCATATTTACGTTAAAGATTTTGAATGTCAAAACTCCCCTAATTAATAATTCTGAAATGTTCCTTAACGTGAATCCTGGAATATTATAACTTTTTCAAAAGTTTGGACCCAGCCACATGGCGGGAAATTAAAAGGCTCGTGATATCCCGAATCAATTACTCGTATTTCAACCACACTACTTCATTTTGAAATCAACTTAGGACCCAGTCCAAATTCCTTAAAGTGAAGGACCCAGTCATTAGGGCATTAACTTCATTCTTTCCTGAAGTCATATTCTTATTAAAATGCTAAAGTTTCATCGTGTTTCAATCCTTGGTTGTCTTTTTGTTGAACTTCGAACGTCTTTGAGAGTATATTTTTTATGCGGTGGGAGGCTTGCGTCCCATGAACCATCATCAAGTCTTTTTGATTGTTTTGTGGTGGGAGGGTCGGGACCCACTACCCATTATCCTTCTCGTATCCATTTATTTGTCAATCCATGGCATTTGAACTTGTTGGCGGCTTCATCACGGACGATCCTTCGAGTGGATGTGTAGATTGTCTTTTGAAGAACATTCAGAAGTCAGTGACATCCTTTGCCTCGTAATTTCAGTGGTAATACTCAAGTCAACGCACTTGTCCTGTAAACTGGGCATCCTTTAAAATTTATTCAACTGATCAAACCTAAAGTAATCGGTCGATCATGCTAGAGCAACTAATCGAACTGAAGTGATCAGTCGATCGTGTCGGGCATCCGATCGAACCGAAGTGTTCAGGTGATCAAATTGGAGGGACCAATCAAACTCAAAAGGTAGGATGCTCGGCCCAGGACAGTCGATCATACTCCAAGTGGGTGATCAATCTAGGATGGTCAATTGAACCCAAAACATAGATAAATCAGATCAGAGCGGCCGATCAAACGCTAAGTAATCGGGTGATTAGACTGAAGTAATCGGGTGGATCTGACTGAAGTAATCGGGTGGATCCGACTGAAGCAACTGATCGAACACAAAAGATAGGGTGGTCTTCCCAGGACAGACGATCGAACCTAAAGCAAGTGATTGACACGTGATGGTTGATTGAACTCAAAAGTAGAGTTATTAGCCAGATGTAGTCGATCAAACACAAAGAATTGGGTAACCAACCTAGGATTGCCAGTCATACTCAAAGGATCTAGTGATTGACCTGGGATGGCCAATCAAACTGAAAAGATAGGGTGATCGACATGGGATGGCCAATCGAACCCAAAGCTGGTGATTGACACGTGATGGTCGATCGAACACAAAAATATTGATTGATCGTGTAGAGGTGGTCAATTGAACTGAATTGATCAGGTGATTGGATGGGAGTGACCAATCAAAACCAAAAGATAGGGTGATCAGCTAAGTGTAGTTGATTAAACCCAAAGGACATGGAGATCGACCCAGCATGGCCAATCAAACCGAAAAGATAAGTTGATTGTTATGGGATGGCAGATTGAGCCCAAAGTGCATGATCGACTCATGACAGTCAATCAAGACCCAAAATGACCGTTTGATCTTGCTTGGAAAGCTAATCGAACTGAAATGCCAATATGAAAAATTTGGCCACACACATGTGGAATTCAATCCAATATGCTCGATCGCACGTCAAACTCGTCCTAATGACCTCATGTAGATAGCTTGGGTCGAAGCTCTTGGATCCATGACATAGTCACCTCAGACTTTGATGTGTAAATGTGGATGCATTCGCCCTCTGATTTCTCATAGAGGAGTCCTTCACCGTTCATAGAGCAGGCCAACTATAAAGCTATAAACTTTCGCATTCTTGTAGGATGGGATTGGTATAAAGCTTTTTCCATCCATCAAGATTAAAAACTCCAAACCTCTCCAAAGATGGTTGGATGCACTAGACCCCTAGAAATTTAAAATTTTGACCTGCTTAGGAATGGATCTAAGGTTCACAAGGGAAAACTCTCAAATTCACGAGGAGTGTCTTCAACAAAAGCTTCCTAATCTTAGGTTACCTCTAGGAAATCAAAGGCCAATCCAAGGTTGTGTGGCTGCGTCGACCGGTGTCAGTTGGCCAACTCACCCCATGTGGGAGACCAGACCCATAACACCTAGACAAGACTAACCCTAGGGCCGATTAGGAAAGAAAAATCAAAGGGTTTCTCACCATCGTAGAGGTTGCAAGCAGATTTCTTTATGTAGGATTAAGTTCTCCCGGTGGTAGGAGTGATAGCAACATTCCGGTGAATCCATGGAGATGCATGCCCTGCTCCTTCTCCAACGAACGAAGAAGCTCTCCTTTATGAAGAGAATCTAGTGAAGTAGTGCACAAAATACTCCTCTGCTTCCACTGTCAATGAGATAGTTGCCAGAAGACAAAACAAGAGGAAGATGGAAAAGAAAATGAAAAATAAGAAGTGGAGGAGGAAGGTGGAAGCCACACTAAGAGAACACCTCCCCTCAACTCTTTCACAGCTCTCTCACAGCTCTTCAATAGCTCTCTAGACCGTGTCTCACAAGAAGAAATGGAGCACCTTTCGGCTAAAGGTCCCTACTCGAGGGGATATCACCAGGGCTTGATGCATGCAATGACAACTTGCCTCATTTGGAAGCCTCCCTGTTGAGCCTAGTTCCCAATTTTAGCTTTATAACTGGTCTATGGCGGTTAACCAGTGATTTTTGCAGCATTTTAGTGAGTTTTTTGGGACCTCTAAGGCATCGGCACGTAAAACTATGGGAGTTAGGGCTTGTGCCCTCTTTCTCAGCCATGAGATCAAATGCATTTTAAAAACCCTTTTCTATATATTTTTTAATATTTGTATTTTTTATTAAGTTCCATTATCTCAATTTGTGCACTATATTTTCGTACATAAAACCATATCAATATGGGTGTCTTCCCTAAGAAAAATTGACATTCCAGACATGCTCACGTGTTCAATTTTGTCATTTGAGGTCATTTAGAAATTCACCAAAGAGCCAATTTAAGTCTGATTCGTGCCTGATGCGACGAGCAAGATCCTTTGGTCAAATTGGAGCCATCCGACAAGCAAAATGCCAACATGCTTTCACCTAAGAGAAAGCTAAAGTCTAGTAGAATGACTCAACTCACATGCCCTTTAACATAATGAAGACTGTAAACCTAGATATTTTGAGCTCATATAAAGGACACTTTGCATGAAGCATGGTCCCAATGCACTTAGGTGGATATGCCACACATACGACATCAAAAGTGATGCCAACAGGGTGCCCTTCTACTTCTGAAAGACATTGCTGATAACACGCATCTCACCCCAGCTCTTAGATGATGACGCGATGAAAATTTTTTATTTTCAATCCTTAACCCTATTCTCCAGCCCAATGAATTGGAGCTAACTGAATGTTCCAAATTGAGCATATATGACTGAGTAGATCGATCGAACAGGAGATTTCCCTTCACTGACAAAATATGATGTAGGCCATAATTGTTGTATTGGAGTTCGGCTTAACATGCATAGGAATAACTCTGTACTAGTTAAAAAATGGCCTAAAATTCATGACACAAATTCAATCACAAGCCATATCAAAATAAAGGATTCCGCTGCAAATGAAACATTCAGTGGAGATAGAGTGAAGCGCTCGATCATAGACACAAGATCATAAGTCTAAGAAGTTCTCTTTGGAGCCATCAAGAAAAATAGAAAAGAAGAACAGATAGATAAAAATGAATGGAGAAACAAAAAACTAAGTGACAAGACCAGGAAATAAAAGACAAAGGTGCATTAATGGGGCTCTCAAGTTCTATTGATAACAATCTGATAGAAGTGTACATATCATGCGAGAATTTCAAAAGAAAATGTTATGTCAGCACAAAATTGAGATAAATGAAAATTAAAATATTTTATTTATCAAAAAGGATCATTACAATTTGTGCCTTGTCTGACAAAAGGTACTTTACAAATTGGTCCTCACCCACCTCGGCCAGGACCCAACCTCTCTAACCAACCTTCTATATAATATTTGACTGTGAAGTTTGATCTGCTTTGCACGTTTGTGCTTGGAATAAACCATGTATACAAGTTCATCTTCTGGGGTTATCCAACCTCTCGACATAGATTAGATACGGCCTCTGAATTTCCTCCAACATCACATAAAAACCCGCTTCCAGCCGAGTCAGAGCAGCCTTCTCTTTTTGTAGGCAATAATTCAAGGTTCTTGGGGGAATAAAGCCTCCCTCAGATGTCTACCCTCAAGCCTCCATAGGATCAGATGGGTGATCAACTACGTTCTCCCTGCTACCAGTCAGCACTGGGAAGAGGGCATATTTCAACAAGGTTGGATGTTAATGCTACCACTGATTGAAAATCCTCTGACTCGAGGATCCTCATCTAAAAAAAGAAAAAATTGAAATGTAAAAGATCAAAAAATCCAAGTAAAGAGAAAAAAAAAAGGAATCTTGTTACCCAGAATCTGATTCATATTATATCAGATAGTTCTACTCACATCAAAAGGTGGAAGTTACTAGCGGACCCCATTTTTCCAATTGGAGCATCACTCCCACTGACTCCATATACTCCAATCGAAAGGGAAACGTTAGTAACCCCCAATTAGGCTCAAACTTCAAGAGCCATCATCGATAAATCAACTGTCGGGCCACCCAAAATCTTTCCAGTGTTGGTTTAAAATTTTGTTGTAGTCTCTCAAATCAAATTGAATGACTCCACTATCTCAACTCATTCAATGGGTTTCAGTTTCATTGATAGCCATTTTTCTTCAGCTCACCCTCAAAGTGATGTTGTCTTATACTGAGGACAACCAACATTTTTCCCTTGCCTAAAGGTTTTAGCACGGAATCAGGCCCTTTATCCAAAATAGAATCATTGACACCAAGTAAAGGAAAAAAGAATAGACTCGAGATAATATAGGTGCCCCTCACACCCTATATGTAAGGGTTACAGGCAAAAAAAATCTAGAGTCTATTTATTGCATTAAATTTTGACTATAAAGATTCAAATTATTGGATTTAAAAATTTCTTTATCATCATCTAACTTTTTGTTTTCAAGAAGCAAGTAAATTAGGAAACTTAATATGTACAGCCAACAATGATTTACTTGGATCATAAGGCCTTCTAATGGTCTAGAGCCAAAGCTACATATTCATAAAGTTGACTAATTTTAGAAATGCTACCTGATTGATAAATAGATGACCGAAAGGATGGTGAATGACTGAAGGTCCACCTATGCTAACTGAGAACAAAAAATCTCCCCATGATTGAACAAAGGTCCAGTACCCCAGTAACCCTATAATTAGACCAACCACAATCGACCAACTACCATTCTCAAATTCAACTAACTTCCTAAAGAAAAAATCAGCAAGTATATAGATGAAATAGCCAACCGATTATACATTCACCCAATGCTGCAACACACAAGTGTCACACACAAGTGGCACACACAAGTGCACATGTCTTATTAGTAATATCAAATTTAGATTCTGGAATATCGATCCCATAGGGAATAAGGTAATTCTTTCTAGGAAACGTAATAGTTGGTGGTTTTAGTCCTAGCCTAAAATTTAATTTGTTAAAGTCCTAAAAAGCAATCTTAATGTATTACCAAATAATTAAAAAATTAAAGACCTACATAAATAACCCTAAGTTATCACAATTAACTTGAAAGATGTCAGATAATTTAATTTTTCTTTCTTAAAATGAGTTAAGTAGATTTCATGGAATTAAGAATTGTATGTAGAAAAATCTAGTGACAAATAGAAGCAACATTCTTCTTTACCCCCTCCTAGTGGCATAAAGAAGCTTAATTAGAAATGAGTTTATTTCCATGAATCCTATAACCCATCAAAGCATATTTTCCTAACATTGCAACTCCCTACATGGAATATCTCTATACCCCATAGGTTATTGTGATTAACCTAATTGATTCTAGCATAATATTTCCCAAGACTTATAATTCATAACATATTTTAACAATTCACTTGGACAGAAATAAAAGTAAATTAAGAGTTGAAGGAAAATCATCACCATAAAAATTAATTAAATTACATACCAATTCTCATTCCTTCCATCCAACTTAATCATCATAAGGAAGAATAAAAAGCCTACTCAAGAAGCATGATAAAAACACCAAACATGATCAGTGAATCAGAAAGAAATACATTATTAAATTGTTACAACTGAAAGATAATAGAGAGTACATAAAAATACTTAGTGTTCCCTCCTTTATAATGACCAGAAGATGAATTAATTAGCACTCTTCCTAATTTCCTAAGCTTCTGTGCTTGTAGAACTCCACCTATCTTTTGCATTGGAAGAAAAAAAATGGAACTCCTAGCAAGCAAAATCACCAAGTACCCAACCAGCATCAATCCCCTTTAAGCTTGCAAATCCCTATTATTTATAGGCTCCTAGACTTAGCTTCCACAACTCTCCTGCGCCTCTACACGATCCCCCGCTTTTGGAGCCTAGGCGCCCAGAGGCTAGCACTTAGTTACCAAGCTCCCTGTCTATAAAAGATGTAATGGGTGCCTAAGCGCCCAGAGGTCTAGCACCTAGGCACCACAGTCACGGAGCCTAGGTGCCCATGAGCCGGCGCTTAAGCACCAAGCTCTCAGGTTCTGGCTCCTTTCTACACTGGTGCCCAGGCACCCAATAGCTAATTTGCACATTTTAGTTCCATATCCTCTCCTGATTTGCACACGATCCCCCTGTTGTACCTACAAAATAAACTCAAAAATATCTTTCTTACTGTGCAGTTTCATCCATAAAAATATACAAAAATAACAAGGATGTTAGCTAACTTAACCACGCATCAAAATCCACAAAACTTAAAGGTTACCTGTCCCCAAGTAACACCAAAGCTTAAATATTTAATTAGTTAACTATTATGAGTGGGTTTCATGGAAAACTGCCTACAATCATGCTTCAAAAGATTTATAGTTAGGAAATGCAATTTCAATAGTGAATAAGTCTATATCATAAGTTATAAGATGATTGGCATTCAATAAATAAAATATGATTTCATCTTTATTTTAAAATGAAATTAGTAAATGCATAACTAGTGTAAATTAGATATCAAATATAAAGAATTAAGCTCTCTTTTAAGTAATTTACTAATAACTCATAAAAATAAATAAATTTATGAATATTGTGGATTTTTTAATTTAAAAAGGAATGTTAGTAAAACCAATTTTTTAAGGCTACTCCTCAAGCTTCTCCTTACAGATTTATTTTTCTTAAGTCAGCACAGAATTATTTCTTCTGGAGCAACTCTATGACATGTTTCCACAAGCTCGTCTCCTAGTGTAAACAACCTGGAATTTTTAAACCTCTTTGGATTTCATTAAATCTCGGCTCATTTTATGATTTAACCCCAAAAATAATTTTCTTACCACAAATGGGCTTCGCTTCTAATTAGCACTTCTTCGATACTTTTTATTCTTCTTCTCCCTTTCTCCTATCCCCTTACTTCGTTGATTTCCTACTAAAGACCCATCAGAAAGCCCACAATTTAAAGTTTGTAGTCACTAACACAATCTCGCCTCCCACTACGGTGACCTAGTGGAAGATGAACTAATCTAGCCAAATCTACACAAACGTACTTAATGCATTTCATTCATAAATCAATCAAATTTACATATACTTTGAAGTGTGAAAATCATATCATCACATGTATACATCTATACAGAGTTGTTAAATCAAAAAAAAATAAGAGTATGTACTCAAAAAATTTTACAAGCTCTCAAAGTTATAATGTAAAACATGTACAAGTCACATCTGGCTACTCGTCCCGATGCTCTTTACTTTTTTCTGAAAGTCAATAATGTAGAGTAAGCTAAAAATAGCTCAGCAAAATAATCAATGTTGAAATAAAATTTTATAGATGAAATTGAAATAACATACATGTTTATATATTGTACATGTTCACAACACGTGGCACAACATGGTATAAACGTATAATACAGTAAAGAAAATACATGTAATACAGAAAATCATAACAGTTGTCCAAAATATATATTTTATTCATTCATGTGTAAGTATAAGCATATTCATAAGAGTCGTCAATATAACATAAGAATGTCATTTATAATTATATATGCCTCAATTATTCTCATGTCCTGACATGTCATGTCATGGGTTGTGACTCAGCACAAAAATTACATTAACTATTGATAAAAGTTGCCCCCCTCAGCATAGCAGTTATCAATAGCCCCCTCTGGTACTAATGGTTCCCTACATTTCATTCTGATCAAATCCTAATAATTCTCAAAGTTTCAACTCCATTTCTGCACCAGAAGTTGGGAATCTCACTATTCTCAATCATTTGTACTTGCAAGTATTCATATAATAGCATAACTATAACATCACTTATGACATTATCTAAATCATATTTCCTATATTAAACATTCTTCATAAGCATTTCATATATCATATGCATGAATGATAGTAAATGAATACCTACAAGGAATGATTTCATAAGCATGTTTATTATATTCATAACAAAGTAAAATTATAGACATTATTAGAAATAAGACAAGTTTAAATTCATACATTCTATGCAAGTTTTTATCCATAATAAGCAGAAAATTTTAAATGTAAGGATTATTTCACTTGAATTGACGGAGCAAACCAACGACGAGTTTCCCCACACTCATCTTAAGTTTGACGCCTAGTGTAAGCAACCCAGAATTTGTAAACCTCTTATGATTTCATTACATTTTGGCTTATCTTGTAATTTAAGCCAAAATAGCACATTTTGTTCAAGAACTTTTCAACTCGTATGTCTTGCTCTGTAATTGGTCTGGGAGACTAGCCCTATGTACTTTTTGATTCTCTTTAGGGCATATTTATCTACGATGGTATAATTTATTATTTAGATGTAATTTATTATTTAGATGTAATTTATCATATAATAATTTTGTCATGCAACCATTATTAGTTAAATCATATAGGTTACTCATCCCAGACTCATCAACTTATTGTTGTATAAATCAATTTATATTTGATATCATTCCTACTTTTAAATCCAACACATTTTCGTTATTCATTTCATCCAATAGCCTCGCTCTGATGTCACCTTCTGTTCCACCTCAACTATCCCTCGAAGGGTCAACTGCGGTGCGATAGATACGAAAATTTTGGGATAACTATCCAGTAGGTGATAAACTAGTCTAATTAAATCATTGTAAATGTACTTAATACATTTCATTTATAAATCATTCAAACTTACATATACTTGAAAACATGAAAATCATATATCATCAAAATATGTATACATCTATACAGAGCTACTAAATCCCACATAATAAAACTTTGTATCCAAAAATCTGTACAAACTCTCAAAACCATAATGTAAAAACTAGACAACTTACACCTGACTAGTCACCTCAGTATGCTCCACACTTTTTTTAAATTCAATTACATAGAGTGAGTTACCAAAAACTCAACGAAATAATAAGGTTGAAATAAAATTTTATAAACTGAAAAGAAATAACGTATAAGATCATATGTAACTCATGTATATGTCCATAACACATCATGGTAAGTTATAGCCGTATAAAACATATAAAAAGGAGCATGCAATGCAGGGAATTATGATTGTTGTATAAAACATATATTCCATTCATTTATATATAATCATAAGCATATTCATAGGAGGCGCCAATCTAATCATAATAACATCACTCATAATTGTTTAGGCCTCAAAAGTTTTCATGTTCTGTCATATTAACCCAAAAGCAACATTAACCATTGATAACCTCATTTAACACCAATGGTTCATTACATTTCCTGCCTGATTCTAACAGTTCTCAGAGTTTCCTCTTCATATGAATACTAGAAGTCGGGAATCATATTGTTCTCTATCATACTTACTTGCAAGTATTTATATAATAGTCTAAATATTGACATTTTTTAAATCATAATTCTTATAACAAACATTCATCATAGGCATTTCATATATCATATTCATAATAAATATATACCTGCAAACAATGATTTGATAAGCATGTTTATCAAATTCATAACATAGTAAAATGATATGTAATGTAAGGGATAAATCAAGTTTGTATTCATACAGTTTATGTAGGTATTCATCAACATATACAAAAAATTCTGAATGTAATAAATAATCAAATAAATAATCAAATGAAAACCTACAAAGTTATTTGTCTTAAGTAAGCATAGAATTATTTAACCAAAATCGACGGAGCAGCCCTAAGACGAGTTTTGCCATGATCGTCTCAAGCTCACCGCCTAGTGTAAACAGCTTAAAATTCGTAAACCTTTTGGGATTTCATGAAATATTGGTTTAGGTCATGATTTAATCTCAAACATAACATATTTATGAATCCTTACCTCAAAATGACTTCTCAGCATAACTAAAATTTTTCCGAGACTTCCTATTCTTCTTCCCTCTTCCTCTTATGCCCTTAACCCTTCCATGAAACTCATGGAGTGGACCTACCGGAGAGTGTAGCTCTTGATTCGATAGTCCAGCGGCTATTCTCACAAAGCTACAACAATAAAAAAACACATTCAATGCTTGAATTCACAACAAACATCAAAATGGAAATGCATGAAAGGAAAGAAAAGTCACAAATATTCCAAAAGATGGTTTCTTCCTCTAAGTTTTCTCCCCAGAGCCTTGAATTGTCACTTACAGCTTCTTGCGAGTCTCACGATTGTGCCTGCTACAGTGCCCTAGCAAAGCTTCTCGCTTGAGAGAGAATTTGGGAGAGGGAAGGGATTTTGGCATTTAACAAGATCACTGGATCTTAGCGGTTCAGACCAACCCACGGCCGAGAATTGCGAAAAAGAGTCGATGGATAAAGTGTTGAGAGAAATATTAAAGAGCTACTTAGGATTAATTAAGTTTAATTAGAATTATAATTTCATAATTTTATATCTTCTCATATCTTAAAATTCATGTATAGTGTCATATATCAAATTGATCGATTCCACGTGTATAATTATACATCCCACGACCGAGAATTGCAAAAAAAGAGTCGATGGATAAAGTGTTGAGAGAAATATTAAAGAGTTACTTAGGATTAATTAAGTTTAATTAAACTTATAACTTCATAATTTTATTTCTTCTCATACCATAAAATTGATGTATAATGTCATATATCAAATTGATCGATTCCACGTGTATAATTTTACAAGATCAATTTAGTTGAGATATGAATGATGCAAAACTTGTGGTACATTTTAAAGTCAGTAAAAAATTTACCTGATTGTTCAAAATTGGGTCACACTTTTGTGTTGGGCTAAAGCAGGTGAAAAGAGTATTTGGTATAGAGTTAGTAGATGAAGCTATTGGGAAGATTCGACTGATCATAGATGGACTGAAAGTTGTGCAAGCTTGAGAAAGAAATATTATGATACCAGCACAAATCAGTTGAATTTAAAGTTAGATAAGGTGCATTTATCAATATTATGATGCTAACAACAATTTAGAAACACAAAAAAGTTGAGTCTCATATATATAGGTCCATAATATATTGTGAAGAAGATAGGAAATGTTACTTATAGATTAGCACTACAAACTCATATTCGGGAAGAAAAAAATATTTTTTATATTTATTTATTGAGAAAGTATTTTGTTGATGAATCAAACAAAGTTATTGTTGATTCAATTAAAATATAGTCTAATGTAGCATATATAGGAGAACCTGAGAAGATATTGATTATGATATTAAGAAGCTTCGTAATAAAAAGACTTCATTTGTAAAAAGTTTATAAGTCATGAATCAAGAAACAATGATGCAGATGAGAAAATTTTAAATATACAAGATATCAACAGCTTTTCAATGAGGCGTGTTTATTTTTATATAATTTTTAAATTTTAAGGATAAAATTTTATAAGAATGAAAGATTCAAATAACTGAAAAAATAAATAAAATAAAATAAAATAAAATAAAATTTATGAGGTCGGTTCGAAGAGAAGCAAACTTCTCTATGGTTTCATTTTAGGAGATGTCACTTTTGAATTGGTCAAAATAAAGAAGAGGCAGAGAGCAAGAGCTAGAAATTGAGTGTGTGAGAATAAAGAAGATAGCGTCGAACCCTGGTAGGGTAGTAAACGAGCCGAGCTTGAGCGAGCTGAGCCTCTGTTTGTGTTCGACTCGTTCCAATTTGGCTCGTGCTCAAAATGGCTCGTGTTCGAAATGTCTTTGTTCTGCTTGTGTTCGACTCGAAATAGACTCGGTAGAATATAAAATACTGTGGAATTGCAGCAATAGGATCGCGGACGGTAGAATAACATTGATAACACAGCGATAGCAACCGAGAAAAACCGGTAATAACACCTAAAAAACACTCAAATAATGTGTGTTACTCGTGTGTTATTGCAGGTGTTAACCGGGTATTTTTTGTTGTGTTATTGAGTGTTGTTCCGCGGTGTTATTGGTGTTATTAGGGTGTTATTCTGATATTGTAGAATAATACTGCAATTAACACCGATAACACCGTGGAAAATACTAATAATATAAGAATAATACCACAAAGTAACACCATTGGTGTTATTCCGCGATATTATTCTCGTATTATTGGTATTATTCTGAGGTGTTATAGGTATTATTAGGGTGTTATTCTGGTATTACAGAATAATATGGCGAAATAACACCGAAAACACTGTGGAATAACACAAATAATACGAGAATAATTGTATTATTATGCGGTATTACTCTTGTATTATTAGTGTTATGCCACAGTGTTATCAGTGTTATTTCGCGGTGTTAATGATGTTATCGGTGTTATTCGGCGGAAGAACACCAATAACACCGCGGACGGCAGAAAATGCCAATAATACAGCGGGAGCTACTTGATGTTATTCTGTGGTATTATTGGTGTTATCGGTATTATTCCACGGTGTTACACTACAGAATAACACCAAAAACATTGCGGACGGAGAACTTACACCGATAACACAGCGGTTGTTACTCATGTGTTATTCTGTGGTATTATTGGTGTTATTTGTGTTATCTCGTTGTGTTACACCGCGGAATAACACCAATAATACCACAGAATATTAATTATGTTTATATTTTTATTAATTAATTAATTTATTTATTTATTTTCGAGTCAATTCGAGCCGAATACAAGCGAACAAATATTTGTTTAGTTCGGCTCGTTTATATTTCGAGCTTAAAAATTTGTTCGTGTTCGACTCGTTAACGAACCGTTTTGACTGCCCTAAACCCCTATCGTGCTCGCGTTTGGTAAAGAAACGTAGGCAACGTCGTTCAAGAGTCTTGTGTGAACAAGGAATAAGAAGGTGTGTTGTTTGCACGAGGCCCGATCACTTCTCGTACAAAGGGAAAATGGAGGCCCTGCATGCGGATTTTGTAAATGAGTAGGGAAGATTTGAGTGCTCTGTTTTAAGGAGAAGAGAAAGGAGAAGGAAGGAGCTAACGTGCAGCCTTTTTCGATGGAGACATGTTCAAGCCTTGCGCGAAGGAGAGAAGGGAGGAAGGGCTTATCATGCTAGTTAATCAATTTAAGATATATATAAATGTATATCAATAAATATATATATATATATATATATACTTATCTATTTAAGTACAAAATAAAGAAGGTTTTGATGATTCTCCTAGAGTGGCTTCTAAAACTAAAAAAAATTAAAAATTTAAAAAAAATACGAAATGAAAATGAAAATATATTTGTTAAGATAATTAAATTCAATTTTATAGAAATAAAATAAATAAATAAAATTTTACATCTAGATGAGCATACTTCATTGAAAACTCATGTTAAGCATTTGCATAAAAATTTAATGCAAAATAAAATGATAATTATTGGTTAAGTTCTTCAAGCTTAAAATATTTTAGTTGTCATCGCAAACAAAAAAAAAAAAAAAAACACTGCTGGATTGATAAATCTGATAGAAAAGAATTCGTTTACATGGTGATACATAGACACCTATCTGTTTTTTATAACTTGTCGTTTATTTATACTGGTTAATTTTATTGTGCCACTGGAATGATCTTTTGTGTTTTATTAGAGGTTATTTTATAAACTATGGATTAATAACGCTTTTCTATATGAATATTATTGTAAACAAATATTACTATTTAGAAATATTTTCTTTCACAATTTGGTTGTCCATTCCGCCGAAAGTTGATTCTAAATCTTTGGGTCAGGTCCTGTCATTTCATGGGCTATTTACGAATCATATTAAGTTCTGATTTTTTAAATTATAGTTGTGGCTTATACATGTGAATAGCCGCTAAAATTTCTTTAAAGCATCTTTAAAAAAAAATTAAATGGTATAAAAAATGAGATGAAAGTTCAAATAAATTAAGATAAATGAAAGCAAAAATAAATAAATTGTCATGGGGAGCAGCCCCTTCAGAAACAACAACAACAACAACAACAAAGCCTTAATCCCACTAAGTGGGGTCGGCTACATGAATCATTTTTCTCCATTGCGTCCTATTTAGTGTCAAATTTTCATTTAATTATAATAGATTAAGATCATTTTTTATGCAATAAGCCCAAGTTTTCCTAGGTCTGCCTCTGCCTTTCTTAACATAAGTTGTATTTAAAACATCTACTCTCCTAATCGGATCATCAGGTGGTCGACGTTTAATGTGACCAAACCATCTAAGGCGACTCTCTCTAATTTTATCCGTCACTGGTGCAACTCCAACCCTATTACGGATATATTCATTTCGCATTTTGTCTCTAAGTGTAAAGCCACTCATCCATCTAATCATTCTCATCTCGGCAACACTTAACTTAACATTATGCTTTTCTTTTAAAGGCCAACATTAAGCACCATAGAGCATTGAAGGTCTCACCACCATCTTATAAAATTTTCCTTTCAGTCTAAGCGGTACTTTTCTATCACACAATAGGTCGGACGCATTCCTCCACTTCAACCAACCAACCCGAATTCTACTATTAACATCCCCATCTATATCACCATCGCTTTGAACAATGGACCCGAGATATCTAAATCGTTCACACCTTTTAATAATTTGATCACCCAAAGTTACACTTTTGTCACTAGACCTACTATTACTAAAATTATATTCCATGTATTCAGTTTTAGTTCTACTCAAACGAAGACCTTTAGACTCCAATGTAGACCTCCATAATTCAAGTTTTTCCTGGACTTTTTCTCTTGTCTTATCCACCAGGAGGATATCATCAGCAAAAAGCATACACCAAGGTCCATCCTCTTGTAAATGGCCGGTAAGACCATCCATAAATAAAGCAAAAAGATATGGGCTTAAAGCCGATCCTTGATGTAAACCAACAGAAATAGTAAAATACTTGGTCAATCCTCCTTCAGTTCGAACACATGTAACAGCTCTAGCATACATATCTTTAATGACTTGAATATAAGTCAAATCAACACATTTCTTCTCGAGGACTCTCCAAAGAACATCTCTAGGAACCTTATCGTAAGCTTTTTCTAAATCAATAAAAATCAAATGTAGATCCTCCTTATTATCTTTGTACCTCTCCATCAAACCTCTTAATAAATGTATAGCTTCCATGGTAGACCTGCCCGGCATAAATTCAAATTGATTATGAGAAATCTTCGTAATACGTCTTAAACTATGTTCAATTACCCTCTCCCATAACTTTAAAGTATGACACATCAATTTAATTCCTCTATAATTTGCACACTCTTGTGCATCTCCTTTATTCTTAAAAATGGGGACCAAAATGCTCTTTCTCCACTCCTCGGGCATCTTTTTTGTTTTTAAAATAATATTAAAAAGTTTAGTAAGCCGTAAACCCCCAAATCACCTAAACATTTCCACACTTCAATTGGGATATCATCGAGTCCTACGGACTTTCCCCCTTGGTTTTCTTTAAAGCCTCATCAACTTCTTTTTTACTAATGTGACGGAAAAAGTGAAAAGTTTTATTATTATTAACGATATTAAGATCACTAAGGTCGATCGTACTTTCGACATCATCATTAAAAAGTTTATCGAAATAACTCACCCACTCTATGTTGAATATCTTTTTCTAAGAAATGACTTTTTGATTTTCATCTTTAATACACTTTACTTGAGTTAAATCTTTACTTTTCTTTTCTCTTTGTTTGGCTAGTTTATACATATATTTTTCACCTTCCTTAGTATCTAACATGTTATAAAGATCACTAAAAGCAGAATTTTTAGCGTCACAGATTATTCTTTTACACTCCTGTGAGCCATTTTATATTTTTTTCAATTTTCTACGCTTTTACATTTAAACCAATTTTTATAACATAACTTCTTATATTTTATCTTTTCTTACACATTACTATTCCACCACCAACTATTTTTATTTATAGAAAATTTTCTTTTGATTCTCCAAGATCATCTTTATCAGCTTGTTTAATAGTATTAGTTAATTTTTCCCACATAACATTTGCGTCTTCGTAGAGCATCCCAAATATTTAAATCTTGAATTTTACTCATAAAAATAATTTTATTTGTGTATTTTAGGTGCCACCATCTTATTCTACGATGTTGAATCCTAGTATTCTTTATTTTACAATTCTTCATCTTAAAATCTAGAACTCAATAATCGATGTTAGGTACTTAATTGCTCACTTGGAATGACCTTACAATCCTTACAATCTCGACGATCTCTTCTTCTCATAAGAAAATAATTAATTTGTGTTTTATTAGATCCAATTCTTATAAGTAATAAGATCGTTCATCTCTTTTCTTGAATAAAGTATTAGTAATAATCATATCATACGCTAAAACGAAATCTAAAATGCGCTCTACCTTCTTCATTAATCGCTCCATAACTGTAGCCTACTATGAATATTTCGAAATCTTTTACCACTCTACTCGACATGTCCATTTAAATCTCCTCCAATAAAAATTTTTTCTTCGAGGAGTATCGAGTGTATTAAGTCTTCTAAATCATTCAGAATTTATCTTTGTAGTCTATATCTAAACCAACTCAGAGAAGCATAAAGACTTATAATATTAAAAATCTTAGTATCGATAATAATCTTAAGTCGCTATAATTCTATCTCCAACTCTATTAATTTTAACAACATTATCTTTCAAACTTTTATCTATAATTATACCTACACCATTTCTAAGTACGACTCTTACCGTAATACCATAGTTTAAAACCTAAATTATCAATTTCCTTAGCTTTTTCTCCAACCCATTTAGTTTCTCGAATACATATGATATTTATCTTTCTATGGATCATAATATCAACCAATTCCATTAATTTACCATGTAGAAGTACCTATATTCCGAGATCTTATCCTAATACTAAGTATCATGGACTAACTTCTTTACCCGCATCCGTCCGTAATGTGGGAACCCTCGCTTACTTCGACACTACACCGGGCGTCGGTGTAGCGGCCCTCGCACACTTTCCACCGTATTCAAGCCATACAACGCGTCGCTTCTGGGGACGCCCCAGCACTTACACAATGATCAAAAGGATTCATGTCATGATTTTTTTTCGACAAGTTTTACGCTGGATGTCGACTACCTAACGCAACCCTCCACTTTTCACATCCGGGCTACAAAAATAAGCCCCTTCAGAAAATTACAGTAAAATAAGCTCCTTACTACAAAAATATAAGAGGTCAAGATTTATATTTTCTAATAATTAACCAATCTAAGTCGTCAATTTGTAGGGCTACTGAAAAATAAGTAGTCATGATCTTTGATAATAAATATATGAAGTTACACAACAACAACGACCATAACAACAAAGCTTTTATCCCACTAAATGAGATCGGCTACATTAATCCTTCTTCTCCATTGCATCCTATTATGTGAACAACAATAGAAAAGAAAAATCAACCCCAATAATACGGCAACATTTTTTAAACAAAGCATAGGTATTAGAAGATGTCAGCACCAACTTGACTCACCTATAGTCCAACATATGTAATCCATATGGATTAATATCAGTAAAATATTAAATATTTAATTTGACCAATTGCCTCATTAGAGGAGATCAAAAGCAATGATATTTTGTCCATTATTTGGATGTACAAATATTAAATAAGAAAGCCAATATATGGTAAATAGCAAATCAAAAGATAATAACTTCAATTTATCTATTCATTCAGATCCAACCCAGAACAAAACAAATCCACTAAAATAGCAAAGTAATATATGTTCAAAGCCAGGCAATTTATTCCTCATTCAGTAGTAACGTACTGAAAAATAAGTCAGGAGGAGAGAGTAAATATTGATATTTTTTTCTTTACTCATATGAACCCCAACTCAATTCAGACAATCATGGATAAGCTTAAAAAAACTTAGAATATTACTTATCCAATAAAACTAATACATGCAATACCAAGAGCAAGGCAACCAACACCTATCTCCCCTCAACATTGCATTGTTGAAACACCATGCACCGCTGAACCCTAAATTTGGTAATTTTGTATTTATAAACACATTCTCAAATAGTTGTGTACTTGTAAACACATAAGAAAATGAATAAACTTTTATAAATCATTTAAGCATTTTTAATGATCGCAAGAATTATTGCATTGCTTTAAAATTTTATGCTTTAAAACTCACCAAATATATTCCGGCACTGAACCTGAAATCCAGCCGTATTACTAATTCCCATTGTTCTTATCCTGTAAATCAAATTAGCCATCTCAGAAAATAGAATTTTCATTCATGCAAGAAAGAATGAACAATTTTGATAAATATTTCCACTAGCTTGTTATTCTGATCACTATAGCCGTTTGAAGCTATTAACATGAGCATACTCTTATTTCCTCCTGAACTGTCTCTCTGAAAGTGATTGGAGTAATTCACTATTGTTTGCTGGATGACCCTCTCTGAGAAGGCATTCTGCAAGAGTAATATGGACAAGATCATCAGGCTTCACGCCCCTCACTAACATCTGATCAAAGAACATAATTGCTCTATTTAATTGTCCAGCTTTACAGTACCCATGTATAAGAATTCCATAGGCCACGACATCAGGTAACAATCCCCTGCTAAGAGCGTCGTGAAAAGCTTGTGAAGCTTCTTCCAAAAGACCTTCCTTGCACAAGCCATTAATAAGAACACTATAACTAACAATATTTGGGGAGATGTGATTTCTCAACATTTCTTCATGAAGAGCAATTGAATTTTCCATCCTCTGCATTTTGAAGTAGCCATCCATCAAACAGCTATATGTTACAACATTAGGCAGGGAACCTTGCTCAACCAACTTATTAAAAAATAGCACAGCTTCATCCAGGTTGCCTTCTTTACATAAGGCATCTATCAGAATGGTAAAAGTTACTACATTAGGCTTAAGACCTTCTCGCAACAAGTTTTGATAAAGCCCAATAGCTTTATTTATTTTCTTTACGGAACAAAAACCACTCATCATTGTGTTATAAGTGACAATATCAGGTTTCAAACCCTTTCGAAAGAGCTTCCCAATCAGCTTCAGTAGCTCTTCGACAAGACCTTTCTTGCAAAGACCATTGATGAGAACATTATAAACATAAATATGAGGATGAGTGTTGGTTCCATACATCATGTCACACATCTTCATTCCAGCTAACACATTATTGTTCTTACAGAGGCCATCAATAAAAATGCAATATATCATGCTATCTAGAATAAAACCAGTCTTCATCATCCTGAAGAAAAGCATAGCTGCTTCTAGAAACCTCCCTTCGTTTTCCATCCCTTTCATAAGCAATGTGAAGGTGGCCACATCTGGAAACAGGTTATGCACTTTCAATAACCTGTAAGTCTTCAAGGCATTTTCTAATTTTCCCAATCTGCACCACCCATCAATCAAAGCATTATACACCATTATGTTAGGTTCTGAAACTGTCTTGAGAAGAAATCTAAGAGCATCCACTGTTCTCCCAACTTTGCACAAACCCTTAATAAGCAAAGAATGTACAACCACATCTGGGGTGCAACCACTGGCCATCATATGTTTATACACAATAAAAGCTTCTTGCAAATCACCTAAATTGCAACACCCATCTATAAGGCTGCTATAGGTTAAAACATTTGCCTCAAGTCCTTGCTTCAGCATCCTCGAAAATACTCCAAATGCTTCAAGAATGTAACCATTCTGACTTAATCCATTCATCAGTGTGCTATAACTTACAACATTGGGTGCCACCTCTTCCTTCAACATTTTGTTTAATACTTTGCAGGCCTGTTCCATATCACCAACCCTAACATAGCCGGCAATAAGAGAGCTGAAAACAATAACATCTGGCTTAATCCCATGCTTCAAAGCCGTGTCAAGCATCTTAGATCCCACATCTACTCTACCTTCCTTACAAAATCCATCAATAAGAATAGAATACATTATCAAATCTGGCTTAATTCCCTTTTTCAACATTATCTCCAAAACTTCAGATGCATCATCTAATCTACCCACACGACAAAAACAACGAACTATTATACTATAGGTGACCACAGTGGGTCCTGGTCCCTTTTCCACAACTAAACAGAACAAA
The DNA here is from genome assembly GCA_022702705.1 of Papilionanthe hookeriana x Papilionanthe teres. Taxonomy (NCBI): domain Eukaryota; kingdom Viridiplantae; phylum Streptophyta; class Magnoliopsida; order Asparagales; family Orchidaceae; genus Papilionanthe; species Papilionanthe hookeriana x Papilionanthe teres. Next base: position 16,532,478 of record CM040427.1, read on the forward strand.
TCAAAAGCAGCAGAAACTTGATTCCCAACGCATAAGTCATTCAATAATCGATTCACAATGTAAATTGTAGGTAAAACACCAATTTCAGCCAAATTTCTATGAAAATTCAGCATCTTTACAACTTCCCCTCTCTCAAATAACAAACTCATCACGGTCAGATACTCATCATCCAATTGTTGGAAATTTTCCAAAATTCTAGTGCCTTCATCTCTACCCGATAAAGGATAAAGAAAATCTTGAAGAAAAGCCCTATGAAAACTAATTGTTTCATTGGATTTCATGATAGCTCTTGTTGGTTGATGGACTCCAAAACAAGCCCTGAAAAAAAGTATGATGAATCTGGTATCAAACTTAGTTAAAGCACAATCCATTTAAGGAAGCACCCACCCAGTAAATTACTAAACTAGAAAAGCATAAGGTTGACTTCATATATCAAATTGAAGTTTATTTCATTACACGCACTTTTTATGCAAATCACGTTCCAGTGCAGCATTATAATAAGAGAAGACTGATCTATGCAACTCCAAGGAGAGAATAAAAGAGAACAAACACTATAGTTTCTTAAATCAATGCTACCACAGAATGATAAAAAAGATCAAGTGCAATAAAATGGCATACACAATGCAATTCCTGAAGGAAAAAGGTTGCTGATAAGTATATGCATAAACATTAAAAAAAGGATTGATGCGGAGAACGTAGGGAAGGTCCGGCCTGACTAAACCAGCTACGCGATTCAGAGGAAGAAGGCTCTAGGTCCAGAAGGAGGCTGGAATGGCCATTCCTCTTTCATGGGCGGGAATTATTCCCCCCTTCCTTTCTGTTTTCCCACCTATATATCTATTATAAATGTGTGTTTGTTATCTTAGGGTTTAGTTTTATCTTTCAGATTTCAGAATTCTGTCCAGCTTGTCATTTGTGGTTGTTTTTCAGCATAGGGCTGTATCCAAAAGTAAGAAGGTACGCCGGCTATAACTCGTCAAAGGGAGAGATCATTTCCAAAGGTTTGAGGGGTGCTCCGGTAACTAGACCCCGCGGGAATATTTATCTTCCCCAACTTCCCTCCGCAGTCACCCCCTTCCCTGGTTTCTAGCCGCCAACCTCCAAGACCTCTTCCCCACCTTCGTGTTGTATCGCTAACCATCTCAGCAATCTCACAGCTGTCCACCACTCATTTCGTCTCGCCCTAGCCAGAGTCATGTTGTGTTGTATTTCCTTTTCCTGATTTGAGTCTTAATTGTAAACCTATTGTTTTGGTGTAATAAAATAAGTATTCCTATTGTGAGTTGGGTTAATTCCAGTATTAGGGGCATTGCATATCTTCCTAATAAGTATAGTTTCAAAAGCCAACAATACATGCCAGCTGGATTCTAATGCTCCAATTGGTATACAGCAAAAAGAAAGCAATTTCAGTCATACTCTACCAGGACCCATTTCCATTGTTAGCTCATGCTTTTTCATCAGAATTAAAGAAAGACGGGGCGTATTAGAAGTATGACTCGAACACTTTTAGAAATCAATCCTCCATTCTTAGGAGGAATGGTTCCAGTCAAAATTTCCAACTATGAAGTAAGAGAATTCTAAAAAAAAAGACTGTTTTATATAAAGTAATAAAAGAACTTGTATTCTTTTCATTCCATGAACGCAAAGATTCTCATAATTTTTTTTACAAAATATAAAATAACAAGAAAAGTAGAATTACTTTAATTTTTTAATCAAGGGACTCACAATAGCCAAAAAACATCCTTATAGACAACACGTCAGCCACGAAAATAATTCATCCATGAATCTGACATGAAATCTGTTAATTAACAGTACATAATAATACTTTCGTCTATGGATTCATCTTTAAGATTTTCAAGTAGCTGCCAACTGTTTCAAGCCGACATTATGAATTCTCTTTCTCTGTTCACATTTATTGACCATTATATGTGTTGTTAATTTTACTTTAAGCAATTCTTTATTCACAACTTAAGTTTCTCTTAGGAATTCATTTCACTTTTTTTTCTCTTCAAAACCCTAGCACAAATGAAAAAAATGCAACATGTGTGCATCCCCTACATGGCTTTACGACTATAAGCAGCACACCAGCATAGCAGATTATCCGTCAACATAAGAGTGGCAGTGACTTTGCTTCATATAGAACAGTAAGGCATTACCAAATGAAGCTATCATCATAATAATCCCACCATTCCAATAATGATTTTGGGTAGACTTTATGAATCCATCTTTTTCATCCATTTATGTTGAATTCTCAGCAGGTTATTTTTGGTTTATACAAAACTTCACATTAGCTAATTATCTTCAGTTAATACCTTTCATATTTAGCTAATATTTAGCTTACCCGTAAGTGAATTTTTTTTGCTCTTCACTGCACATGCTGCTTAAAGGGGCCACATTTTATAATCTTATCTTTCAGAGGCTTCCTTCAACATCTTCATTGTCCATCCTAACTTATCATAAATCCTAGCAGTCTAATTACTGCCACATATAAAATAGGTATTATAAGATTTATAATGGCAATCAAATCACAATCAAATTTCTAGCCATTGTTACTTATTATTTCGTACCTATTAGCTTTAATTCCCTCATTATGTATTTCCTTCCTTCTTTGCTTTATTCTATTTTATTCTTTTCCTACTTATTTTATTTTGTTTTATTTCTTTTCTATGTTATGCCTATTGTAATTGGGTTTAAATACCCTCTCTTCTATCAAAAAGATTATATTGGTCTGTTCTAAATTTCAACATATTATCAAAGCCTAACCCTAAATCCAGCAGCCCCGACCTCCACTGCCGATTCCATAGCCGCCACCTCAACCACCTAGCCGGCGGCCTCCTCCGCCGGGTCCAGCGAACTTAAGGAAATCTGTGGTTCAAGTAGCCACCGGTCATATTCCTGTCCGCCTGAATCCAACCTGTTCTACGGTTCAAACACCAGCGTTTGTGTCATTCTTGTCCGCTATTCCTACACAGCAGCAGCTGTTGTAGGATCCAGGTTCTGCAGGTCAACTTGTTCAGCCCCTGTTCAATCTGTCTGTCGCTGTTGTTCTGCAGGAATCCTACTGTTGCCTCTATTCTGTTCGATAGAATCACAGGATTATGCTTATTATTCGGTAAAATCTCAGATTCCTACTATTGTCGCTGTTCCGCAGGAAGGATTTCTGCAGCTGATCTGTCTTGCAATTCCGGAAGCTGTATTTGTTTGCCGTGCTTCTACCAAAATTCAATGATGGCTCAAAACCACAACAACATATCCTTTCGCACAGTAAGAATTAAGGCTGATTTTTTTAATGAATCACCCTCAGAAGGTGTTATTGACTCCAAAACCCGCTCCCATGCTGACCAGAGGATTGGAAAGCAACTTGAATTTCTTAATCACAACCCATAAACTGAACAGCAGTAACTTTCTTCAATGGTCCCAAGGGGTGTCTTTATTCATTAAAGGACGTGTGAATTTTGTTTACCTTACAGGTGTGGTTTGTGAGCCTCCAACGACTGATCCAGCTTATGGAGCTTGGGAAGTGGAGAACTCCATGGTAATGTCGTGGCTGATGATCTCCATGGAGACTGCAATTGGTCGTTCACATATGTTCCGCCCTTCAGCTATTTCTCTCTGGATTGCATTCTATGATACCTACTCGGATGTAGGAATTTCGACCAACCCTTTGAGGTATCTAAGAAGATCCGGGAGGCAAAACAGGGGTCGAGAACAGTGGCCCAGTACTATAATGACCTTATTGCATTATGGATTGAATATGACTTGTACTAAGACTATGCTTGGGATTCTCCCACTAACTTACCCCTCTTCCAGAAGATCGTAGAAAATGATCATATGTTCTAATTCCTTGTTGACTTTAACTAAAGATCTTGACGGGTTTTGGGGTCGTATTCTTGGTTGGGATCCTCTTCCTTCTACTCGCACTACTTTCACCGAGATTCGTCGAGAAGAATGCAGAAGATTTTTCATGCTCGGCACTTCTACACCTTTAGCTAAGATATCCGCTTTGATCTCAAATAGTGCCAAGCCCTCGTTGATGCCAACTCGGACTGCTCACCCCACTTGTGATTCTGTCACAATCCCAATCACACTCAGAGCAAGTGTTGAAAAATTTGGGGAAGCAAGCATACAAACCATTAAAAAAATCTATATGAGTGTTGATGTCTTCTTTTGAAAGTGTTCCCTGTTTTCCTAGCTCCAAATGAGACAATATCCCCTATCCTACTCCTAAGGATGTTCCCACCATTGTGCCCACCTAAAGAGTCCCCTGTCCCTGTGAGTTCACCATCCGACGAGTTCTTGGATACAGTGAGTGCACCATCTCCTCCTTCCACTATCCATGCCTGCACTCGGTGCACCCATTCCAATTTTCCTACTTTGGAACACGCTACCTCCTTACAAGACCTTGACTCCACTCCGGGCGACATCCTCAACACAACCCCTCCTCCAAATGAGGAGGTTAGTTCTCCGAGTAAGGCATGCAATCAAACATACTCCCTCTATTCTATAGCAAAATATGTCTTTTTCCATAATTTATCACCGAGCTACAGAGCATTTGCCACTATACTGACGGATCATCAGATCCTAGCTACTATTTGGGTTGCTCTTTCTGATCCAGCCAGGAAAACAGCAGTAACGTAGGAGATAAATGCCCTTCAACGAAACCATACATGGGACGTTGATCTGCCTCAGGGTAAAAATTTGTAGGGTGCCGACAGATTTTTAGCACTAAATTCAACTCTAATAGATCCTTTGAACGTAACAAGATACGATTGGTTGCCAAAGGGTACTCACAGGCATATGAAATTGACTATGAGGAGACATTTTCTCTAGTGGCTAAGTTAAACACTATTAGGATCTATTTGTGCTTTGTAGTCAATCTGGATTGGATTTTATTCCAACTAGATGTCAAGAATGTGTTTTTGAAAAGAGAGCTTACAGAAGAGGTATACATGTCTCTTCCTCTTGGCTTTGACTCTACTGCCTCCAAAAGGCAAGTGTGCAAGCTGTGAAAGTCTCCCTATGGGCTAAAGCAACCCTCTAGGGCCTAGTTCGGCAAATTCACAAAGGTAGTAATGGGTCATGGTTTTACCCAAGCTCAATCGGATTACACTGTCTTCTTTTGGCATTCCTTCAATGGTCAAGTAATTATCCTAATTGACTATGTTGACAATATTATTCTTACAGATAATGATCTACCAGCATTAAAGCTCTAGAAAGACATTCTAGCTTAAATCCTTTGAAATGATGAATATGGGTTCTCACTGATACTTCTTAAGCATGGAAATAGCTCGATCATCTCGGGGCATTTGTCCATCTCAGCGTAAATATGTGAATGACCTCTTGAAAGAAAACAACTTTTTTTCTATGCAAACCAATGACTGCCCCAATGGATCCCAATGAAAAATATCTAGCATACACAATGTTGTGCTTGTCAATAAAACTCACTATCACTGCATCATGGGGAAACTCATTTACTTCGCCTATACTCGCCCAGATATATAGCACGTAGTTGATATAGTGAGTCAATTCAAGCATGACCCCTATGAGCACCATCTCCAAGCCGTCCACCGGATTTTCCACAATTTAAAAAGAACGCTGAGTTCAGGTTTGTTTTTCTCTCGCCACACCTCTCAATCAGTTGATGTTTATATTGATGTTGATTGGGTCGGGTTGGTTCATGACCAGCATTTCACCCCTGAGTATCGCTTCATTCGTACTGGCAAATCCGATCACATCGAAAAGCAAAATACGATCGCGGTTGCTCGTAGTAAGGCTGAGTTCGAATTTCGGTCCATGGATTGGCGATCTGTGAAGCCCTTTGGTTATGCATCATGCTCTGTGAACTTCGTATGTCAACATTTGTCTCACTGCAACTATTTTGTAATAATAAGGCCGCATCAGCATTGCTCACAATCCAGTTCAGTATGATCATAACAAACATGTGAAGATTGAAAGAATTTTTAGTAAAGAAAAAATGAATCCAGGAAAAATTATCTTTTGTACCCTTCAGTGGTGAATTAGCAGATATCCTCACCAAAAATCCTCCCCGACGTTTATTCAATGACTTCAAATTCGAGTTGAACATGATTGATATATATGTTTCAACTTGAGCGGTATTAAATTTATAACGGCAATCAAATCCCCGACCATTATTACTTATTATTTCATGCCTATTAGCTTTGATTCCCTCGATATGTATTCTTTTTTTGTTTTATTCTTTTTCTATTATTTCATTTTGTTTTATTTCTTTTCTTTGTTGTGCCTTTCGTACACAAAATAGGACGCAATGAAGAAAAAGGATTCATGTAGCCGACCCCACTTAGTGGGATTAAGGCTTTGTTGTTGTTGTTGTTGTTGTTGTGCCTTTCGTAATTGGGTTTAAATACTCCATCTTCTATCAATAAATTTGTGTTGGTCTATTCCAAATTTCAACAATATTAGCAATGTTCTAGTTATCCAACAATAGGCTTACCACAACATAGTTAGTATCACTTTATAAAGCTAACCCTTTCAGTAACACAGCAATATTCTTCCATCACATACTTCAGGGAACTACTCACACTTTAGGAATCTAGGGTTTCTCAAGAAATGCCAACAAATCCACCTTAAAACAAAAAACAAACTATAACAAACACTAACCACTTCGAGTTAAATCCTCACAAACTATAAGTTATACCCTCCTCTATAAACTTATTCTTTTGTATAATACAGTTAAAAAACTTTAAGCTATTGCAAATATAAATAACTTAATATTACTATATTATAGATTAACCATTTTTAATTTTATCTGCATTGAACATAGAGACAAGGTATTGAACTCTGGTACTTTGTTTTGCCAATCACATGCTCATCATCATCATATTTATCTTTAGCATTATCCCAAGGAATATGGAGTAACTTAATGAATCATTGTTTTCTATTCATGATTATTTAGTTATTACCGAGAAGCTAACATATTATTCACAAAGAATTTTAAATAATTTTATCTATGTTAACTTAGATTTACCCCTTATTTTCTAACAGATTGATATTAATTTATAAATTCATCTAGTCAGTGCATTTTCTACCTTTGTTGTGCAAATAAAAATCATCTAAATCTACTCTTAACTACTTCGATAGATTTCACACCAATCTTCCATCTAATATAATCATTACTTAATTTATCCTTCACAGTTGTCCTACAAATTCATTCTAACATTCTATAATACTAAATTTAGCTATCAAAAAATTTGCTGCCGCACAATACTCAAATCAATACAATTGTCTATGTGATTTAACAAATACAAGTTTAAGGCTTTGTTTGGCACCACGTTTTTTGCACGGTGCGGCACCGAGCGCGGAAAATAATTGTTTGGCGCGCGACTTCGCGGCCGAACGACGGAGAAGCGGGCGAAAAGCGGACCGCGGGATAAACCCCGCAGTGCCAGCTTTCGCATATGATATGCGCGAAATTGCCCCCGGAGTCTTTCCTTCCCGCGTTCATTCTTCTTCCCGCGCGACGCTGTCTGCTTCGCCATCTCGAGCCCTAGCGTCTGCCGGTCCGCCGTTCCTGATCGTCTCGCGAAGCCTCCTCAACCCGGCGCTCCTTCCTCCACCGTTGTCAGAATCGCGATCAGGCTTGCGCGTCCGCCTCCTCCAGGTGCCTTTCGTTCGCGTTCGCTTTGTTTAGCAGTTTGCCTCCTCCAGGATTTTGCAGGAACGCCGATATTTACTTCTTTCGCGTTCGCCTTTCTTTCGCCTTCGTCCTCCTGGTATAAACTTCGCATCTCTTTACTTTCTCAAATCTACAAAACACGTCAAAATTCATTCTTATTTATCTATGCAATGGCAGGACAGTATAGTTAAATATCTGCAAGGTTTACAATATTAAGTTTGAAGGTAGATCCAATAAAGCTCCAGAAATTTCAGCTGCATAAAAATTGGGAACAAAATAAGCTACACATAATTTTTTTATGTTGTAGCAGTAACATACCCATTTACATTAATCAAATCTTTTTTTTTTTTGGAAAAAAACGATGGCAACAAGGACAAAATTTCAAATCTTTTCTTTTTGGATAAAAACGATGGCAAACAGGACAAAATTTTAGTACTCATTCGCAAAAAAAATTCATATATCTTAGGGAGTATAGTCTCATCATTTGTGTGAACTTCCCATAGCTCTCTGATCCAGAATCATGTAAGAATCAATTAAATTATACCCCCATAAAATGATAAAATTATGAAAAAATGAATCTTCCTTCCACCCACCTTTCTAAAATTGATTATAATCAGTATATCTACGCCAATGAGAATAAAAGAGATGGCAGTTTGAAATTTTATTGTGGACTGAAGCGCATAGAGTGAATGCAAAATTGTACTTTCATTTCAGCAACGTGCTTCCACACTTTTGTAGTTTGAGAAGTGCTTGATTTTTTCTATGGTATTGGAAGCCCCTTTCTGGTAATGTTGCCAGTTATGATTGCAGTGCTCGTATGATAAGATGATGAGTGACCCATAGCATTCAAAGAAAGCTCAGTGCTGCTACTATTTTCAACTTAGATCAGCACAAGTTTACATTTGTTCTTGACTTAACAGTCAATAGTTTGATTAGCATAGAGGGACTATTTAGCTGCTGTCACAGGACCCAAAATTTTGCACAAGTAAACAGCACCTACTCCACATCTTATCCAATTCTCACGCAATATTCAGCTTTCAGCTATGCATCGCTTTCAGTTTTGCATTGCTAGGAATTTGGCTTTTCCGGAGAAAATTACTGTTTTTTATTGCTTTCATTAGATTGGGCATATCTGGTTAAGAATTAAGTGGTATCCCTGCAATATTCCTATAAAAAAGTTTAGATTTGTAAATTTGTAAGAATATCGTGGTATGTTAATTCAGCTTTTCATGTAATCAACGCTGATATGGTTTCAGTAGTATAATTCACCTAAATCTTTCATTTCAAATAAAAAAAAACACCATTTTAACTTTAAAAAGTGAAGTTTATGTGTTAGATATGTAACTACATAAAAATTGAGTGATTTATATGTAATCTTCCATAAAAACAGCATTCTTTTTTCCTTGATTTATTGTTAGTCTTAAATGAAGTTGAGAAGGCATGCACATAGGAGCTTATGGCAGATAAATTAAGGAGTACTAATATATTTCATCTACTTCATTCTATACATCTACATCCTAGTCCGTCTTGGTTTCATGTACTAATTATAGATTTTTGTTTTCATTTTTATAAATTTTCTTGCATAGTAAAGCTCTATTAGAAACTACATCCGGTCCATCTTGGTTTCATGATCTCGAGCGTTTTCTTTTAATGCATAAACTTCATATTTATGTTCTCGATGTTATTTATTCTATCATCTTTCTAATGTCTAATCGTATTTAGTGTTGTGTTTGTTGACTTTGTTGTCGATAAGTATTAACGAACACTAAACCTGTAGAGAGGTTATTACACTCCGCATCATGGGAAAAAGATATCAAAATAATATTTTGTGATATCTCGCATTAAAGAATTGATCGTGGAAATAGGTCTCGTCTTTTTCGATAAGGAAGGTTCGGAAAATATCGTTAGGAATTTCGGATAAAACACCTGGCAGTGATTATGAGAGTGCCAGAATCGAAAAATAAGTGGACCAACTGAAGATGATCTGAAACTTTGAAGGACTCGAAAAGTGGATTTACTGGTCTCTGTTGGATCCAGTGAAACGAACGATTCGTGGCATCCGAGTAATGTGGACCGAAAGACTTACAGGTGAGCATTGCTATTTAATTTAATTGTTCTTTCAATATATAGTTTATTCTTAATTGGATGTTTATCATTTTCAATGTAGGTGGTGCCCAATGCAAAGCGTTGTTTGTGTGAACTATGATTTATCTTTCTAATTTCATGCAAATGTCTCCTTTTCTAATTTCATGCAAATGTCTCCTTTTCTAATTTCATGCAAACTACATTGTACCTTTCAAACTTCATGTTGTCTTCTCCTTTTCTAATTTCTTGCAAACTAGGTTATATCTTTCTAATTTCATGCAAATTTTAGCTTTTGTAATTTCACGCAAACTTTATTGTGTCTTTCTAATTTGAAGTCTAAAACTCTCTTAAACTAGCATCGACTCACTATGGATGCGAATAGAAGAAGACGGATATCGGTCCAAATGATTCACGCGTAAGAAAGTCGCAGAGGATGTTTTCGACGGTAATGCGTACGATGTACGAGTACTACAACTCATACATCGATCGGTCCCCATGCATGACATCTTCCTATTTCGGCGATAAACGGGCTGGAGAGTTATCATGCGGGCACTCTGACAAGATCCAAGTAATATGTTTCGGATGAGCCGGATAAGTATTTATCGATCTTCCGGAATTACTTGTAGGAGCTCATGGACTTAACGGATCTTCGAGAACCTCTCGCACGGAGGTGCTCGCAATAACACTATTTATTTTATCCCAAAATCGATCTATGCGAGGAGCGATGGAGCGATTTCGACACTCCTCCGAAACAATAAGCGGATATTTCTCAATCGGATTGAGCGCACTTGTTAGCTTATCCTCTCATATCATCGAACCCTTGGATTATAGGTTCGAGCGGACACCCACCGAGATATCACAAGATGCGCAATATATGCCATTTTTCGAAGTATTTTTCTTGGATGTGATATAATTAATTAATTTAAACTCAAATCTAACATTAACTCAACTGAGATCAGATATCAATGCAATTGATGGAACACATGTTGACGCACTTATCTCAAATAACGACAAGGCCGTTTTATCGGTCGTTGTGGAAGTCTCTACCCAAAATATAATGGTCGTCTGTGAAACATGTCATGTACTTGCTTGTTATATTGGCTGGCGAAGACAGCGCATGCATACGATCGAGCTTTTTAAATCGCGACGCGGGATCCTATAAGAACTTTCCATATCCACCTGCAGTACGCTTGGGATCGACATCATTATGTCCTTAGACGAATCTCAATACTAATCGTTCCTTTCATCGTGAAGATCTACTTGGTCGATGTTGGTTATCCATCTGCTGACGGGTATTTAAAGCTATTTCCGATACTAAGATACTACATTCCGGACTTCGCACGTGTAGAGCTAACGTTACACGATGCAGAAAGGAAACGTTTAATAAACAACATTCATCATTACGTGGTATCATTGAGAGGACGTTCGGTGTGTGGAAAAAAATGGGTGATACTATGTGATAGCGCCTCCTTACAGTGCTCTCAAAACAGCGTGCAGGTGTCAGGCTTACTGATCAGCTCTCCATAATTACATTCGGAGACATAATTCTGTAGTGATATCGACTTCCGTTTGGCGGAAGAGGATCGAAGCACATGTGCTGCTGAAGCATTCGAGTATCGTGTAGGTCATTCTTTGCCACAAGAAGATAATGAGGCTTCCACTAACTGTACCGTAGACGGTGAAGGTGCAGGCGAGATGGCAGAGCTAAGAGAACGAATTACTGATGCGATAGTGAGCGTATAATTGGAAATGTACGGGAAAGATTCGTTTTTTGAATTTAATTCTCAACCAGCTTGTTCTCTTTATTTTTTGGTTGGTTTGTGCTGCTGACGAGGAGAGCCATGGGTAGCTGATGGGAGTGTAGTACGCTATGGCACTGATAAAATAAAGAGAATAGTATACCAACATCGTAAATGTATTATCGAGGTTTACTCGATAATACATTTACGATAAGCAAATTTTATTCTATAGCAACAATTTGAGAGGACGAGGGAGGTTGCAAATATTATTCCGAGTTTTTCGGATGAGAAGCCAATGGTTGTTCTCTCGCATGGGAAGCCGATGGTTTGTTTATATGCTCATTCTTATTACGGTGACGGCGAATGAATTAGGAGTAGAGAAGGCAACCATATCGAGTGAATTTTGTTTAAGCGTTTTCATAGATGAAGCATCCTGCAATTATATAGGTTTTTCCCGGCTTTAACATGATGTTATATCGATGGCAATGGTTAATGTTTATTTCGAAACCATGGTTCTCGGACGGAAATAAAACTTAATTGATTTTATATACTTCGGGAAAGAATTATTGTGCTTGTAAATCTTAAACCATACGTAAATCTAAAGAGTTTGTTTATATGTTCATAAAAGGTTGTAAGATCGCGAAATGGAGCAGACTTCCCACGACCTCAAGTCGTTCTACCTTTGTAATATCTTAACCTTTAGAATGTGAAATACGTTATGCATATTTGTAAGAATTGAAGTTTTGGTGTTATATATGTAAATACATAGGAATTGATTGGCATGTATGTATATCTTGATAAAAAAATTAAAATTTAGGTGTTAGACATGTAATTACATAGGAGTTGACTGGTATTTATGTAATTATTTAAACGAGGGCGAAGTACTATTTGATTTTTATATGAAGGCGCATTGCTTAGAGTTTAAATACATCTTTACATTGCAGGCACATTTTTTCATTTTTTGGGGCACTTTACATACCACACAATTCTTATTGTATTTCCATATCTAAGCACCTAAACATTTATATTTATTTCATCGAACTATTGCATTAAATCTAAATATAGAAGTTTTGATGTTAGATATGTAAATACAAAAAAATTTTGTGGTGTGCATGTAAATTTTTATGAGTCCGGATGCTAAAGTGACAACAGTCTAAATAAAATATTTTTTAAGCACGGTCTGTTCTGTTTAGAAATAAATTTCTGCTGCTAAAGTTACGGGAATGTGGCGCTTAAATTCATTTTCTAAACAGTTTTATAATACAGGGGCATGATGGTCATTTTTCCTGAAACAGTTGCTCGATAATTGTTTTCAACAGTATGCACTAAACAGACAATTAACTTCCTCATAATTGCTTCCCACAGTGTTTCTAGCCAAGACTATTCTGGAATTGAAAAGACTGAGAAGTATCGACCTTGCGCCAAACGAAGTCTACAGTCTACTGTACTGTATCTTGCTTGGGAAGTTGTTGCGGGAAGTTGTGCTCACTGTTTGCGCACTCTTGTGAAAATAATGTGGTCAGTCGTTTCGAAAAAATGACAATGTTACCCTCGTTTGCTACTAGCTCGTTTAAAAGAAGACTGTAAGCGCCACATTCCCATAACTTCAGAAGCAAAAAGAGTTATAAAACAGAAACTAATACAGGGAAATGAGAAATCTGAAGCTCAAATTCGCCTTTATGCCATAAAAAAATACTAACATAAATTGTGATAACAGGTGAAAAAATCTTTGAATCGAGGCTTTATAGGACTTTCCAAGAGTGATGGGTATTAATGGCCTCATAGATAAAATAAAAAAAAGATAGAAATTAACAAACCTAAAAAGCCCCGATCTAGCTTCAAAGAAAACCACAAATGCACGGGAGGAGAGGGAACATGAATAACCGAGGCCGACGGCTTGCGAGATGACCAGCTCGGAACCGAATAGAGCGATTTAATTTCAAGCTTTCGCCGATCGATCCCCTTGTTCTTCTCTCGCTCTCTCTCTCTCTCTCTCTCGCCGGCATCGCGGGCCTTCCCTTTGGAGTAGGGAACGGAGTAAGGATCGTGGCGACGAGGTACAGGAAATCATGAAAAGTCGGCCGCGGGGTATAACCCGCGCCCCGCTTTTTGCTGAAATCGGCCCACGCGGCGCCCTCGCAGCTCCCCTGCCGCCGCGCCAAACGCATGAAAGCAGCGGCAGCTTGCCGCGCCGCTCTCCCACAGCTGCGTCAAACGAGCCCTAAGTCTCCATAGCTGCTTCTAATCACACATCACTCCCGAGGCTCTTTTCCATTTACGGTCTTTTTGGCAAACCTGCATATTATTTATAATCTGCTTATGTTAGCATTAACTCGACAATCTGATAATCCTGATAAGTTCTTCATTGTTGTATGAGCTTATTAAAACAGTTTATTTGCAGTTGTTTATGGATAAATGAAGATTATACCCATGTTTAGTAATGTTGCTTACAACAAAACTATCTGTGCCAAAAAATTGATAAAACAAAAACAGAAACCATTACATATCAGTTTTAAAAAATAAGATAGAATCCTCACTTTCTCATGAGCATCCAAAGTAATACAATAAAGAGAAAAACAATTACAACTACAATTAAAAATATTAAAATCTTTATTTAAAATCCTAACGACGTATGTCACCAACTGCACTGTCCTCCTGGGAAACCATTGTACCCTGATCATTGTCGACAGTGGAATATGTCGGAATGTCGGCCCAACGGAAGCTGAAACGCCCCTGCGACAACCTAGAACTGTCTCTCATAGCTGTGAGGTTGACGTGACGTAAGGTAGCTTGTAGTCTGCAGTAACACAATACAAGTCGGGAGGTCTCTGAAATACTAGAGTTCCTGTTCCTACAGAGATAAAAACAGACAAATCATTTGTCTGATCATAAAATTAAATAAAGTTTTAGATATCTGCAAGAGAATTGAATAAAATGATAACTGTATCTAACAAAAAAGCATAAAGAAAAAAAATGTGAATGTACAGTCTCAGACAACTAACTGCACCAATCCAAGCATCTGTCACTATAAAGAGACGGTGGACCATGAAAAAAATGAGTTATTGGTTGCCTATAACCCACAGGGGATGATCGTCCTGGGATACATGTGTCTATCACCAAAAAAAAGTCATTCAGTAGAAACTCATATACCAATGCACTGAAAAAAAGAGAGGACCAAGGTTGTCTTCATTAGAATTTCACACGCAATACCAACAGGATACAATTATCCTGTCTAATATGCACATAATCAAAAAAAAGTCATCCACGTAAATCCTCATAATTCGATGCACCAAAAAAAGAGATGATATTGATTGCCTTCATTAGGAATTCACATGCAGCACTAAATAACAGCAATGAACCGGACATCCAAAATAACTCATAAGATCAAATTTTTCATCAGTCAGCACTGACCTCACACACCCACAAAAAAAAACAAAACGAACAGAAAAATAAATATCAGACATGTCAGTATTATATATTCGAAAGTATCGATGAAACAAATGTAATATATAATAAAATCATAAATTCCAAATTCATAATTCAACGAAATAAAAACGAAAAAACATATAGTCTGAATAATTAAGAAGATTGGGTCAATCAGCAGCCACGGATTGCATCTGTGAAAGAATCTCTTAAAGCAGCCATCTCGGCGACACCTTCGCCATCTTGAGTGTCAAATTCATTCGACTTTATGTCATCCTCAGGTAATGAATGTCCAAACAGAAATTCTAAAAGTTCTGGAGAGTCGTGCATTTGATCGTCATCAGCCATACTGAAGTCTGCATCTAATCGAGAAGGATGTCGTCGGATGAAGTTGTGAAGTGTCATAGTGGCCACCACAATATGTATCTTTTTGGGAAAAAGATACGACGGCATATTACATAGGATGACTCATTTCTTCTTCCAAAACCTCAAATGTTCTTTCAATAACCCCGCGTAAGGAAGAGTGACGTTTGTTCAATATTTTCTTTTACCATGGGTGGTGTCACTTGATTTCTCAAAATTAGGAATATGATATCCGCTGTCTGGATAGGACTTCAGGATGCACATCTGCATAGGATATCCAGCATCAAATAAATAATATTTTTCTATTATGAAAAATACTATTAGTGACAAATAATACATATAACTAATAGGTTTACATAACTAAACAAATCTTGAGGTGGGTGAGAAAAACATTGTGTTCTATTCCTAGTTGCATAAGCAAAAAGCAGACTGTCATGTGCACTTCTTTCCCATCTCGTCATCACAAATGTGAAGCACATGTTGAAATCACATATTGCCATGACATTTTGGGTAGTTGATCTACTCCAACCAATGTACGTGACATTTTCGTTGCTGGGTAGTCAGCATCAACGTGTGTACCGTCGATTGACCCAATGTAGTTCTGTTTAGCATCGTTAGAAACTAATTACATTCTAAAGTGAATATAATGCGGTAATAAAATTTATGTTGAAATATGGCATGTAACGGGGATCATTGGCAATTTATTCTGGAGTAGTAGAGGACGATGGATCTTCTGGCTGAATGATGTGTGACGCTAAACTAACAAGTGTTTAGAGAAGTACCAGCCTATTGTTTCTGAGGAATGCTGAAATCGCCCCATAGCTCTTCTAACTGATTAGTTTTGAGATAGAATGTATAATATTATCGTCAACACCTCTCTAGTTGTCATCCTAGAAGAACCTTAGAGATTGTGATTAAAACATAACTCGTGAAGGAGATCCATAAAAATAGGAACGATCAGCATCGGATATCCAGCTAGGCCCTTCATCGTCAACTGTAAACTACTCTGGTGGCAAGTCATCTAGTGTGTCTGCAAATCCCAACTCACATGGGTTGAATGCATTTTTTATCATCGCGACAGCCCCCTTAAACATTATGTCCAACTTATCTTCCAACTATAGGTTAATTCCGCACTGCTTATATTTTTGCTGCGGGAATTGCCTACAAAGTGGGGGGGAGTGGGGCTTAGAGTGCATATTAGTTGAAATAAATAAAAAATGATAATAAGCCAAATTAGAGTATAATTATTACCTCTAATTTCTCAACCCACCCTCTGAAGCATCAATGTTTCGTTTAATGGGATCCCAACCCAACCCGGTGGATCCCCGTTTCAACTCTTTCCATATCTTTCACTCATTCAATTAATCACATTTGTTTTTTAATTTGAGCCTGTCATAATACCTTCCCGTCAATTTTTTGAACCTCTTAGCAATATTTTATAAACCTTCCTTGTTAAAATACGTAGTTGGCCTATTTTTCGAGTTCAATTTCTTTAATACAAAGATTGCAAAAAATATTCGTTACTTTCTTGTCCCACATTGCTGATGGACCTCTTTTATTCGTCTTAGTCATGTTGGAACTAAATGAAGAATTTATAGTTAAACAAATTAACTTAATATATAACATCTTGTTAAACGATTCTATAATGAGAACGAAATAATTCAAATTAAATACCAAAAATCAGAGAAGAATGAAAAAAAAAACTGAAAACATTTGCCTCATATATGCCTCATATATGCCTCATATATGCCTCGTATATGCCTCATATATGCCTTATGTATGTCTCGTATATGGATAACGCCTCAATACACGCCTCAATACACGCCTCAATACACGCCTCAATATACGCCTCAACATATGCCTCGTGTATGGTTAAAGCCTCAACATATGTCTCATACATGCCTGATATATGGATAAAGCCTCATATATGCAGAAGTAGGAGAAAGTCTCGTATATGCATAACAACGATATACCAAAGCAGAAACACCTAATAAAGGTTACTTGCAATATGTAAGCACATCCTTTTCATACACACACTGAGAAAATATTGCCAAAGTAATCAATTAGTACATCACTCAAACAAAGCAATCAGCCTATAATTCAAAGTAGATGTAACTCAAAGTAATCAGCCAATAACCCACACTAGATGTAACTCAAAGTAATCAATTAGTCCATCAACCAAACAAAGCAGTAAACTTTCTGATGGAATCATAGAATTCTGCCAATCAGACAAATTGTTAGCATATAAGCCAAGAATTCAAATAACCAGCTATAAAGTGACTGTCCAGAACAATGGTATAAATAGCTCATCTAATAAGACAAATTGAAAATAGTCGTCAAACGAAAAAACAAGAAAATACTAGCAACATGATACTTCACTTTGAATAGCTTAATAAGTGAGGTAGTTGTTTGCTCATTTCTCAATGTGAATGATATTTCAATTAGGCCATAAACCAGATGTTGACCTCGTTTTTGTCGAGGTTTAGTTTTCCTCCTAGCTTTAGGATTCTAGCCTCGGGAGCTTCCCTGACGATCCTAGTTTCCTAGCGATGGGACTCACCTCATTTTAGAGAGTCTGGAACCACTTCGTTACTCTTTGAAATCCTGCACGAGATTCCGTACCACTAGTCTGTAGCCGGTCGAAGTTGGCGTCAGGAATTCAAATTGAGTCCTTATAGGATCCCGGACATTAGGCAACCTCGTGCACGTCTTACACACCTAGACGCACCAAATTCTCAATTCGCGGCCTCGACACTTTCAATTTCTTCGCAGTGGACTGGAGCTAGAGTCAGAACGCCGGGACGATCGACGTTAAAGTCAGAATCTCAGAAAAAGTCGGATTTGACGCATTTTTGACGCGACCGTCGATGATGTTGTCTGAACGACTTCAGATGACGAAATTGTCTGCGTCGATGCGTCCAGAACTTCGATTTTACCTCAAATTGACATTTAATTTGCGACGATGGCTCGTCGGGGAGGGAAATACTGAAAATGAATATATTAATAACTATAATAATAATAAAATAATTATTATTATTATTATATATTTCTCTAAGCCCTAAAATCCTTCCCCATTTTCACGCTCGGTCCGTCTCTCCCGCTCTCTCGTTTGCACGCCCGACCGGACGCCCCATCTCCTGCGGTCTCCTCCTCGAGCCACACGCGTCCATCCCTTATCCCTGGCCGCGCCATCTTCTCCTGCTCTTCCCTACGCGATCCCGTGGCCGAACCCATCCCCTCTGCGGCATTTTGTCGCTACCTCAAGCTCGCCCCTACAGGTAGGTTGAACGGCTCCTTCTCCCTCTGTGGTTATAAAAATCCCATTTAGAGGGAGGTTCAATGGTTGGCCGAAATTTTCTGGAGAAAGGGGGAAGTGCTGCCCGAGTTCTTTTGGTTTGTTCGAACCCCTGTTTGTTCGACTTCGTCGACTGAATCTCTCGACCCCTCTGTTGGTTTGCCCGGTACACTCAATCACTTGGTTGTTTCTCCACTAAGGTATAAAGCTTTTGCTTCATGGCTTGGTGTGCTTGTTTATTGGAAGTTCTTATGATGGCTTGACTAACTAGCCTACTATCATCTGCTCTAGTTGCAAGCTTTGCAATCTTTCTTTTTACTAAAAATGGCAGCAAGTCTTGTGATTTTGACATCAGATTTCAAATGGAGGCTTTGAATGGCATGTATGCCTCCCATATATTGAAACTCCTTTGAGCTTAAAGTGTTCCACTTGGAACATTGTGGAACTTGTGTCTTTGTGGAATATTGCTTGGCTTGGAGTTTTAGTTGAGCCTATCACTTTGCTTGCTTTTAATTAATTGTTGGGCTTCTTTACACATCCATTTAGCACTTCATATCTACATTGATATTATAGCATGAGTAAATGAAAAAAGCATGGTAATTTGGTGGAGAGGTTGAACTTCATTTTTTATGCTTTATAAGTATGGATACCTCTCTTCTACCTATGCCACTTGTAGCCTTCTTTTAAATGTTGGAATACTTATTTGAGGGTTCCTTTATTTGCTAGCGGTTTTAGTAAGATTTGGGAGGCATTTTATTACTTGAAGCATGTGGAAAATAGAAATGTGAGCATGCTCTAAAGGATAGGTTTGGTTACTTGCTCAAAATGAGGCAAATGTAGCATGGTATTAGCTTTTCTTTTTTCTCTATTTGCTTAAAATGATGGAAATATAGCATGGCATTAGCTCTTTTCTTTTCTTTTGTTCAAAGCAAGTTGGAATGATTGGAAATGTGGCTTTGGGACAAGGATAGTTCCTCCTTCAAGCATGTTGGGATATGTTTTATGTAGCTTTTCATTCACTCTTATCTAATATAAAATATTGAAAGGCTCGGGCTTGGTTCTAATGTTTTAAATTCTTTTGGGCTTAAAAATGCATGCTAGGAAGAAATTTATTTGATTTGGAAAAGTTTCACGCTTGTTTTTATTTGAAGCATATGGTGGCTTTATATTTTGATATGTTAAATATATGGAGGTGTTCGTTTTAGCCTCATGCTTGGTTTGGTTTCAACCTTATCGTGGCTCATTTTGGCCTCACTTGGAGGCTCGGTTGGCTTATTCTAGCCCCTGCCCGAGAGTCTATTTCAATGTATAATTGCTGCCCCTGTTTCAATGCTTTAAGAGATTTGTTTTGGCTTCATTTGGGGGCTTAGTTGGTTTTCCTTAGCTCCTACCAGAGACCCTATCTTAATGTGTTACACATGTCTTTGCTCGAATGCTTTGAGGGATTATTTTTTGTCTTGTTTAGAGGCTTGGTTTTGCTTATTTTAGCCTCTACCCGAGAGCCTATTTTTGATGTATTATGACTGTCCCTGTTTAAAAACTTTGAAATATTCCTTTTGAGCCTTGCTTGTGATGAGCTGGATTCGATTTTGTGTTGGGCTGTGGTCTCGGCCATGTGGTGAGTGTTGTTGTGCCTTGTAATGGCTTGATTCCAACTTTTCTTAATGTTTGAAATGGGAGGATTTTTTAGGTTGCAGTTTGAAACTCCCTTGGCTTGCTTATGGAGTGAGATGATTAATGATTGGATTTGGGGCATCATTCTTATATTTTACTTGGTGGAATTGGAATTGATTTGGGTGATTTGTGAGAGCTTGTCCATTCACTTTCTTATGTTTTAAACGTGATATTTGAGACGGTTATCATTTTGTGCTTTGTGCCGCCTTGGCCGTAAGCCATCTTGGCTCTGTTGTTCCTGTTTTGGTTGTGAGCCTCTATTGGGTTTTATCGGAAAGCTATATTTATGAGATCATATGTGGAGTTTCAAATCATTTGGAAGTTGGAAAACCATCAATTTTAGCATAGTTTTGGCGGTGGTCTTCTTCGAGCCATTTCCCTTTTGCTTGATTTGTGAAGTTTGGGAGATTTCTGAGCTTTATTTTGGAAGAACATTTGGTTGAGGTAAGTTAATTTTATAAGATATCTTCGAGGTTTAGATACCGGTGTCGTGGGAACCTTTGTGTGTGGTCATCATGTCGGTTCGGCCCTCTTTTCGATTTAAGATTTGGAAAGAACACCCACTTTGAGTCGATCCAATTATAAAATTTGAGAAAATGATATCCTCTGGATTGATTCAAGGATCTTGGGCCGTAATTGAATTATACTTCTTTTACTTGTTTTCTTAGGTTTGGGAATCCCTCAAACCTTATTTTAGGAGTGTTTTAGACTAACCCTTCTTCCGTTTTGGCCCCTCTTTTTAAATCGGATTTGGAGGTAGGGTTAGTCTCTTTTTCTTTCCCCTTTCTGCTGTTGACTTGTTTTCCCCGCTCTCTCGGAGTTGGTTTTGTTTTATTTTTGTTTTTGGAGCAGTGACGGTGTTGATGATAAAGGCACACCGGTGGTAGAGTGGAATGATATCCCATCCTACGACACCAGGATCCGCTCCATGGCCCCGGTGAACAGTAGGATGACGGTATCATTCACCGCTATAAGGCAAGCGGGGCACCCGTACCTTCTTAGGATGGCTAGTGATCCTACACCCGACGAAGTGGCTCGTGAAAGGTGTGTTCTTGTTCGGCTCGAATTAAATATTCGGCTCGTGTTCGGCTCGAAACTGGCTCGTTAAAATTAATTGAAAAAATATATATGCATGGTGTCTGATTCGAACCTGGATCAAATGAATAAAAACAAAACGCATAACCACGTTACCAAACAAGCAATTATGACTTAAACTTAAATATAAATATATATAATATATTAATATATAAATAATATATATAATAAATTATTATATAAATAATTATATGATTATTTTTTTATTTAGAGCTAAAACGAGCCGAACACGAGCGAACAAAGAGTGTTTGTGTTCGGCTCGTTTGTAATACGAGCTTAAAAAATTTGTTCGTGTTCGGCTCGTTTACTTAACGAACGAGCAGAACACGAGCTATTCGCGAACAACGAGCTTTTTTGACAGCCCTAGCGACCGACAGCTTCCTACGGGCACTCCACACCCAAAACAACGCCGACACCAGATGTACATTTGGTAATATTCGAATTTATGACCGTTGTGAAATGTTTTTTACATAAAATAAAGAATTATAGTTCTTATGATGGAATCATTAAAGAGCTTTATATCCCCAAAGATACAGAAACTGAAAAAGAAATTGTCACGGCATAACCAAAATCCAGTTTCTCGAAAATATTTTAAATAATGCTAATGTTTTTGAAATCAGCAGAATGCAGATTTCTCGTTTTCTATTTTTTCCTACAAGTAATTCGCATTGACCCCCTTATGTTATAACAGTAAATGATATCATATAAATAATTATAAGAGAGATTATAACTTAAATAAAAAATAGAGGACTTGCTAATGCATGCTGATTATAATCAAAACTACTTCACAGTTGAAACTTCACCATAACACATCAACAAGCAACTAAACCATTAATTTATCTGATTATACAAAATTGATCTAAAACAGTCTGCCATAGAATGAAGTGTAATTGAGAGTTCAGCTAAGAGTTATTTGATGCATTTAACTGCATTCAACCAAACATACACCTACCACACAACACCAAACTGCATTCAACCAAACATACACTTGCCAGATTTTTTTGTTGTTGCCCATTTATATCCAAAGCAACTGAAATGAATATAACTGTTAATATTCATCCTAGCTTTCACATATAACCTGAATTTATATGAATTCATCCCATCTTTCACACCTTTAATACTGACCTGAATTTAATTAAACTAACTGTTTATAAATTCTGGCAGCTTTCACATATAGGCAATGAAGATGATACCGGCATGTTATTGATCGTGATCACTAACAATAGTGTTCACGAAAATTATTTTCTCATAGCATTTCTCAGTTGCACAGACAATTAAAACAAACTCTTTGAAGTTAAATAGTATTTCTCAGTTAAAGAAAACTATTTGAAGTTAAATAATTTTTTCAAAGCATTTCTCAGTTGCACAGTAGGAAATCCAATAGGAACAGGGCATACAAAAGGAAATAGCTTTTCCACCATGTAAGCATGCATGTCATGTAGTGTTTCAAAGAAATTCATCAATCTAACTGAAAAAATTCAGAACTTTTTTCCACAAACCAAAACCAATAATCGTTGAAACCAATTTCGCAGAGAAGGAAAAAAAATCAAAGAAAAGAAACATTGCACAATACCGTCTAATCCATACATGGAAGAAGACCCGTGTAAAACCATAAGCCGTAAGAGGGATAACCTGTGAAATTTATTTCAGTTCACCGCCTAAAGGCACACAAAGATCTCGAAGGGTACGGGTACTAATAACCAAGCCACAGAAGAGAATAGAAAAGGAGAAGGGTAGACTGGATCGAGGGGCGAGAACGAGGAAGGTTATGGGAATTCGATCGCAAAGCTAGGGCAACGATGCAAGGGGAGATGAGATTGAGGGCTCAGGAGTAATAAGCTGCGACGGAACGCAGAATGCGGAGTCATTCCTGCGGCCGTAAAACCTTCATAAAATACTGTAAATGTGAATTCGTGTTTCCTGACCGCCTACCCCAACGCAGAAAACAAACGGCAATTCGACGTTTTCAAAACACCAAACAACCAAATAAGCTCCGCCAAACAGACCCTTAATCACCAACCATAACTACACAAATTATAAACACATCTATATCTCAATTTTGCAATATATTATCATACTTATGTATCAATTTATCTTACAATAATTTTGAAAAAAATAATTAACATCTACAAAAGTTTCATATTATATACTCATTCTTTTTTTTACTAATTAAAAGCCATCTAACTTCTATACATTTTCTTCAGTGCTTTAAGGTTTCAATTATTTGAATAGACTTCTTACCAATTAAAGCCATCTTCTGCAAATAAATAATATATCAAAGAACGTCACTTTGAATAATATTTACAAGCATCAACATAACCAATACTAAAAAAAGTGCTCAGTGTTGGTCCTTAATTTAATCTTCTGTAATTGAAAATTGAAAACCTTTTAATCGCTTCACATTTATGTTTAATACCAACAAGTTATTCGTTCGTTCATACATTGATTAACTTAAAGATACATTTGATACATATTTTACTTAATGTGCACAAAATCAATTCATGCATACTCCATTATATGCTTCCTAAAATCAATATAAACATATGAAGTTCCTATCTCTAACTCTTTATGATTTTCCATTAATTATCTTAACCAATAAATAGCTTTTATTATAAATCTAGTAAGTATGAAACAAAATCTATTCTTTGAAATATATACAAGTTTCTAAGTCTATGATTTATAACTCACTTATAAATTGTTTAACTTATACGTGTGATTCCTTTCTAATTATCACAACCTTAAACATCCCATTTTTCATGAAATATTGGTACAAAAAGTTTTTTTTTTTAATCATTTGGCACCCTCCTATCCCTCAAAAATACATTGAAAATATACATTAAACAAATCACTACCTCTGGACCTAAAGCCCTGCATTTACACATCTTTTTCAAAGCTAACGTAAATTCAGATTTTTGGATCAATTTATAATATACCTCTTTATTTAGTTCCCTATTACCTTCAAATTAATTCCTTCCTTAAAACTCTAATCAATAATTTATCAAGTAGTATTTCATCTTTCCTAAATGTTTTCATCTTTACCTAAAATCTAATTATTTTCATTTCCAATATTAAGTCTAATGAAGTCAGACTCTATATTTTGATATCTCATATCTTATCTATTTTTCATAATTCATTTTCTTCGTCCTTAATAATATCCCTAAGCCCTTTTTCAATTTCATTTTGTCTCTGTTATTCAAACTTTTTGCTTGCATTAATAACAACATTATCTATGTTGACAACTGAATTAACAAATACAATACATTGAGGGGTTGTTTGGACTAGTGCATTTTAAATGCTTTGTAACATATGCAAATAACTACACCTGATTTGAATGCATTTTCACATAAGGTTTGTGAAGAAAATGAAAAATAAAGTACGGAAACTTCAAACTAAGCACCAAAAAACCTATGCATGCGAATACTCTACATCAAATTTTCATTCAACCAAGTTACCCCTAAAACGCATCATTTCAAATATTAGTTGTAAGCTCCTACAAGACCAAGACAAAAAACATAAACTGAATGTTGATTATTAATGTAATCCTATACTAACTGTGAATATTTATTAATCATTCCACGACTTATTTTGTTGTCGATTGGTCCATCATACAAATTTTTAGCAAGCCCAACAACTTCAACATGCCTCTTATAGACACACTTTCCTACCCAAATTCATTGCATTAATACTTGTAATATTCGTTCACATGCTTTCTTAAAGCAATAAAATCATAGGAAGATTTTGTTGTTGTTATTTATATTTTAATAATTATATTTTGCATAAAAATACTCTAATCACCGTAACCGTCTAATTCCTGAATATATATATATATATATATATATATATATATATATATATATATATATATATATATATATATATATACATATATATATATATAACAAAAGAAACAAACAGATATACGACAATATTCAAAAAAAAAAAAAACAAATAACTTATCAGCAAATCTTTTTCTTTTTTGGCTTTTTCTTTTTTTTTTCAGTTTTTTAGGTTTTTTCAGCACCTACAAAAAATATAACAGCAATACAGATACAGTGGAAAATAGAAAATACAAAACAAAATAAGCAATTAAAATATCAAATTTAAATCCTAAATTTTTTGACTAAAATTCTCCTAACAGCTGAAATAATTATTAATGCATTTTCCCGACAACAGTGCCAAGAACTTGGTGTGCCAAAACTTTACTGCAAAGTAAGTTAGCGTCGCAGGGTAAGCATACGTGTCAATAATAATGCGTTTAAAGAGTATCGTGTATCGATCACATTGAGAAAGTGTAACAATTATTTCAGCAAAACAATCTTTAGTTTAAGATCCAGTGAACCTAGCTTGGCAGCTTCACAAAAAAGATTTGAAATCCTAATCCAAATAAAAACCAAAACAATCGTAGACAGAAAGCAGAAGCTAGTACCACTGTTGTACAGAATTTGCAAGGAGGATGAGCAGTGAGGAGAAAGGTTCGGGTGATATTGATGAGGTGACGATGTTTTCCTTTGGCCATCCCGATTTGTTGGGTTGTATGATGAACGCTGAATTGATGAGCTATGTCGTGAGAATTTAGATAGGTTTGCAATGAATGGGACGTGTATTCTCCACCTCCATCAAAGCGTAAGGTTTTTATGTTGGTGTTGAACTCATTTTGAATAAGTTTGTGGAAAAGAATAATTTTATGTGTTGTTTTTTATTTTGCAAATATAGAAAAAACCCAGGTAAATCTAGAGTGGTCATCAATAACGAGAAGAATGTATCTAAAACCTTGTAAAGATAGAGTGGGTGCGGGACCCCATACATCTGAATGAACAAGACCGAAACGACATGAGGACTGAAACAAAAGAAGTAAAAGATTGTTGATGACTCTTAGAAAAGTTGCATTCATTACAATATAAAATAGAAATTGGACTAGATATAATATTAGTTGTCTTGAGGGAGGCGGTGGTGGTAGCTTGATGTAGATGCCCGAATCATCAATGCCAAAGAAGAGCGGAAGGGGATGATGAGTGGGTTGTTGAAACGGCAGAAATGAGATAGAGAACATTCCTGCTAGGTCCTCGGAGGAGGATATGGTTGATGCTCCGGTCCTTGATGACAAAGCAAGATGGGGTGAATGAGATGTCACAATTATTGTTAGAAATCAATTTGTGGATGGAGAAAAGTGTTTGGTTTTTTTGTAAACTCAAAGTCGTCAATCTGACTAATCATCATCTTACGATTCCCTTTCTAAAGAGTCATTTTATTTGAATCATCGTAATAATTCTGAGAAGAGAAAGAATCAGAAAATGAGGAATGTAAGATGAAAATTAGGCAGACAAATTGAAAAAAGAACATAGAGAACTTATGTAGGGGAAAACCTCGTGTTATAGGTTAAGAGTGTATGTTCATAATCAGACCGAACTAAGACACCTTGAGACACTCATCCACGAAAAAGAACCCTATATAACCAACTCATAACTAGAGAACTGAAAAAACAGTTTTATTCTAAGGTTAAAATTACACCCAAATGGACGTATCTTGTTTGGCTAATTACATCTTGGAAGATGCCCAAGAATAATCTCGCTTAGAGAAGTCCTAATTACATTTAAGTGATAGCTAGTGAGAGGGTGTCAAAAAGGATTATTATCTCATATAAAAACCTCAATGCCTTCAAAGTTGCGTTAAGTCAAATGATAGACAGTGAGTTCTTGCAATCCCAAATGGGTAACGGCTCATCGGCGAA
Organism: Papilionanthe hookeriana x Papilionanthe teres; assembly: GCA_022702705.1. NCBI lineage: Eukaryota > Viridiplantae > Streptophyta > Magnoliopsida > Asparagales > Orchidaceae > Papilionanthe > Papilionanthe hookeriana x Papilionanthe teres. Next base: position 16,559,534 of record CM040427.1, read on the forward strand.
CGAGGACTATGAAATAATAAGCTCGTCACGTAAGATCCACACTATGCTTTTAGCTCTATCCGAGCCATAAGGATAGAGAGTGAATCACCGTATCCCATACGGGAGGCAGCTTGTCCGCAATTAGGGTCTATAAAAAGACATCGATGAAGCGTTAAATGAGTGACAGAGCTCAAATTGGGTATAGCAAAGAAGAGATGGAGTAATCCTAATCAGATAGAGATAATAATGTCAAGATACTACGGATCTGTAATCCCAAGCAATTAGGACACTAAATCTACAAGTCGTGAAGGTAATCGACTCAACACAGCAGAGACCCCCTTATCAGTAATCCGTGATTTGTGTCGTCCAATAGAATCTCGATAGCCCAAAGGTCAAGAGAATGAAACTTTAAATCTTATAACCCTCTGCAGGTAGAAAGCAAACATTGGATTTATGCCTGTCAAAGTGGCAAGGAAGCTGCTGAAGTAGAAGGAAAGAGACGTACGATTACAAAGTCGAGACGCTCTCACAATGGACTTATTACCCATCTGGATAAGGGAAGCCCCCTAAGCGTGTTAGATAACCATCTAGGTAAAAATCTCATACTTGGCCAAGCAGGTTGAAGAAGCACGGTAACTTCTCCTCAGCGCATGTAAAATGATGCAGTGAGCTGTCAAGTTCTAAAATGAAGACCCTAATAGTATAACTAGGGTTATAGTCATGCTATGTAAACCGTTTTAAATCCGACTATAAGGTCATTCAGAAAAATAAAAATTGGTTTTAAAAGTTAAGATGTTTTAAACAAAAATTTGAATTAATCTCAATCTCTTATTAAGGGCCCGTTTGGGGCAGCTTATAGGGTACGACGACGTTTTCATAACGTCGCCATGTCGTTTGAATAGTGCGTTCGGGGCAAAATTATTGGTGTCGTGGCTTATTTCTACCGCTATTTTCTTCATAACTTCGCAAGCAGGAGTGCCCCAACGTCGAGCTTATCTACACTGCGGTTAGGTCAAAATTCCAGCGGTGCCCTCCTCCTTTGCAAGTCGTCGTCCCTCGCCCTCGCCTGTCTCCCTCGCCTTCGCGTCTACTGAGATCGTTGCCTTCCTCACCTCGCAGCTTGATCTCCTCCGCTCGAACTCCTCTCCTTTGCGTTTACTGAGATCGTCGCCTCGCAGCTCGATCTCCTCTCCTTCGCGTCTACTGAGAGCGGGCCCTTTCCAGGAGTCACAGTCGCGTTAGGTATTTTTCTCCTCTGCTCCTTCACTTCTCTTCGCCTCGCTGACCGCAGATCTCACTTTTTAGGCGAATCGACCTCCGTCTCCTCCTCTGCTCCTCTGTTCCTTCTGGTCACACTTTCATATTCGGCACAATGTATCTATAATGATTCATTTCTTGTAAGGCTTTTATGCTAGTCTAAAATAAAAGTGCAAATTTATGCTATTTGGAAGTTTATGCTAGTCTAATACAAAAGTCTTATGCGTTGATATTGATTTGGTTCACTCTGTGGTAGTTCTCATTTTTTCTAGTTCAGTCTGTTGTAACATACTGATGATGCTTGGTGCTTAGTGGAACTTGATGTGCTCTAATGTTTAATTCTCTGTCAAATTTGGTTATCTTTGTTTGTTGCAAGTTGGTTCAATTCAACTCTTGTTAGATTCTCCAGTCCAGCAATTCTATTTAAGCATATGTTCAATTCTTCTTTCTACATGTTGGCCGAGGGTTGTTGCTCTGGTTCCTTCTATTCCTGCTTTAGCTCTCATGTTGTTGAGATAGTGTTTTTTTTTATAACCTCCTCATGCAGTCCTTTATTAGCATTGATTTTCTTAGTGTCAAACATGTACTTCATTGGCAAAACTTTGTTTCTTAAATTGTTTTGTTCGCATTTCTTGTTGTCATGTGCTCTTGTTTACTAAAGTTGGGACCAATTCTTTCCATTTTTCTTGAGTTGTGTAAACATATCATTGTATTGAAACTAACGATTTGACACTTAATTTTTTTGTTTCTTATTTTTAATTTAATTTTTGTTTTAGTTGTATGATTTGGGGAACGCATTTAGGTTTTGATTATAAATAGAATGCATTTAGGCATATTAATGATATTCAATTGTTCAATAAAATTTTTATTTCTTCTCAAACTTGTGTGTCTATATGTGTTGTTGGCCAGGAATTGTCTAAAGTGTAAGTGTTGATAATAGCTTTTTGGGGAAGCTTTCTCCTCTTATGAGCGTTAGATTTGAATTTCTTAGTAACCTGTTTTTTTTTCCTTCTCTAAATGATGATTAATGAAAATAATGTGGAATGATTATGAAATAAAAAAGGGCTAGTTCAAAGGTTAAACGGATAAAGTTGTAAATGTTTAAAAGTCTTATGCATATATTAGATGCTATGACTTAAGATTTGGCTTTGTATCATTTCCCTCCTATGCATATATTGGATGCTTCAACATTAGTGATTTGTATCCTTCCCTTCCTATGCAAATTGTGTTCCTATTGAAATGCAAATGTGTGATTATAAGGTATGCTTCATTTTGCATATACTAGATGCTATGTTTAACATTTGGGACTTCACTTTTTCATTTTGCATGTATTGGAAGCTATGTATGAAAAATAGAGTTTATGTTTTTATGCTGCAGCTTTTGCATAGTTTACTTAGCAATGATTAGGACAAATGAAGCTGGTACGTCAGCGATGTGGGATAAGGAAATTACAAATATTTTTTGCAACATCTGCATCACCGAGATTGAGGCCGGGAATAAGCCAACCACCTATTTCAGTAAGGAAGGTTAGCTGAATATAGCTGAAATGTTTAAAGAACTGACTGGAAGAGATTATTACAGGCTACAGTTTAAAAACAAATGGGATCAGTTGAAGAAAGAGTGGAAAATTTGGAAGGAGCTGAAACGTGGATCCACGGGATTGGGCTGGGATCCCATTAAACGGACAATTAATGCTTCAGATGCATGGTGGGCCGAGAAAATTGAAGTCAGGTTTTCTTTATCTTTTTATTTATTACAAAATTTTTTTCATTTAAGCAATTATCTCCCTAAACCCCAATCTCAATGTAATGTTACAGGCAATACCGACAGTGAAAAAATACAAGCAAAGCGGAATTGAACCAGAGTTTGAAGAAAAACTTGACATAATGTTCAAAGGGGTTGTGGCAACGGGGAAGCATGCATTCGGTCGTAATGAGACAGAGTTTACAGGAATACCAGACGATTTCTCACCAAAGCCGGTGGATGTTGACGAGGAAATACAAAATGTTAACCAGAGGGAGATGGGGGAGTCAAGCTCACAGTTGAAGAGGCCCAGGCTAGGGAAAAGGAAGAAAGAAATGGAATTTTTGTGAAAACTTCATTTGACCGTCTCATAAATGCTTTTGGAGCACCACCGTCTGCTCCAGTTCCTGACAGCGGTATCGTACAATGTATTCAAACTTTGGCTAATATCCCTGAAGTAGTTGAGGACAGATGCTTCTATACAATGTGTATGAAAAAACTAGAGGATCTAACACGTAGGCAAATATTCATGGCGACGGAACCAGAGATGCGCGTCGAGTATTTGCGTATTATTATGGATGACTGAGCTTTTTTATGTTTTTACTTTGTTTTGTATTATACTCTTTCATGTTATGTACTCATTTGTTATTTGAAGTTATGTTTTTTTTTTTTAATTGTACTTTTACATGATCCCTAAATGACAATTAGTAGAGCTCTATACATTTAGAGTTATATTTTAATTGTAACTGGCTCGCTCTACGGATAAATAATTGTTGATCTTACTAACATCTTCCTTGTTCTATGATGGATACGCAAGACGAAAGTCGTAAGAGAATGGCATGGGCTGCAACTATTGTCATATTATTGTTGGAGTATTACCGATCAAGTAGCGTTCGTTTACCCCGTATGGCCTCCACCTATGTTGGGGACAAATGAGTAGGTGAGATGTTTTCGGAATATCCAATTTGATTCAGCAACATATTTAGAATGTTTGTATCGATATTTATAGATCTCCTACACGAGTTATCCCTAAATCATGGACTTCAAGGTTCTTCGAGAACGACGAGAAGAGAGGTATTGCCATAACGCTATATATGCTATCACAGAATGAATCAATTAGAGCTGTCATGGAGAGATTTCAGCATTCATCGGAGACAATAAGCCGTTATTTCTCCAACGACATACAGGCACTTGTTAGTTTAGTTGCTAAAATCGTCATGCCAAAGGATCCATCATTTGTTAATACCCCGGTACAAATTTCAACTAATCCTCGTTACATGTCTTACTTAAGGTTATTATCGTTTTCTTTACGTACATACAAAAATATCAATATTTTCTAACCCTGCAAAACAGAACTGCATGGGTGCAATTGATGGTACTCACGTAGATGCCCGACTACCCAGTCAGGACAAATGGCTTACATTGGTCGAAGTGGTTCGCCTACTCAAAATGTCATGACGATATGTGACTTTAACATGTATTTCACATATGTTATGGCGGGTAGGAAGGGAGTGCACATGACAGTCGGATTTTCTCAATGCTACTAGGAATAGATCACAGGGTTTCCCTCATCCGCCTCCAGGTAAGATTTGATTTATAAAAGTCCTAATTATATGTATTTATTGTGTATAACAATGTCTATCATAACAGGAAATATTATTTGGTTGATGCTGGATACCCTATGCAGAGAGGGTATTTAAAGTCATTCCCAATGACGAAATACCACATCCCTGATTTTCAGAGATCTAGTGGCGTCGCCCGGGGCAGAAAAGAAATGTTTAACAAGCGGCATTCTTTTTTGCTCGGTGTGATCAAAAAAACATTTAGTGTTTGGAAGAAAAAATGGGTCATCCTGCGCGATATATCGGCGTAACCATTTCCTAAGCAGGTACATATCGTGATAGCTACGATGGCGCTCCACAATTTCATTAAACGGCATCTCTCTCGGCACGATACAGGCTTCAATATGGCTGACGCTGACGAGAGATATTCCCCTTGAAGCATACGAATTTCATCTTGGACAATCTATTCCAGAGGCAGCATGCAGTCCGAAGAATTTGATAAGCAGGATGGGGAAGGTGCACCGAAGATGGCTGTTTTGAGGCAGCGTATCACGGATGCGATATGTGACTCCTGAATTCTACTATATTTTCCTTCGTTCAATATTTTATGTATCGTTCTTCTATGAGGCATGAGTGTTGCTTCAATACACTTCTTGAGCTTCGCAATGCCTTCTTGGTAATGTTTTGAGTGTTGTGCAACATCTGTTAAACATGAATTTTTTTAGTGTTATCCAATATATGTTTCATGTCAACTTCACTAGCTTTTGGATTTCGTGCAGCAAATAATATTTCTTTTGCAGAATTTTCATGCATACCATAGAATTCTTGTGTATTTACATATATATGTATATCCAGAGTTGGTTCTGGGTATAAGTACGAGTTTTATGGACTACTGGCTCATTTATGGACAGCTATAACAAAAGCAATCTTCAACAGTTGTTGTAGCCTTGCTTGCAATTCAAAACTGCTTTCCATCCATCTTTGCTTATGTGCATTTTTGTAAGAAACAGCCATCTGCCGCAGCACTGTACATCAATTATGCACAGCTTACACGCCTGTATGAAACTATGGACATTCTCTTTAGATTTTTGTCCGGTTTATAAATTTCAAGCACATTCTGCAGATGATTTACAATTGCCTACTTGAGTTAAATACCCTTATGGATATATCCTACAAAGAATTTACTAGAACCTACTTGAGTTGAATCCTTTTCATTTGATCCCGATTATTCTCATTCTCCATGATCGATGATCTAATTTATTGATCTGATGGTGACTGAAAAATGGGTGTATCAACTACTTGAGGTGAATCTTAGCGTTTGACTCTCTATTTTCTTTATTTTCTTTACTCCCTTTTCTTGTTTCTTAACGATACTTCTGTGTTGAATGGCAGTTATGGTTATCTCTCTTCCATCATGTTTTGAATTTTAATTTTTATGCATGAAAAGGTACAATTCATATGGCTGGAGTTCTATTTTTTTATATATATTTATGTTTAATGATGAAGATGAAATGCTTTTTTGAAGGCTGCCATATTTGCTAGATTTTTTATCAACTCACATTTTTATGTGATATCAACATAAAGGGTAAGTTTAGGTGTTAGAAATGTAATATTCAAATTCTAAATTCTAGATGTTTTTTTTTTTTCAGTTACACCAGCATGACTTCTAGGATTTCAGTGACGGACAGAGTTGTTTTGTGTTACTGTGGTCTACCTGCTCCGGTACTAACGTCGCGTAAGCCTCATAGTTTTGGGAGACAATTCTACGGTTGTCGCAGGGGTGTTTCCGCTCGTTGAGGTTTCTTCTGATGAGCCAACACGCCCACATGTTACACTGCCAGCAGTGATGGGGATCTGATGTTTTCTCAGGTTAATAGTGCAGCTGAGAAAAGGCGTAGCCAGAGTTTTAAATTGAATATTTTAATATTTCTCATTGTAGTTGTACTTGTCTTTATCCTTTTTTTTCTAAATAGGACGCAATGGAGAAAAATGATTCATGTAGCCGACCCCACTTGGTGGGATTAAGGTTTTGTTGTTGTTGTTGTTGTTGTTGTTGTATTCACGAGAGTGTGAGAAATATATGACATCCTTTGAAACTGTTATGTTATGATTTTTATGCTTTTGCACTATATGTTTCTTTACTACCAATAAGCTATTCTGAATAAGCTGCCCTAAACAGTTTTATAGTTAAGGGCAGGAAAGTCATTTATGCAGCCATAACCACCAAAAAGCTATTATGAAAAACTTGCCCCAAACAGCAAGCCAGCTTATTCTGATAATCTGCAGATTATCAGAATATCAGAATAAGTTGTATATCAGCATATTATAAATAATCAACAGCTGCCCCAAACAGACCCTAAACATTTGTAAAAAAAACTTATAATGTTAGGTCCTTAGATAACTTGAATTGCATTTTTCGCATAATTCCTATGCAAGCTACAATCAAGAAAGTGCATATGGCGAGCACACAACAAGAATGTAAAGGAAAGCCAAATATAAAGAATAAGAGGTCGGGTGTCGTTGAGTCGGCAACCCATCCCAGAAAAGCAAAAGAGCGGTCAGGCACTGCATATACACATCTGGTCCTAATGTTATACATCAAACAAAAATTAGAATTAAGATACAGGACACGAGCATGCAGCTCATGGTCCCCGTCAAGTGGTTCCGCCCGTAAGGCACCTCAGAATCCGTGTTTGTACCTTATTTTTAATACAGACTGAACCTGCAATATAGCAGAGTCAATACAAGTTATAGCATGCAACATGAAATAAATCATGTCCAGTTGGAGTAGAGCTACGCATGAACCTGCATCTTAATGATTAAGCTCATCTTTGATGGACGTGGCTCCATGCAAGATCGCCCCTATATGCGCTAGTATGCAAGTCACAGACTCGGTAAACACACAAAGCAGCACTCCAAATGTTTGTCTACAACACAAACCAAAGAACAATAGAGATACATGAAAAAGACTACCTAAGCACCCTGGTCATGGCCTAGCAAAACAAACAAATGCAAGGTATCTTGGTCACAACATCTAAGTGTGTGTAGAGTGTGGGTAAAAGGTTGGCGTATGTTTTGATGGGGTTGTCAAACCCGGCCACATCCTAAAGATCCAAGGGTTCTAAGAGTGCCACTAGATGCAAGTTTTTTGTATGAACAAAAACTTGAAAAGATTGACCTTCTGTATGCTCTAAGCTAAGGATGAAATAGTTTCAAAAGATATTTTGAATATGATGCATATGGGTAATAAAAATATAACTTTTTTATTTTAAAATAGGTCCTAAGAAAAAAAAAAAACCTAAGTGACCCATATTAGACCACCTGGAATCTTAGCACAACGTAAGCGTGCTAATCACGATAAGATAACTGGGATTGCTAGTCGATACATCCTCGTGAGACCTTCATTAAAGCATTGTAATTAGTAATGGGTCATTCAGCTAACAAGTAAGATTCGTCATCGAAACGATCGGGAAATGCACATGCAGATGCAAAGTGATTATGTACAATGTAATCACTCCATCGACGTAATAATCACGAGATAACAAATATTCGTCACAAGTATACGATGGCGTACTAATGACGAATACGTCGATCGTGCGAACATGCAAGTGTAAGCACAAACATCCAAGCATACACACGCTGCATGCAAAAGAGTGTGCCCATGACAATGTGAGGCGCTGCAATGGAGGAAGGGTAGTATGACTCGTGCATCAAACAAATTTGGGGGCTAAGAAGCGTGATCTGGGCAAGGTGAGAGTCGTGTACCCGAGTGAAAATACATCGTGCACTAAACAAGTTCAGATGCTAGGAAGCATTACCCATGCCAAGGGACACGATGTGATGTGCAGGTGCACAAATACTACGCACTGGATGGGATCAGTGGCTGAGAAGCGTAACCCATGCCAAGTGGCACAGTGCAACAAACCTACGACGTTTCCAAGTGCTACTGTAGGAATTGAAATGGTGCAATTTTCGGTTGGGAGAATTACGTCCCGGGTAGGCTTGATGTGCAAGTCGTAGCCGAAAAGGACGCATGAGTGTCTGAACTGAGCGTGTGAGAACATGGACTCAAGTGAAGACCTCAAACATGTAAGACATAAACATAAAGGATATTATGCAATAAAACATGCAAGAGTGTGAAAGTGCAAATGTAAAAACGCAGGGCATGGTGCAGAGTGAAATGAGACTTTCAAGCAACAAATGCAGAGTAATGTGCCCAAGTGAGACACAAATACCCACTATGAGCATATGAGGACATATGCTCACAAGTGCACAAAAATGTGCTAGTGCAAGTGCATGAGTGAATGTGCTAATGCAAGCAACTCAAAACACCTGCAACAATGCAACTATCAAGTTAGATTGGTTGATTGATACGATCGGGGCGATGGCGGCCAATCGATCGAATCGACAAAAGCGGTCGATTGATACGATCGTGTCGGTGATGGCTCGTTGATCCAGTCGATCGAGACAATCAGATCGGTGGCGACCAATTGATCTAGTTGATGGGAGTGGTCAATTGAGACGATCGAGTCGGTGGCAGTCGATCGATCGAATCAACATAAGTGGTCATCGTGAAGATCAGGCCAGTAGCGGCCTGATCAATCGAGTCAAAGGAAGTGGTCAATCGAGGTGATCAGGCCAACTGAAGTGATCAATTGACCGATCAGGCCGGTGGCGGCAAATAGATCATGTCGGCAGAAGTGATCGATAGACCGATCATGGCGGTAGCAGTCGATCGATCATGTTAATGGAAGTGGTTGATTAACCAATCGGGTCGATGGCAGTAGATCGATCATGTCAACAGAAGTGGTCGATGGACCAATAGGGCAGTGGAGATTGATCGATTAGGTCTACGGAAGCGGTCGATTGATTGATCGAGCTGATGGAGATCGATCGATCATGTCAACAGAAGTGGTCGATTAACCGATCAAGTTGGTGGAGGCCGATCAATCATGTTGGCAGAAGTGGTTGATTGAACAATTGGGTCGATGGCAACTGATCGATCATGTCGACGGAAAGATAATCAAATGAGCCAATGTAAGCAAAAAATCGACAACACATGCAAAAATGAATATTTTCAATGCATATTTTGAAACCATGCAAAGCAAATCACATGAATGCAACCACATGTAAGAAATGAAGCCTGAATCCTATGATGGAACAGACTCATCATAAAAATCTCATGGAGATCTAGGGTAAAGATAAAAATGTAGCTACCATCCGTTACACAACTTAACAAAGGGCTACCATTAATTATTCAGCAATGTGCGAAGAGACTTTTCTATGGAAATAAAAATTTCACGAAAATGAAAGCCCTCTCCCACAGACCTAGTATTCGTGATATAGGGAATGAGGATCAAAGAAATTCCTCATTCTCTAGATGGATATGGCTTCAACCCATTCGTCAAGTGATGAAGTCGACGCATAACCACCGGATTACTAGGTTCGCGACCGATAGGTCGATGCGCTAGGGATTCAAGTGAACTCTCAAGGATTCATGGGAGAACCGAAAATCTTCTCTAACCTATGAGACTTCCTCTAACAATATCATAGGCCTAGATCTCTAACACAGATCCTAAAGGATTGCTAGAAATGAAACATAAAAGTATATAGAATTTGACCTTCGTGATGTCTGAGGTTGCATTCCCTTGGCCTGTCTGAGCTGTCGACATCTGGAACACGCACCGACGCACCTCGCAAGACATGCATGGAATGAGGGAAGGAGCGCGTGAGATTAAAAGTATCTGAAATAAATATCACAACATACAAAATTACGATTGGTGCATACCATCTTGAGATTATTGCTGGGGCTTCCATATGCCAGAGGCGGCATCGCGTCGTCAACCGCGAGAGAAAGGAGGCCATGAAGGGAGGCAACGAGGTCGGATGTAGAAGGCAGGTTCAGCACGCCAGTCGCAAGGGGGAAGCAGCGCAAGGCTTAGGGGCCGCAAGAGGCTAGCACGCAGCTCGGCTACGGCCTCAGGCGGAACAAAGAAAGGGGCCAGCCCTTTTTGTACCTGGAGTTGCCCGAGGGTGAAGCGTCGCTCACGGCAGACGGCACCGGCGCAAGATGCGGAAGATGGAGCGAGGAGGCGCTACGGCATCGAGTCTGATAGGAAATGTGGAGCCGGCTGTGAGGGGGAAAGCTCGGGCACAGCATCTCCGATATTTTCCAATGGTAGGGAGCCGGCGGAGAGAGCTTGGCGGCTAGGAATCCAGCGACCTCGGGAAGGGAGCCACGAAGGCTACGAGATAAAGAAAACCCCTAGGGCTCTCGGTCCGGCGGCAAAGGAGTCCAAAGGGAGGAATGAAGCCGTGAGGAGAGGCTTACCGGAAGCCAGCGCCGGAGGGAGTGGCCGGAGGCGATGTCCGGGCAGAGAGGATATCGCCCGGGGGACGCGTGCGTTGTTCGGGACGGCTAGGTCGGGAGCACCAGGCCGACGGGGCCGAAAGGGGCCACCGACGAGAGGGGCGACCGGCAGTGCGAGGAAAAAAAATGTTTTCTTCCTATCAAAATTTTAATAACCCAGCACACTAATATGGTAAATTCCCTGAACAAAATTAAATTTTTGGATATGTTCGCACCTTATGTTTCACAGTGCAAGGTCATTTAGATAAATTCATTGACAGCCAAGTCTATTTGAGCTTGATTAGTGTGCGAAGTGATTTCATGAATTTCTCGAGTTGCGAAAAGGTACATATGAACCTTATACAATCTCATATCACTCAAAGAACATCCAACTCGTATGCATCAAAAATTGATGCCAACAAGAAAATTATAATTTATGGAGAGTTAAAGAGCTCGGGAAGGTGGAGCTTACATTGTGATGTTGGTAAGATGCCTTGCGAAGTGTGGGTGATTAGGAGGTCAGAGTATTTTCCAATGAGGACATAATCAGAGCCATTGTAAGGTTGAGCTTCCTAATAGTGGTCATAATTGGAGGTGATATGTTATGTGGCTCTCGAGTCGAGGAACCAATTTTATGAGGATGGTTCGATTGACGATAGATGGATATAAATTGAAATTGGTGTGATGTCAGGATTGAAGAGCACCACGACAAACTTTGTCGTAGATTTGGCAAGATGGATGGTAGGAGGTGGAACCCTAATTTTAACCTCCTTGGTTTGAAGTTCATGAACCTTGAGTTCTTCTGTTGTAGTAGGGATGTCAACCACAACTACAGTGGCTGTTGTTTTCGCCACTAGTGGTGAATAGTGCCTTAGAATTAGTGTTGTTTTCTATTGCACTTTCGGTCGAGAGATTATCCCTTTTTTGCAAAATAAGAGCTACATGCCATTAAGTTTGATTAATTATAACCTGGTTTGGATCGCTATTTTGAAGGATTGGTAGGAGGGAGGTTAACCGTTGAGAATGCAAAGTATAATGACTTCTTGATCAATTTAGGCTTTAGTTGCAACAATATTGTCAACTAAGGATTTGATGTTCAATAAGTATTGAGACATGGCTTGTTTTTCATGGAAATGTGATGGAGTTCATTTCAGATTGGATTACAGGCATCGATTGGTAGATTTCAAGAGACATTGAATTGTTTTCCAAATGACATTGGTAGATTCAAAGTTAAGAATGTAGTGTAAGATAGTTGGAGATATAGTGCAGTAGATCACAGGGGACAAATTTTGATTTATGAGTTACCACCGCAGGAAGAGAGGGTTGAGAATGGTTTGACTATCAGAGGCACAGTTTTGAGATGTAGGGAAAACAATAGTTGTGTGTCAATCACTACAAGAAAATTGTTTATTAGCTTCAGAGGGGAGAGACATTGCACTATGCACACCATAGCCCCATGCTAAGCCGAGAATGTCTATTCCCGACAAATCTTGAAGGTCGAACCTCCAGAAAACTCAGAAACTCCTAATCTTGATTCATACAAGGGTCTCACCAACCCAGCTGACATGTAGCTGCTTTCGAGTCAATAGTCAGTATATTAAAGTTCACCAACACATTCAAGTGTAGTTTGTTTCTTACCACGTTGAGGGAGTCAGCCCTCGAATAGTTCAACGCCATCTCGACAAGCGTCATCCCCTTATTCTTTGAGCCCAAAAAGGCTTTTCATAGCTCACTTTGTTAGCGCACAAAAACCATGGAAGTAACCCCAAGCTCTCATCCAGAACAAGCGGAAAGGAGAGGCCATGCGCTCATACATCACAAGGCTCTAGCAAAAAATGCTGGAAATTCAGAACCTAGATCCCCTAATTGCACAGTCTACCCTGACATAGAGGTTTTAAAGTGAATATTTCAAATACATCCTAGGCCTACACGAGCCAAAATCAATGGATGAATTACTAAAAAATAGTCAATCACCATATCTCTGCAGAGGAATACAACATCAAAGATCAAGAAGAAGCGAGGAAAACTGCCACTAATTCCCAATCGCATAAGAGTGCATCGACGGATAACAGTTGGTAAGCAAAAAGATGGTTCTCGTCCTCCTAGTCATCTGCATCATGAAGCAACCAACTACATCATGACAACAAAGAGTGCACTAAAGGAAACAATCAAGACAGACAGTCTCGATACCCTGATCATGGTCGACCCACAACAATGAACGACCGCCCGACACAACTAAAACCACCCAAAATGACCACCTTGAGCATTTCAGTTTCTAAACTGGTGGAGGTCATATAAGATAAGTAATACTTCAAAGAACCTCATCCAATGAGAATCAGGAGTTCAGTACAAAATTTGAACAAGTTATGCACCTACCGCAGAGATTACGTCCACAACACAGAAGAATTTAGACATCTCAGAGTCCTTGTTGAGCACTTGATCAAGGTTGTAAAACTAAAATAATTTGTAGCTGCAGAAGAAACCACTCGTAAACATAGGAAGGCACGAGCAGACAGAGCATCTGACAAAGACGTTTGTGTATTCACACATTTAGTATTAATGCGTGATTCTGGAGATAAGAAGAATACAAGGAGAAGATATGCTTATTAAGACCATTTAGGGTTGATCAAATGAGCTTAAAAGTGCATTTAGTGAAAACTCAAAATTAGCGAATTCACATGTAAGCGTCGAGACCCCGCGCTTATGCGCCAGAGCTTCGCCGCTAAGCATCGAACTTTCGCGCTTAGGGGACATGTCGCGAAAACCGGTTTACAGGTGTTAAAAACCTGAAAATAGCCATATTTCTTCTCCCCGTCATATTCTTTGTTCGGAGTTCACGGCCGACGGAGTTAGGGCATCTCCAATTTGTGATTTTTGAGCTGTTTCATGCCAAATTTATTAAATTTGATCTTCTTATGGTAAGAGCACTACTCTTATAAAAATTTTTTGATTTTCACCATGTATTTAAGGAATATTGTGGAGAAATCTAGGATTTAATATTCATGGTGAAAATTTGAGAAAAATCTTTGGAAATTACTTATATTTAGTTGTTTAAGCCTTTAGAATTTGAGTTTAGTGATTTTAGCTTAATTTTGTGATTTATGTTAATTTTTATTCAAATTTTAGAAATGACACCAAAAATAAAAAGAAGCAAGAGGAGAACTACTTTTGATTCAGACAAGTTTGTAAATTTGAAGGCTTATAATAGTTATGTGCAAGCACTACAGTCACGTAAAATAATTCAAGAGTGAGGACTTGACAAGCCCGGTGACGAGATAAATGATATGATTGTTAGAAGACTTTGTGACAGATTTTGTTATTTCTTGGTCGTAGTTGTTATCTCTGTTGTGTGGGAGTTTAATGCAAATCTCCTTGAGGCAGAAGAAAATTTTGTGATGGATCGAGGCAGTTAGTTCATTTCATGCCCGAGGTACTTAACAAATTTTACCTGTTGCCGCCTACTACCTACTACATTAAGTTTTTATTCTAATTATAATCCTCCGAAGGAGGAATTTGATGAAATTATTTCTACTTTAGAGAAAAACAAATGAAAGAAGAGTTAACTTCCCCGCCTCAAAGCTGAATGCCACCTCTAAGACATGACATTACTTTATATCATCCATACTGATTCCTACAAATCATCTGAGTGAAGTCACAAGGGAAAGTGCCACATTAAATTATTATATTCAGCAGGGGAAGGCAATTGATTTTGAAAAGATTATTTATGATTGTATTTGGAGTTCTGTAAGAGCTGCTACTACTGCAAGTATGAGATTTTCTTTCCTTATTCATTCATTATGTGAGCAGGCTAGTGTGAGATTAGATAATTGGGAAGAGGTACTTCAGGCTTTAAGCCCATTACCAGTGTGAATGTGAAGACTTACGCTGAGCATTCTATTTTTTGCTGGCAATGAGGATTCTCTAGAGCTTCAGGTGCTTCTACTTCTGTTGCTTCCACATCTCGTGCTTCAAGCTCTCATGCATCATCAGGTCAGTTTATTGATTCACAAACAGAACTTTTGAATAGAATGAAAGATAATATTACTTATACTGTGGATCGAGTACATGATATTGAAGGAAAGGTAGATCATATAGGGGATTATCTGCAGAAACATAGTGAGTATGAGGAGAATTATCACAGTTATATCGATAGACTGATCAGAGGAGATTATAGTGCTGTGTTACCTGCATATCCACACTATACCCCATATGAGCCTACACATACTTGGAACAAAGGAGATAATGATGAGGAAGATGATGAGCATTAGGATTTAAATTTTGTATTTGTTGTGAACTTTTACGTTAATTTGTATGTTTGGACTTTTTATTTGTGGTCATTATTTAGGCTTTTCTGTTGTAGATGTTATTGAACAAACTGATGTACTAGTTGGTGAACTACTTTATTTTTATGTTATTTGTGGATGTTGTTTGTTTGTGGTATGTGATGTGAATGTTTAATGTATTTGTGGTAGTAAATGTGTGAACAAATTCATAGTTTATTTTGTTTGTCAGTGTAGAACTTATTCCAAAACTATTAGGAAGGATTAGAACACTATTAAAATTCACTATTTAATTTTATGCTTAACTTTTCAATTTACTATTATATATTTTAGTTGTGGATTTTTTTTTAAGTATGTGTGAATTTGCTTTTGTTACATCCACTACTTTAGAAGTATTTTGAATTTCATTTATATAAAATATAAAATTAAAATTTGATCTAATTGTTTTTAATCCTGTTATTAACTGTTATACTTGCATATTTAGGATATAAAAATTCCTGCTAGCATGAAACTTATAGTTTCAAATTCTACCAATGTATCTTTTTACTATGCTTAAATGTTTTATCATAATAAAAGCTTTAAAGTTTAGGGGGGCGGGGATGAAAACAATTTTTAAAAACTTAAATTTTCTTTGTTCTCAAATGTGCTAAAAATAAATTTGATTTTGATTGAAAAATAATTATGTATATGAAGTTATATTAGGGAAGTAAAATTTTGAATATAGAAATGAGTAAGAGATTTAGTTAAAATTTATAGTAATGATGAAAAATTTAAAATTAAAATTTCTTAGTGAAGAAATGATGAATATTTTGTAACTATATTTAGTAGAAAAAGTTGTATTTTTAGAAAAATAGAAGGATTAGACTTTTATTTTTTAATATTTAAATTTCTTCTATTAAAAATCATTTTCAAAAATTTTATTATATTTCCAAGTAAAATATATATATCTACCTTATGTTTTAGGAAAGAAATGGTGGAATTCAAAATTATCAAAGGTCTATCCAGATATAGTTATCATTGCACTATAAAAAAATAGTATGTGGAAAAGAAATGATAAGCTTTAGGATTTAAGGGCCTAATAAAAAATTGGTTCAACACATGATCTTTTTAGAGTATAAAATTTGAGAAAATCTTGAAGTTATGAATATAATATAGTTATATAATTATTTTTAGTAAAGATTTTTAAATAAAGAAAATAAAATGCATATACCCTATATTTTGAAAAATCTATAAGCATTCTGATAAGATAGAAACTCATATTTTCGATAAATCTTTACTTGAGAGATTTCTAAACTTTAAATTAGTCTCATTTACTAAATTTTTTTCTAAATTGGACTACTATATTTCTAGAACAAAATTTTAGAAACTTCTAAAAAAACTTAATCTGCTTGTTTGATTTTATGTGATTATAGTGTCACATGATGACAAGTAATATTTTAAGTTTGGGGGATTTTAATACACCTAAAATATATAGAATTTTTATACACATTTTTATACTATTTTTTATAATATTGCATTTTACTGAAAGGTATGTTGTTTATTTTTCTTGCATGTATGATCAATTGGATGAATGTGATGAAAGGAGTAAAAAAGGATCAAATTTGGAACAAATGAAGAAATGTGTGAAATTGATCTGTGGCGGCTAAGCACCTGAACCCCACGCTTACGCACCACCAAGATCCCAGACCTGAAGCTTACACGTCAGGAGCCTTGCAGCTAAGCGCCGAGACCTCGTGCTTATGCGCGGTAGTTACTTAAGAGGGTTTAAAAAATTTTCGCACCATTTTGAAGGGGTGTTTAAGGCATCCTTTAGTAAAAACATAGGTGACTTACTATTGGAGCCAAAATTAATTTAAATTACTCTTAAATGAATGCATCTTTTGGAGGATTCATTGAATCTGAACATAATTTGAAGAGACACGAAAGCACCTATTGGAAAATTATAAAAGGAATACTTGAAGATCACAAAATGGTTGTTGTTGGAGGGTGTGTAGTTTATGTTTATTGTGTAGGAGAGTTCTTTTAGTAACAAACAATTCCACTTCACCATTTCTACTTACTTTAATATAGTTTGTATTAGAATTAGAAGAGAGAATTTAAGTCTTTAGAGTTGGGTGTTGATCGCTGAAAAATTTATTAAGAAATCCATACCTATTTTTGATGAAATTGCACTTTAAAGAAGAGTATTTTCTTTATTTTATTGCAGGAATAAAGAATTTAGGTGATAAAAGCAAAAATCATAAAAAGGAGCGAATTTGGAGCAAAATCATGTAATTTGTGTTGAGTCGCCGACGGCGAGATTACGAGAAGAAAATTCTGAAGGATTTATAACTGTCTCGCTGACAGCGAGCCCGAGTCCGCTGACAGCGAGCTAGAGCGGTTGAAGATCTTCTAGAAGCCTCGCCGACAGCGAGGTAGTTCGTCGCCGACGGCGAGCTAGTTCAAATGGTGCAGATACATTGAACATGGACACTTTTTGAAGGGATACTTACACACCTCTTGGTCCTTTGCTCACCTCTATATATAGAAGCCGAAATTAAGTCTTTTGTGTGTTACCTTAGTGATATTGTGTGTTACTTTTGAGTTATTTGGTGTTAATTTGTGTGCAGTCTTTATGTTCTAAGTCCAAACTTTTGTGTTCTAAGTGTTATAAGTGAGTTAATTTGAGTCTTTAGTGAGTATTTAGTGAGTTAGTGAGTATTTAGTGAGTCGTGTTGTACTGGAAGGAAGAGTCAAAGGAACTGCGAGGAGTCTGCTTGGGGATAAATTAAGATAAGTATTTATATTCATTGTTTTTAACTTTAAATGAAATCCATGCTTAGTTTAGTTACCATGCATTCTGAGTAGTTTATTTAGTCTTTCTCCCTATTTATGAAATTAAGTGACTTGATGAAATTAAAATAAAGATACTTTTATATATTAATAAATTGTGATAATTTTTTACTTAAAACTTAATTTACTTTTCAAACTGGCCATTTGATTTGTTAAAATATGTTGATTATCAACTATAGTAAAATTTACATCTGATATTCGGGGAAATTCAAAAGCCTTGGAAGGAGGGTGCAAATAAATAGGGAAATAATATCACTGGACGTAGAATTGAGCATTTTAGTGTGACAGACTAAAATATTCAATTCGGTCCTATTGTTTGAGAGTTGAAGTGTAGATGATAGCCCTCAGGCAAGGGGAACGTGGGAGCTCTGAAGTGGCAGTCGGTATCCTCCCAGCCTAGCCGCAGATTCAGTAATCAAACATAGGATTAATCAATATTCTTTACACCTGGACCAAAGGGTAAAGAATAGGAATGCTCCTATTTGTCACAATATCTTAACATTATCTATTTAAATTCATCAATCATTTAAATTTCTAAACAAGGGGAAAGATACTTTTTCTGAATAGTTAAGACTTATTTAGCAATTAGTTTTATTTCCCGCACTCGCAATTAGTATTAATTTTCTACTTAGTTAATTTATCTAATTAAAATACTTAGTTTACTTTATTGCGCTTAAATTCGAATTCCAAATTTTCGTATAATAATAATATTATTATTATTATTATTATTAAAATTAATTGTTATTTAATTTTCTCTTTCCTCGTGGGATCGATAACCGAGGACTCCACTAGAGCCCCGTATTACTTCGATACGATACGTATACTTGCGTAGCATCCACAACATAAACAATTACAATTCCATACATATACATATAGCGGGGTCAAGTTTTTGACGTCGTTGCAATCAAATAAAAATAACATAATATAAAATTGTGGGTCAAGTTTTTGGCGCCGTTGCCGGGGAAAGTAAGAAAAATTTACTATAGTAACGGACTATTTTAAAATAATCATAATAAATAAATTAATATCTATTCTAAAATTGTATGTGCAAATTTGGAAACGAAAATTTAATACCTTACGATTTTGAATTAGAGCGTACAATTAAAAGAATTAGAAAACAAAAGAAACAAACTATAAATTTAACACAAATGGCGAATATTCTCGAAATTCAAAATATGAACCAACAAAGACCATTAAGAGATTATGCCAACCCTACATCGGATGAAATTCATTTAACTATTCAAAACCCTGATGTAGTTGCTAATTCATTCGAACTTAAACCCGCAATCATCCAAATGGTACAAAACAATCAATTTAGTGGTTCACCTTCTGAAGGTCCTAACTTACATCTTGCTAGTTTTCTAGAACTTTGTGCTACTTTTAAATATCAAGGAGTATCTGACGATGCTATAAGACTTAGACTTTTCCTTTTTCATTAAGGGATAAGGCTAAAATGTAGTTAATTCATTAAGACTTGGATCTATTAAAACTTGGGGAGAATTATAACAAAAATTTTTATCCAAATATTTTCCACCATCTAAAACTGCTAAGTTTAGAAATGATAAAACATCTTTTTGTCAGATAGATGGAGAATCAATTTATGAATCTTGGGAGAGATTTAAGGAACTTCTTAGGAAATGCCCACATCATGCGCTACCGGATTGGTCGATTATTCAAACCTTTTATAATGGATTAGTGGGATCTTTAAGATCAATCATCGATCTGTCATCTTGGAGGTTCATTAATGTCTAAACCATTTGATGAAGCTTATGAACTAATCGAAGAAATGGCAACAAATAATTTCCAATGGCTTGCAGATAGAGTAAATCCGAAAAAATAGCCAACATTCATGAACAAGATGCAATATCTATGTTAGCTTCTCAAATTGCTGTTATATCTAAGAAATTAGATCATTTTGGAATGAACTACTCTCCTACTTTAGAAGAAAACTCATCTGGACAAATCATAGAATTTCAATCTAATTATGAAACTTTAAATGCTATTAATAATAGAACTAATAACCCTTATTCAAACTATTATAATCCCGGTTGGAAAACTCATCCAAATTTTAATTGGAATAACACATCTAATCAACAATGGATGAATCAACCTAATCAAGCAAATCCAAACTATAAACCTAATTACCCACCGGATTTAATAACAATAACCCTCAATTCAAAGATAAGAAATTATCTATGGATGAATTAATTTTGAATATGGGTCATCAACTACAAAATCAAGGAAATCAACTACAAATTCAAGGAAATCAATTACAAATTCAAGGAACATCTATTAAAAATATCGAAACTCAACTTGGACATATTGCTATCTCGTGCTAAATAATAGAATACCTGGAACTTTTCCTAGTAATGTGGAAATAAATCCTAAAGATCAAGGAAAAGAACAAATTAAAGCAATACAACTAAGAAGTGGAAAAGAATTAGAACCTCATATTAAAAAAGAACTTAAAAGCCAAAATGAGGAAGTGGAAATTGAAAAGGAAACAATTCAACAAGATTCAAAATTGGAACATCCTTTAATACCGATGAAAATTTCTGTTGAAACACCTCCACCACCATTTCCTCAACGACTAGCTCAACATAAAAAAGATAAACAATTTGCTAAATTCTTTGAAATACTAAAGAAATTAACGATCAATATACCTTTTGTCGAAGCTTTAGATCAGATGCCAAATTATGTAAAATTTATAAAAGATATTCTAAATAAGAAAAGAAAATTCACTGATAATGAAACAATCGCACTTAGTGAAGAGTGTAGTGCTATTATTCAGAAGAAGCTTCCTGAAAAAATTAAAAAATCCTGGTAGTTTCACTATACCCTGCGCTATAGGAGAAAAATTTTATGGAAAAGCTTTGTGTGACTTAGGAGCAAGCATCAATCTAATGCCTCTATCGATTTTTAAGAGATTAGGATTAGGAAAAATTACACCTACTTTAGTAACCCTTCAATTAGCCGATCGTTCGGTTACCTATCCTAAGGGAGTTATCGAAGATGTGTTGGTAAAAGTGGATAAATTTATCTTCCAAGTAGATTTTATTGTTTTAGATATGGAGGAAGATAAAGAAATTCCTATCATTTTAGGAAGACCATTTTTAGCTACTGGAAAAGCTATGATTGATGTTCGAAAGGAGAATTAACTATGAGAGTAAATGACCAAAAAGTTACCTTTAATATTGCAAAATCAATGAAATATCCTCGCTTAGAAAAAGATGATGAATGTTTTCGGATGGAAATACTTGAACAATTACAACGCGAACATTTTAAGGAATATTACGAAGATAATTTAGAAAAAGAAAATACCGAATTAATTGAAGATAATAATGAAGAACTAGATTATATTCAGGAAAGATTTGAATTTTTGGATAATACCGAAAACACCGACAAGAATATAGTTTCATCAATTATTAAACCTCCCGAACTTGAGCTAAAACTATTACCCGATCATTTGAAATATGCTTATTTAGGTAATTCTTCAACTTTACCGGTTATTATTTCATCCGCATTAAACGAATCTCGAGAACAAAAACTTTTAGAAACTTTAAAAAAATATAAGAAAACTTTTAGTTGGACTTTAGCAGATATTAAAGGAATTAGTCATTCAATCCGTATGCATAGAATTATTTTAGATGATGAACATAAACCTAAAGCGAGATCCCCAAAGGAGATTAAACCCAATAATGAAAGAAGTAGTTAAGAAAGAAATTTTAAAATGGTTAGATAATGGTATTATATATCCTATTTCGACGATGCTATCGGTAAGCCCAATTCATCGTGTTCCTAAGAAGGGAGGAGTGACCGTCATCGTCAATGAAAATAACGATCTTATTCCTATAAGATAAGTTACCTGGTTGGCGTATATGTATTGATTATAGGAAATTAAATACCGCCACCGAGAAAGATCACTTCCCTTTACCATTTCTAGCTAGATGTTAGATAGATTAATTCGAACATAAGTATTTTTGTTTTCAGATGGATACACCGGTTATCATCAAATACAAATTGCTCCCGAGGATCGAGAAAACTACATTTACTAGTCCTTATGGAACTTTCGCTTTTCAAAGAATGCCTTTTGGATTATGTAATGCACCAAGTAATATTCCGAGAGATGTATGATGTCTATATTTAGTAAGTTAATTGACAATGGAATAGAAGTATTTATGGATGATTTCTCTGTATTTGGAACATCATTTGACACATACTTAACTCATCTTGAAAAAGTATTAGAAGTATGTGAGAAAATAAATTTAGTTCTAAATTGGGAGAAATGTCGATTTATGGTTCTTTGGCGGCATTGTATTAGGGGATAAAATTTCGGAAAAAGGCATGGAAGTGGACCCTGCAAAAATTCAAGTTATAGCTAAATTACCACCTCCAACTACAATAAAAGGGGTAAGAAGTTTTCTTGACATGCTGGATTCTACAGACGCTATATAAAAGATTTTTCAAAAATTACTAAACCTCTATACCAACTTCTCGAAAAGGACAAGAAATTTGAATTTACAATCGAATGCCTGAATGCTTTTGAACTCTTAAAAGAAAAATTAATTACAGCACTTATAATAGTTTCACCTAACCGAGAGAATCCATTTGAGCTTATGTGTGATGCTAGTGATTATCCTGTAGGAGCGGTTCTTGGGCAAAGATATGAAAAGATTTTTAAAGTTATATACTATGCTTAAGTAAAACTCTAAATGATCTTTGAAATAAATTATACGATTATAGAAAGAGAATTATTAGCAGTAGTGTATGGTTTTAATAAATTTAGACCTTATCTGATTGGAACAAAATATATCGTGCATACTGATCATTCTGCTATCAAATATTTAATGCAAAATAAAGATTCCAAACCAAGATTAATTAGATGGATGCTATTAATGCAAAAATTCGATTTTGAGATCGTTAATAAGAAAGGAACTGATAATCAAATTGCGGATCATTTATCAAGATTAGAAAATCATGAATTATCTGATATTGAAAATGAAATTATGAACGCTTTTCCCGATGAACAACTATATAATATCAATGAGTGGAAAATGTCATGGTATGCTGATATAGTAAACTATATAGCTTAGTAATATTTTACCACCTATGCTAACTTTGCAACAACGAGAAAAAATTCATCCATGATACGAAAACCTATTTTTGGGATGAACCATATTTATATAAGCAATGTAAGGATTTAATTATTAGAAGATGTGTACCTTATGAAGAAATCGAACCAATTATTCAAAAATGTCGAGATTCCGATTTTGGAGGACATTTTGGGACCGATAAAGCCGCTTATAAGATTCTACAATATGGATTTTACCGGCGTACTCTATTTAGAGATGTATACGGATATATTAAAACTTGCGATAAATGCCAAAGAGTATGAAATATATCTAGAAGAAACGAAATGCCTCTAAACTTTATATTAGAAGTCGAAATTTTTGATGTTTGGGGATTAGATTTTATGGGACCTTTTATTCCTTCGTTTGGAAACTCATATATATTAGTAGCTGTTGATTATGTTTCCAAATGGATCGAGGCACAAGCTTTACCTAGGTGTGATGCCAAGAGTGTTTCAAAATTTCTAATAAAAAATATTTTTACTAGATTTGGAATGCCGAGAGTGATTATCACTTACGGAGGAACTCATTTCAAAAATAAATACATTCACAAACTAGTAGAAAAATATAATATTACTCATAAGATATCCACTCGCTTATCATCCACGTACTAGCGGATTAGTTGAAGTATCCGATCGTGAGATTAAACGTATTTTAGAAAAATCCGTAAACCCAAATAGAGTTAGATTGGTCTATTAGATTAGATAATCGTATTATGGGCTTATAGGATCGCTTATAAAACTCCGATTGGAATGACTCCTTACGAGCTTATATATGGAAAAACATACCACTTACCAAGTTGAATTAGAACATAAAGCATATTGGGCGATTAAAGAATTTAATTATAATATGAAGGAAGTTCGGTGAGAAAAGATTATCTGCAATTAAATGAATTGGAAGAATTAAGAAATGAATCATATGATAATGATCGGATTTATAAAGAAAAGATGAAATTATGGCATGATTGGAAGATTAATCGAGAGAAATTTTGAACTGGGACGGGAAGTTTTGCTATATAATACTAGATTGAAATTATTTTCTGGGAAATTGAAGTCTCGATGGTTAGGACCTTTCACCATAACTCAAATATTTTCATACGGAACTATAGAAATCGAAGATCCAAAAACTGGACATAAATTTAAAGTTAATGTACATAGATTAAAACCATATTTTGAAGGTATAAAACCTAACTATAAAGATGTTTTAATGCTTAGTCAACCTGATTAATAATTGAAATTAGGTCGGGCTGACGACGTTAAACCAAGTGACTTTATGGGAAGCAACCCATATTAGTTATCTATTTTTATTGTATTTTAATAATTAGTTTATATTATTGAAACTTTACTACTCAATTTTTATTAAGAATCGTCACATATTCGAACCATTATGATGAGAAAAGAAATTATTCGATTTAGAGCGAAATTGGACATTATTTTGAAATCTCGCCGACGGCGAGGTCGATACTCGCCGACAGACGAGGTTCGCGCCTAATTCGGTTATTTATAAGCTCGCCGACGGCGAGAAACGAGCCCGCCGACGGCGAGAACCCGAAAGGTAGTTTTTATAACTAAGTCGCCGACGGCGAGAAACCTCCGCCGACAACGAGGAAGTTATAAAAATGAGTTATATATACTTTAAAAGCCAAATCGGACGGTTTCGACACCAAATCCTTAGTGAAAAACTATTCTTAAACCATTCTAAGCCCGCCTTCTTCACTAGAATTCATTCCATTCACCATAATGGCCTCCAAATTCTTAGATTCTTCTAAATGCGGAGTGTTTAACCGGAGAAAATTTGTGAGTGCGGAAGCGCGGCGGATCTTCAACAAGGTTTTGGTAAAGAAAAGAGTTATCAAGGAACGGGGATTTGTCGATAGAGGATTAGAGAATTCCACTACGAAGATAGAAGAAATGATCGCACAATGCAGACTTGGGAGGTATTCGTTACACTACGTCCGTCGTTGTTATTCCGAGTTGTGAAAGAGTTCTACTCTAACTTACATGCGATCAAGAATGGGAATATCTACGTCCGAGGAAGATGGGTGACGTTTACTCCATCAAGAGTAAATGAGTTATTCTCTATAAAAAACACCTCGGTATGTCACTATTCAAATTTTGTGCCTTCTCGATATAATATGAATGAGATATTTTGATATCTGATTGATGAAACGGAAGATTGGGAAATGCGTGAAGACGTGTATGTTAGTTTCTCTGCATCACTTTTGAATCCTGTCTCGAAGCACTGGCACTTTTTCATCTCATCTAAATTGTTACCTACTATGAGGGTAAACAAGGTTTCAAAAAAATGCGCTATATTGAATTATTGTATTCAAATTGGATTGCATATTGATGTGGGATCAATAATTGTTAAGTCTGCATTGGGTTTAATTGTGCATGGGTCAGTTCACGGACTAGGACACCCATCTACTATTTTTGCATTATGCAGTCAGTACCAGGTTACTTATGAAGCTTGGGAAAATGTTCTCTTACCTTGGAAGCCACTTGATCCTACAGATATGTTCCCTACTTTGGACAATAATGAAGACATTACATTCATCTCTGATAGAGCTTCACAGAATCATCCTATAGCAAGGCCTATTTCAGATAAAACGGAGTTACTTATGAAGAAAATTAATGGAATGGAGAAAGAACTACAGAATGTGAGAGATTTAATCAACAATATATCTGATTTATTTGATCACATTGACTGGAGGATGAAGGAACACTTCGATCATTCTGGACACTTGGAAGCTAGCTTTCTTCATTTATTGAGACATAAGGGTTGAATCACTGAAGAATCTGCTTCGGAATTTTCCTTCAGGCATTTCTATAACTTATTTGTGCATCATCGTCATATCGGAAATATCAGAGAAGATGAAGATTCTGACATTGAAGAGTAGTAGTAAAGATTTCCATAGTATGTTTGTGTTTATGTTATTTGATTTGATTTAGACTTTTATTATGTGTGGAGTGATGATTTGAATATCTCAAACTTAATTGAGATATGCGTCATAGTTTTGTATCAGCATTTAGTGTGTCGTGGTTTGGTTTGCGATGTTGATTAGTAGTAAGGATTGAAGTTTGAAGTTTGATTATAGAGTCTAAAAATTATGTTAGTTTGTATGTCCCATGGATTTCAATATTAAAGTTAATTTGTTGTGTTGTGTGAATTTGTTTGTGTATAAGTAGCTAATCTTCTTATTAAATTAATAAATGATGTGATCGGAAATATAATATAAGACAAATCAATGACGAAAATGAGTGACGAATTTCAGAAATTTAAAATTTTTGGAATCTCGCCGACGGCGAGAAAAATCCCGCCTATAGCGAGATCGATCTAGCTGACAGCGAAGAAATTCTCGCCGACAGCGGATTTTTCCCGAAAGTTTTTTGTTCTGAAAAATATTAGCTCGCCGACGGCGAGATAAATCTCGTTGACAGCGAGGTAGGAAAAAAAACATATATTTGACCGGTCAAAAACACTATTCATCATCCCCAACCTCCAATTTTCGCAAAAGCCGACCTGGGCTTGAGAGATCTTGGATTTAAGCGATTTCATCACTCAAAAACACCGGATTTCATCTTCTCTTGGTAAGAGCTTCACTCCTATGCAAAAATTTTTGATTTTCACCATGTATTTTCACCACATTGCAAATTTTGGGAAAAATCAAAATGTGGAAGAAATATTCGGTGGAAATCCATCGAATTTGATTTAAATTGCTTACAAATGTTGTAGGAAGCCTTCTTAGGATTATTTTTAAGTTTAGTGAAAATTTTCATGATTTTCACAGATCGATCGAATGGCTCCACGACAGAAACATCGAGTAGAGTTCGACGAAAACCGATTCATCAATGCACGAGCACAAGCAAAATATTTTGAAAATATACAAGGAAGAAAGTGCATTGCGGATCGGGTATTCAAAAATCCGGGAGGAGAAGTAGAGCGGATTATAAAGGAACGAGGTCGGGAACATTTCGTTATGTTCGATATAGAAGCATTCGTAAAAGTGGTGAAAGAATTTTATGCCAATTTGATCGCGGCGAAGATGCACCTGTAAAGGTACGAGTTTTTTTTGTAGATTTTAATGCTGCTAGGATTAACGCGTTCTATGAAGTTCATGACTCGCACTTTAGCGAGTATGAAACTTTTGGAACGATGGAAGGACCACTGGAGGAAGTCATTAACTTTCTCACCGATGGGACCGGAGTATGGAAAATGAAGCGAGCGAGAAAGAGTGAATTTTCCTCTTTCCAAATTAAATGCGATCTCCAAGGCTCGACATTACTTTATTTATTCTACTCGTTACCCACATATCACCATAGTGAGGTAACACGAGATAGAACAATCTCGAATTTCTGCATTCGGAATAACGAAGCATCAACATCGGTAGAGTTATTTATCAAAATATCCCGGCCACTCCTCGAAATGAGAGTGGAGCTGGATCGGGCCACCTGGATTGATTTTGCACTCTGCTAACTCTCCGGAGTTGAGGCTAGAGATGATGAAGAATGGGTGGAACCAATGAAACCACTTACATTCGCTAACATTAAGAAGTATGAGTCCCATGAAGGGTGGAGAGCAGGAGTAAGAAGTTATTTTACTCAATCAGTAGAGATATACCCTCTACTAGCTATGGACCTCCCGAGCCTACCACCCCTATCTTACAAGATCTCGATGAATGAATTGACTCGCATAGGAAGAGTTTTGAGCAGTTTGGAGAGACCATGGGGAGAAGGTTTGATCATTTTGATCAAAGGATTGATAATCTGGAGAGGAGACATGATTATGATAGTGAATACCTCCAACGACATTCAGAATACGAGATTGCATATTATGAAGCTGAACGTCGTTATAGGAGTGGAGATTTAGATGTAGTCTTTCCAGAATGCCCCAGGTACACTCAGTATCACCCTGCTCAGTCTTCTCAGCAGCCTACAGATCAAGGAGGGGATGATATAGTTTGGGACTTTGACGCTGAAGATTAGGACTTTATGTATTTTATTTGTTTGATGTAAGTTATTTTGAGGACTGTATGTGTTTGTAATATTCAGTACTTTATTTTGAGACATTGGATGTTAGTTAGATTAATTTGCTTGGATTGTTATAGTAGTTAGTTTTTGTTTTTTGTGTTAGTTAATTGCATTTGTTTTTATGTTAATTAGAATGTTAGTTTTCTTTAATATGTTTTTATTTTATTTTGTATTGTTTTAAGTTTTTAAAATTGTTAATCTGTTTGTTCAATTTTTTTTTAATATGTTAGTAATTCATATGTGTAGTGTAGAGTGATTTTAATTGTTGTGTTTAATACTTATCTTAGATTTTATCCCTGCATTTTCTTTAAATTGTTATATATATATGGAGAATACTAACGAGTATGAGGTTCAATGAAAAATGAAAAAGCTCGCAAAAATTTCAAAAGAAAAAGAAATACCTAAACTTGCAGGTATGATTTATTTACTTTCCTTCTTATTTATTATTTTGAATAGATATAAAAATTTAAGTTTGGGGGAGAGTAAAATACAAATTTAGTTATTAACTTGTTCTCAATTTCTATTTTCAAATTATTATAAAATGATTTTTATAGCAAATTTTTCAATTTGATTTAATATGAATTATTTTATTTAATTATTATAAAAGGTTAAATGAAATATTTCTAGTGCTTTAATTAATTAAATAGAATAAAATATTTGGTTAAAGGGAATAAGAATATAGTAAACTATTTTTAGTATGGAAAACTATATTCTAAAATTAAAATTCTTAAAGTATTCGATGAAAAAGAAAAGATTGAAAATCAATGAAGTAAAAACTATGAAGTATATATAAGTAAGAAATATTTCTAAGTTTCAAATTTAGGAAGATGAAAATGAAGTTCAAAATTATTAACGAGCTCTCCAGGATACGATAATCCTCATTAGAAAAAGAAAAAGAAAAAGAAAAAAAAGAAGAAAAATAAAAAAAGAAAATTGAGGAGAAGCTTGAGGAGATGCCTTATCAAAAATTGGCTTCATTTGATTTAACCTAAAGGGAAAAATTTAGATATTTCCAAACTTATGTTTATGGATTAGAATTTTACCTAATAGTATTTTCTTAAATTTCTTATCATATGAATATCTTAAGTAGTTATTCTTTTAAATATAGTCATTCCGAAATGAATAAGTAAGCTAAAAATCTTAGACTTGATGACTAAATAAATTTATTTCTATAAGATTAATTAAATTACATGAATTATTTTTGTTTAACTTTATTATGATATTAATTAATCTAATTCATAGTTATTTAAATTGAAAAATCTTATTATAAAACTCATTATTTTTATGTAGTACTAAAATTACTTGAGGAAAAGTAATAACTAAGTTTGGGGGATTTTGATCGTCGAAAAATTTATTAAGAAATTCAATACTTATTTTTGATGAAATTGCACTTTAAAGAAGGGTATTTTCTTTATTTTATTGCAGGAATAAAGAATTTAGGTGATAAAAACAAAAATCATAAAAAGGAACGAATTTGCAGCAAAATCATGCAATTTAGTCTTGAGTCGCCGACGGCGAGATCGAGCCGCCGACGGCGAGGTTACGAGAAGAAAATTCGAAGGATTTATAACTGTCTCGGCCGGCAATGAGCTCCGAGTCCGCTGACGACGAGCTAGAGCGGTTGAAGATCTTCAGAAGCCTCGCCGACAGCAAGGTAGTTCGTCGCCGACGGCGAGCTGAGTTCAAATGGTGCGGATACATTGAACCCTGGACACTTTTTGAATGGATACTTACACACCTCTTGGTCCTTTGCTCACCTCTATATATAGAAGCCGAAATTAAGTCTTTTGTGTGTTACCTTAGTGCTATTGTGTGTTACTTTTGAGTTATTTGGTGTTAATTTGTGTGCAGTCTTTATGTTCTAAGTCCAAACTTTTGTGTTCTAAGTGTTATAAGTGAGTTAATTTGAGTCTTTAGTGAGTATTTAGTGAGTTAGTGAGTATTTAGTGAGTCGTGATGTACTGGAAGAAAGAGTCAAAGGAACTGCGAAGAGTCTGCTTGGGGATAAATTAAGATAAGTATTTGTATTTATTGTTTTTAACTTTAAATGAAATCCATGCTTAGTTTAGTTACCATGCATTACGAGTAGTTTATTTAGTCTTTCTCCCTGTTTATGAAATTAAGTGACTTGATGAAATTAAAATAAAGATACTTTTATATATTAATAAATTGTGATAATTTTTTACTTAAAACTTAATTTACTTTTCAAACTGACCATTTGATTTGTTAAAATATGTTGATTATCAACTATAGTAAAAATTACATCTGATATTCGGGGAAATTCAAAAGCCTTGGAAGGAGGGTGCAAATAAATAGGGAAATAATATCATTGGACGTAGAATTGAGCATTTTAGTGTGACAGATTAAAATATTCAATTCGGTCCTATTGTTTGAGAGCGAAGTGTAGATGTTAGCCCTCGAGTGCGAGGGAACGTGGGAGCTCGAAGTGGCGGTCGGTATCCTCCCACGCACTAGCCGCGATTCGGTAATCAAACATAGGATTAATCAATATTCTTTACACCTGGATCAAAGGGTAAAGAATAGGAATGCTCCTATTTGTCACAATATCTTAACATTATCTATTTAAATTCATCAATCATTTAAATTTCTAAACAAGGGAAAGATACTTTTTCGAATAGTTAAGACTTATTTAGCAATTAGTTTTATTTCGCACTTGCAATTAGTATTAATTTTCTACTTAGTTAATTTATCTAATTAAAATACTTAGTTTACTTTATTGCGCTTAAATTCAGAATTCCAAATTTTCGTATAATAATATTATTATTATTATTATTATTATTAAAATTAGCTGTTATTTAATTTTCTCTTTCCTCGTGGGATCGATAACTAGGACTCCACTAGTAGCCTCGTATTACTTGATAAGATACGTATACTTGCGTAGCATCCACAACATAAACAATTACAATTCTATACATATACATATAGCGGGGTCAAGTTTTTGGCGTCGTTGCAATCAAATAAAAATAACATAATATAAAATTGTGGGTCAGGTGTCACCCTCTAAGGAAGATTGTAAAGAAAAGCAAAGTTTTCGAAGGAACTTCAAGAGTATGGTGGAGAGGATTTTCAAATAAGTCTTTATCTTTGTTACTACATTTTGTTTTTAATTAAAACTTCTTGTGTTTTTACTTTGATTTCTACTTTTAAATCAAGTTGTGATTGTACTTTCTCAATGAATTCTGAGTAGTTTTCTTTATCTTTTTCCTTAAAATGATAAAGTAATTAAGTTATAGATGGAAGTTGTGTGAAGTATAGGAAATCAATGTTGAAAGAAGTTGTGATGATTCAAAACCTTGCACTCCATTTACTTCTTGATTTAGCCAATTAAGATGTTAATATATGTTGTGAGAACATGTAAGAGTCATTATGGTATTATCTCAGTCAATAATTGGTAATAATCACATGAGATTATATGGGAGAGCATGTAGTCTATATGGTTGAGTACAAATAAATAGGGAGATATACTTTGGTGGTTGTAGAATTAGAGAACTTTAGCGTGACATGCTAAAGTCCCCAATTCAATTTATTGTTTTATGTCTTGATACATGATGTTCGCCCCAAGGTGGAGGGAGGAGAGGAAACTCTAGAGTGAGAGGTAGTATCTTTTCTGCTAGCCCGTCTTCAAGATTACTAAAACATTAGATTAACATATGTTCTTTATAGCATCTCTAGTAAGGGTAAATAATATAATTATTTCTATTTGGCACAACTTTTTTAGATACTTGAGCAACAGAATTCCATGAATTGTTACTGATTCATAGTAATGAAAAAGTCATTTTATTTGCATTTGCGTTAATCTTACAAAAATCTAGTTAAAGTAGTTGTTTGTTTTCATTTCAAATTAATAAAATTACCAAAAAAATCAAACTTTCTTTCCTATAATAATATCTTTAGTTTGGGTAAGATCTTTCCTAAAAAGTAAAAAGTTATTTTTTTTATTTTCTTTCTTTTAAGAAAATTTAACATTTTCCTTATGGGTTCGATATCTAGGGGATTAATCAGAAAGTCCTATATTACTTGATAACGATACGTATACTTGCGTAGTATCCCATTTTATAATAATAAAAATTAAACTCTCATTTGCATTGGCATCAAGTTTTTGGCGTCATTGTAAAGAAAGAGATATCATTAAAAAGAAGTATAAAATATAAAATCATATATAAAACGTAAACATAAATATCAGGGATTAGAAATCTTCAAACCCCTGAAGTTATCAAGGTCAACCCAAATAAAGTGCAAGCATTGTTGGACATGCCTTATCCCATGAACACACAAGAAGTACAAAGGCTAATAGGTTGAATAACACATTTTAGCCGATTCATCTCTAAGTTGGGTTAAAAGTGTGCCACATTTTTCAAAACACAGAAAATCCAAACCTTTTGAGTGGACCACTAAATTTGAAGAAGCATTCAAATGGCTCAAAGATTATCTAGCTTCATTGCCACTCCTCAATAGTCTAAGGTCGATCAAGGAACTCTCGTAGTATCATCAGTTCATTTCTAGTCTAGAAGGAACAAGGAAAATAATTCTTTGTTTATTACACCGGAAGAATTCAGAGGAATGCCAAAATCAGGTACTCTATTATGGAGAAGCTAACTTTCACTCTTGTTACCTCTGTTCGTAGGCACAGGCCCTACTTTCAGGTGCATTCAATCTGGGCAATCATGAACCATCCTCTCAAATTGGTCCTCACTCTTCTAGAACATTCTGGCTGGCTCCTCAAATGGTCAGTGTAGCTGAGCGAGTTCGACATCTCCTATGTCCCCGAACAATGATCAAGGCTCAAGCAATGACAAACTTCCTATTAGATTTTTCTGAACTGCCCGAGCAGAATGAAGGAACCATTGCTGAAGATTGCATGTGGATTCTGTACACCAACAATGCTTCTAATAAAATAGCCTCAAGGCTAGGACTCGCTTTGAGTAGCCCATATGGCGAGCAATACTACCCTTTAACCATCGTAGATTTCAATGTCACTTACAACCAAGCGGAATATGAGGCACTGATCGATGATTTATGCCTTGCATACCACTTGGTAGCTCGATCCATTGATGTGAAATCAAATTCACAACTCATAGTCAAGCAGACACACAAAGAAGTTGAGGCTCAGGATGAGGTAATGACAAAGTACCTCACCAAGGAAAAAATAGAGATTGAGTGGTTCGCAGGCTTCAAGGTTGACCACATCGGATGAGAAGAAAACCTGATAACTGACCTCTTAACCAAATGTAGCCATCTAGGAGGTGGATGTTTTTATTGATTCTTTTTAAGACTCAGAGTCGCCATATTGTCTATTTATTTCTCATTATATTATTTCTTTTTCTAAATAAATTTCCCTCTCGGATCATATCAATGATTCAAAGAGGAGTGGAATTGAAGAGAAGAAAATATGACAACAAATAGGAAAAAAATAAAGAAATAAGCAGAAGGTTTGGATATGGGTAATCCACGTGTGACGATCATATATATGAATAAGATCATATTGAAGTGCCTCGAAACACAACACATATGAAGAGAATCCCTACATAAGCCACCCGTAACCAGAGAACCAAAAGAACATTTTATTATGAGGTCAAGATTCTCTCAGAGGAACATCTCTCTGGTTAATTACGTTATGGAGGATGCCCAGGAATACTCTCAATAAGAGGGGTTTCACATGTATTATTATGAACCTAAAGAATAAGTCATCAAATGATGACTATTTCATGTAGAAACACCATAATGCTTTAAAGTTATCGCCGAGCCACCAGGTAGAGAGTGAGTCTATCACATCCCAAATGGGTAGTTGCTCATCAGCATACAAAGCCTATAAAATAAACAAAATTATCTCGATGGGAATATCTCTATACATCAGAGCACACTAGGTCATAATGGCATAAGGTGAATCATATATCCTAAATGGGTAGCAGTGCATTAATAATCAGGCCATCAAGATAATATTGATGAAGTCAAATGAGTGACAGTGCTCAAAGGTGTGGTTCAACAAGAAGAAGGGTAGAATAATCCTAAAAGGAAGAGGTAGTCAGGTCAGCATAACATAAAACCGTCATCCCAAGCTACTAATGCCTTAAGTCTTCCCAGTCATGAAAGTAGTCAAAACAACACTTCCATAGATCCCCGATCAGTAATTCATGAGTTGCGGCATCCATGAGGACCTCGGTAGCCCTAAGGTCAAGAAGGAAACTCTAGTCCTATGACCTACAAGGTGGAGCTCAAGAGTTGGGACTCACACTAGCCAAACAAATTGTAGAGTTGCCTTAAAAATGAAGAAAACAAGTGGTCCAACTACAAAGCTGTAAACACTCTCCATAAAGTACATACACCCTGTATGTGTTGGGGCAACGTCTGACATCCTAAGAGCACTATACAACCACTTAAGTAGAAATATATGATGGGTTGGTTGGGTTGAAGAAGCTCGGGGGGTTCTCCTCGAGACATGCAAACATAAATGCAATTTTCTACCACAATCATAAGCATGGAGGCCCTACTAATGACTTGGGGTATATTTATGCATGCAGCCCATTTATAATATAACCTGAAAACCAAGCATGAAAATAAAGGTGCCAATTTTAACTTCATGGATATTTTAATCCTAAAATTTTCATTAACATGAATGTTTTATTAGGATATTGTTCTTAAAATTTTAAATCCTAAAGAGCCTGTATTGCACTCGCAATTCTCAGACAAACCACATAGATAAATAATGAAATTCATTCCAAGCATTCATACATCCAATAAGGCAGGAAAGCAAAGTTAAGTAAAATAATAAGAAATTCTAGTGTCGCTGGGTTGGCAACATACCCATAAAATGAAAAGGGCAACCAGACTCTACATATACACACTAAGTTCTAATTCTTTACATCAATGTCAAATGCAGAATTAAGATAAGAGACATGAGCTGCTAATCATTGTCCCTCGCCACGTGATTCCCACACCAAAATTGCCTCAGAACCCTTACCAGTATCTTATTTCCACTACAAGACTCTCCTAAAATACTCTAAAAAGTACATAGAAAATAATAAAAAAAAGAGTTGACCTGCACAAAAATAATGTTACCATGAAATCCAACAAGTATGCACTATATAATGAGCCGTGCGTGGTGGGGAGCTAAGTGGCATCTGCAACGTGTAAATAATTACATATTTTTTTCTTAATGATACTTGTGTGTGTACATATATACAGGCATGTCTCCCTGCAGAAGAAAGTTCTAATACGTTACCATGCATATAAAGCATGCATGCACACCACAAAACACAACAATGATGCTTGGCTAGCACAAGCACATCAAAAAAGAATAATAATAATAAGCGTCGAAAAGACTACCTAGCATCCTAAATCCTAGCCTAGCGTACCATCTAATGAAAAAGTGTCATATCTGGCATCTAAGTGCACAGGGTAAAGTCTCCAGCTACTATATGACTTTGACGGAGTCGCCACACCGCCCCCGTTCTAGATATCCATGGAATCTAAAACACGTCACAAAAAATGGGTGACATTTTAAAAGAGGTGGCCCCACATATGGTCTAACATATATGTGATTTTAAAATAGGTGGATAATACTTATACTAGCAAAAATAACCATTTTTACATTTTAAAATAATAGACCGTTAGCGATGGATCTGAAGCAATCAAACAACATGTTTTACAGTCATTGGATCTTTAGTATAGTCATACTGTTTGTTGCTCGTAATATAGAAACTCGAATTGCTCACTAAGGTATCCTTAAAGAAAATGCTTGTTTGAGTATCACGATCAACAAACATGTCACTCTCATAACGAGCAGGACAAGTCATCAAGGCGTATGAGTAATCATACAATCATATAAGAAGCCCACATTATGATTATTCGATTGAAGTACGAAATGATCACAACAGGTGCCCAAAAAGATGAAACATGCATCATGTAAATAGAAATGATGTTACATGCAACATGATACACACGAACGAGATGTACCGGTTAAACAGGCTTCCTATGAAAAGGAAGTTCATCTGCCCGGGAACCTAGGGCTGAAGGTGTAAACGAATCGAACATGAACAAATATAGCTCATGTCCTTGTTCAATTTATTTGAAATAGGCTTGTGTTTGAGATTATCTATGAAATTGTTGTTTGTGTTTGCTTTGATTTGTTTGAAATTAATTCGAATTGTTCAAAATGTTTGAATGTTCGAACTGTTTGTATTGTTTGGTTTGTTTGTGTTCGGTTCAAATTCAATTTGAAATGAGTTGAAAAAAATTAAATGATAATAAATTTAATTATAAGTTATTAAATTACCAAAAAAATAAATAAATAACATCATTTTATATAAAAAAAAATATTTCTTCAGTTATATTTTTGCAAATTGTTAAGCATAGGTTAGAAGTGAAATATACATTTGAAGTTTCAAACTCAAATTCTTAAAAAAACTTTTAAATCGTATTTTAAAACAATTAAGTAATAAATCAACAATTTGCAAATACATTACAAATAAAAAAATACGCTCAATATTTTATTTATCTTTCAAGTTCCAAATTTCAAGTTCCAAAGACCTAATCTTCATTTCTCTAAATTTCAATTTATCATAGCTTTAAGCCTTTAATGTACCTATAAATTAAAAATTGCAAAATAAAACTAATAAAACATTAGGACAATAATATTTCTACAAATCTCAAACAAATAGTAAAGTTCAACAAGTACAAAATATGCAACTAAGTAAAACAACTCGCAACTCGCATTAATGTACCATACAGACTCTTAAAGACTTCACTTCCTTAATTATAAGGAAGATTTGCATACATACCACTGAACTCCTATATACTTATAGATCTAACACCCGAACTTTTAACATATGTGCCAACTTACCTATTCATTTTAAGGTGTATTTCACATTTTTAAAATCAAAATAATAGTATTTTCATGTGATATGAAAGATTTGGGTTGTATAAATGTAATAAATTAAAGTTTAGATGTTAGATATGTAGAACCATAGGAATTAGGTGGTATGTATGTAAATGCCCCAACATGTAGCTTTGCGAGTTCACACCAATTTGATTAGTTCATGAGTATCTAGTCAAAATGAAAAGTTATCATTAGATAATAAAGTGAAAACATGGAATATTTTGAAGAAAGAAACTGACTCTCAATGATCTGCTGATATTCATGCTAACTTCAGGAGTCGATGTTCGATATATTCACTTAGATTTCTTGTAACATCCACAGTTATCTCTAGATTGTCAACATCACTATCTTCTTTTACTTTGAAGACAGAGATGCCAGATGAAAGAAAAATTAAAGTTGTGATATATAAATAAAATTAAAGTTTTTAAATCAGCGAAGACGCTATATAAATAATATCATTTGGGCAAGGAGAGTATCTATGTAGTACTACCTAGTAACAATATGAAATGAGCGTTTTAAATTAACATTTGAACTCGTTCTGAGTTTCACAAATTTGTCCAAACTTATTTATTTCTTTTTAATTGAAATTGAGTTATAATCAAGTTTTAATCGAGCCTTGCTTTATAACTGGATTTATAACTAAAAATTAAAATTGACAGAAAATAAGAGTATTATTTAAGCTATTAGATGAACTTCAGCTATTAATAAGAAAACATTTTAATCTATAACTCTCCTTATTTATTTGATATTAATAATATACATAATTTTAAAGTATATAAAATATTAGAGAATTGATGCAATTATGTAGAATAAGTCATCAATAAGGATTTAATTCAACATTAACAACAAATTTAATTTGAGTTATCAGTGAGTTACTTGTTAAACATGAAACAAAAGCTAATTAGACCATGACAAAAAAAATGACAAGTAGAGTTGTATGTGTGTCATCTGACAAGTGGAAATTGAAAATCTTTTAACTACAAGACAAAAATCATTAGCCAACAACCAATAACCAACAACCAATAATCAAAACATGACAATAACAAAGTGACACAAGAGAAGAAACAAGAAATAAGAAAATGAAAATAAATTTGAGCTCAAAATTTACCTGACGAAAGTACATTAAAATCTCTTCCAAATACTATAAATATTTTACATCAAACATTTATAAATATGGTCGATATTTATTGAAGAGGTCGGAAAACATAATTGCTCAAACGAAATACCACACCAAAAGAAAAAGATCAAGAAATACCTGAACAAATCAACAAATCTGATATAATAAGGAAATCCATATTTTATTCATTGGAAGCAACGATTAATTCAATACTAATAGCATACAACCAAAAATAGAAAAAGTTGCATAATAGCTATTAGCCAACAACCAACAACAAAGTGATACAACAACCAAATGACCAATACTTTGATGAAGCGTTGAGTCGGATGGATAATGAAGCTAAGTGATCCAACAACTATTAACCAACAGCCAACAACCAACAACCAACAACCAATAACCAACAGTCAACAGCCAAAGACCCAAAACAGTCAAAACAACCAAAACAATCAAAACTGGACAATAATAAAATAGGCACAAAAGAAAAAAACAACGATATAAGAAAATGAAAATGAAATTGAGTTCAGAACTTTTCCGATGAAAATACATTAAAATCCCATCCAAAAACTAAATATTTTCTATCATAAATTTGTATGGTTGAATTTTAATGAAAATGTTGAAAATTATCATTGCTTAAACAAAAATACCTCACCAAATGGAAATGATTAA
This sequence comes from Papilionanthe hookeriana x Papilionanthe teres, assembly GCA_022702705.1. Lineage (NCBI taxonomy): Eukaryota > Viridiplantae > Streptophyta > Magnoliopsida > Asparagales > Orchidaceae > Papilionanthe > Papilionanthe hookeriana x Papilionanthe teres. The sequence goes on from CM040427.1 coordinate 16,598,374, forward strand.
GAAGTACCTGAAAAAATCAGCATATTTGACATAATAAGAATTAATCCAAAGTGTTGCTTAACTTTATTATAAAATACCAACTTTAAATGTATCTCTTCTTAAATACCAATATAATAGCAAGTTAGCAATGCAAATAATATAACCACATAAACTAAAAAAATAGTGTCTAAAGTTCAAGCTTGCAATAATAATGTAAATATGAAAGGTATTGTGTAGAGTAGACTTGTTTTCACATGTCTAATGGGTGAATATTAAGTTTTTTGTCATTAAGTATTTGTTGCTAAAAATAATTAATGAAAATAAATGTTAATATCTAGTATTAAGAAAAAATAAAAGAACTTGACACAGTATATTTAATAAAATGTTTACCAAATGCGTTTTTACATTATTTTAAGTAAGTCAAATCCAACTTGATGCACAAATCAATGCATTATCGATTTTAGTGGATAAATTGCTTCTATAATTATCCAACATTCTGCAACCATCAACAGAAAGGGAAGTGACTATTCATATGATGTGATGTGAGATATATTTTAGAATTCTTGAACTAAGTCATGAGATGTGGAGACAATGACTCAGCAAGGTGTCATGCAAGACACCTAACACAAAAGGTATTATATTTAGTTGCTAAGGGTATATGACGCCATTGGGGAGAATTACACCATTCTCCAATAACAACTAAACACACATGCGAATGACAAGTACAAACAATGTATGGTGCATTATGCAAGCAAGCAATCAGACATGAATGCACATACAGAACATGCATGTGCAAATGAACGATCGATAAGATTGAGGCAACTGGTCAGGCCAAGTAATCAATTGACCAGGTGTTGACCTCACTTTTGGTTGAGGTATAGTCTCTCTTTAGAATAGCCTAGGGTCTAGCCATAAGACTCTCCTGTGACTTTCTTAGAAGATTAGGTCTTAGAACCCCCCTTAGAAATTCAAACTTTTCTCACCTCATTGGGAGCTTTCATATGCTTAAGGCCTAACCTTCAGCTTTTGGGAGGAAGAGACCAAGCATAAGGAAGCCCAGGGGCAGTCTCCTATATGAGGTCAGACCTTAAGATTTACCCTTGGAGGTCTGAAGCTTACACCATACACATACTTTACACTCACAACCCTAAACAAAGCACATCCCACTTTGATCCCCTAACTCTTTAGAAACTCATGTGGGTGGTCCAACCCTAAGCCTATGGCTAAAGAAGCTGGAAGCAACACAAATGACGAAATGAGGGTTATTGTTGGTCCATGGCTCAACCTAAATAATTCAATACTACTTACTCCTCATCAATCTTAATTTTTCAAAAATTTCAATTTTTGACCTCTTGCCGTCAAATCTACCCAAAATACCCCTAAACCCCAATTTTACCTAAAATTACCCAAATTACCTATTTTTATCCAAAATTATTTCAAAATATTCCCCACCATTCAAATTTGACCAAAATTACCCAAATTTGCCAAAATACCCAAAATAGCCTCAAAATTTACAAAATTACCAAATTACCCTTCCTAGCCCAAAAATCCAAAAAATTCAAAAATTCCCAAAAATTTCCAAAGCCTCCCAAATATTTCCAATTTTATTTTTCCCAACTAGCACATGACCTAATTTGACCCATTTAGTTCAATTTAACTAAAAGCCCTAATTTGACTCATTTAACCCAAAAGTACCTAAATTAAACTAATGTCCACCCAATTGCCCCCAATATTGCCCAATTTCAATTCCAAACTTTAATGCAACATCTCTAGCCTCAAGCTAAACCAAATCCAAGCCCAATTTGATCCACATTTGAGCCCAATTTCAACCCAAATTTAAAATCCCCAATTTTGACCAAGTGACCCATTTCACCCAAATTAAACCTAATGTCAATCAATTTCCACTCAATTTACTTTCTAAACCTCTCATGACACCCCCTTAAACCAAATGCAATATTCAATTGCCTCCAATTTGATCCGAAGTCTCACGCAAACCCACTTTAAAATAAAACCCTAATTTTGACCCAAATTGAACACATGTCCAAATGTCATCAAATTGAATACTCTAAACCCAAAACTTCCACCCAATTACTATCAAAATCTCTTTATAACATCCCCGTAGACCATTTGGAACCTTCAATTGGCCTTGAACCACACTCTAACCTAACTTAGACCCAAGTTAGCCCAACTTGCCTCAAATTGACCAAAATCTCAAATTAAACCAAATTGAACCCCCAAACCTATTCAAAACTACTCCAATCCCCTTTCAAACACTTTGTGAAAATCAAATGGGTATAACCCAAGCTTAAACCAAACCTAAACCCAATGAAACTAAAATTGAACCATGACCCAATGTCACTTGAATTGAACCAAATTGACCAAATTGGCTCCACCACAGCCCACCTTGAAATCCCAAGGACCAGCTAAAACCCACTAGACTCAAGTCCATTGAGCCATGGACAAAAGGTCCTTCCTCAAGCACAACTCTCCCTCACCTTTTCACCCATTACTCCAAGCAAGCCACCCATCATGTCAGATAATTAACTTCATTAAATCTTCCCTGACCTCCCCTTACCCTTTTGGAAGTCATGAATACAAATGTTTCCTGATCTATATCAAGAATTTTCTTAGGCTACTTTGGTTACCTAAGATGTAATTAACTATAGGAGTTTGCCCTTATAGGAAACTTAAAGACCCCAGATTAATATAAACTCTATCTAATTCTTCCATATTAGATGAGGGAAATTGTCAGTTGTCTAACTCCACCATATTAGATGGGGGAAATTTTCGGTTGATATAAATGGTTCGCAGATCAAATAGATATCATAGATTCTTTAGTTTATTTGATCAAGCCTCACTACCAAGCAATGTGTCCATTCTTCGGGATAGACACATAGCTTATGTGAATGTCATTGATTATTTTAAACTATCGATTATATGAGATTAGTTTGAATTCATATTTTAAAATTAAAAAAATTTGATATTTTTCTAAAATTATATTTATTGAATTAAATATGCACCATCCGGAAACACGAAGGGCTCACCTTAATAGCCGACACTAAGCCAGGTCGACGGTTGAACCAGAAGTAATGCCAGCTGGGCTAGAGCATTCGATTGGGGTAAACGTGATTGGTTAACTGGGTTAGGGTGGCTGATCGAATTGAAAAGTGATGTCGATCGGGCTAGGTTGGCGGGTCGAGGTAAAAGTGATGCCGACCAGGTCAAGACTGCCGATCGAGGTAAAAGTGATCGGTTGACTGGGCTAAGGAAGTCGATCGAACAAAAGTGGTTAGTTGACCAAGCCAGGGTGGCTGATCAAACCAAAGTGACTGGTTGCCTAAGCAAGGATGGCTGGTCAAATCAAAGTGCTAAGTCAATCAGGCTAGTGCGATCGGTCAAGGCTAGGTGCTAGTGCAACATGCTCTATATAAGACATAGAATGAAATTCAAAGCAAATGATCATGCTCGATGACAAGTCATGCCCGTGTTAACTTCCTCACATAGGATACCTTAAGTTTAGCACTTGGATGTGCGACATGACTACCTTCTGCTTTGGTGAGGTGTGTGGGGAGTTTCACCTCAGTGTCTCCAAAAGGGAACTCTCTGCAGTGTTGTAGAATGACTATCTACAAAGCTCTTCTCACTTCACAACTCCCCATGATTTTGCAAGGTGAGTTAGCTACAAAATTTTCTCACTCTTCAAAATCTCAAACATCCCAACCTCTCCCGGGAAAGTTGGAGAATGTCAAAACAAGGGGAAATATGGGATTCTAACCCGCTAGAATTAAGGCCTAAGGTTCATAGAGGGGAAAATACTCATATTCACTAGGAGTGTCCGACAAAAGCTTCTTCACCTAGGGATATAGCCGTGGAAATCAACAACCGATCTATGGAAATGTAGCCATGCTGACTAACGTCGGTCTCGACATGCCAACTCACCATGCATGGGTGACTAGACCCAACACGCCTACCCTAAACTAACATAAAGGCCGGCTAGGACAGAAAACACAATAGTTTTTTTAAATTTATATCGTCGCGTTGGCTGCGTGCGTCCTCGTCGTTTGCTCGACATTGTTGATGTCCAGTCCACCCGTCAACGTACCTTCATGAGAGGGATTGGACGCGTCGAAACATGCCTGGATTCACCTTGCAAGGAATCACATGAGTATTCAGTCTAACAAAAGATCACTGAAATTTATATATGAACGCACGCAATACTACGCATGCAAATAACCAAGTGTATCGAATATGCTTGTCATTCAATTCTTATGAATTTACAAATCCAACACTAAGTTTGTTTTATACCCAAATCTTTTATATCACATTAATACAATGACTATTTTACTATATAAAAAAATGAAATACCCTTTTTTATGCATAGAAGGTGGCATATATGTAGCAAAAATTGAGATTTATGGGTTAGATATGTAAATACATAAGAATTGAGTCGCATATGTAAAGTTTTCAAATACAAAGTGCACATATTACGGAGCTAAGAAGAACATAAAAAATAAGTTGCTCAACACTTAAATGATCTCTTGATCTCTTATTAAATTAAGATTATGTTTTCTTATGTTGATCTAATAGAATATTAAAATAGAAAACATTTTATTTTGTAAGATTGAATTTAACTAATATTCGAGAAAATAAAAATAAAACCACCAACCATCAACATAAGAGACGAGAAAAAAGCTTCAAATTAAGTAGATATCCTGATTTCATAAGCAATAGAGTACCTATCCAATATTTACACATCTAACATTTACACATTTGCGGGCATGAAAAACCATTGAATGCAAAGAGCGACGTGCATATACAAACGACTTTGTTAAAATAACCATGCAAATAAGTATTTCTAAATGGAAAGTATATCTTTCTCTATCACTTTGTTTAAAATAACTCTTTTGATACTCTTTCTCATGTGAACCATTATTAGCTCAGCAATACAAAGATCTGCTATTATATTAAGATTTTTTTCTTTATGTTGGTCCGATAGAATATTAAAATAGAATAATACATAGCAAAATATATAGACTTGACACATAAAAAAATTTGTGAATCATCCTCATCTGATAATATTTTCAACTTAGGCATACTACAATAGATTAAATATGTATATCCAGCTAATGTTAAATAAATCAATCAATTCTTATGATTTGTGTATTCATCACAACAAGTGTTCTTTGTAGTTAGATTTTTTTTTCAAACATAGACATTAAATTTTTTAACATATAGAAATCAGTCTTTAATTTCAATAATCCTTAGTACAAAAGTTTATTGACCTATTGTAGTCCGCACGAGTTTGATAAATGCTTTCAGACATATTTTAAATTGCTGAAGCTGATACTTGCCACCCAAACAAACGGTCGTTGCGTTGCTTCCAGCCCATGACCTAACAAGCCTTCCCGTAGTCTCGCAATACTTGTCAAAGCACCGGGGTTCGAGTCTCAACGAAGCTAGGAGAAGACGTCTAAGCTTCAACTTTCATTGTCACAGCAAAAACACAACAATGAAAGAGACGGCGAGCGGGTTGAAGAGGAAGAAGGAAGAGAGAGCGAGCCGATTAATAAATTTGATCACATCATTATATATTTCCTATTAGAATGATGCAACATGTTTGGATGGTCTAAAGTTTCTCAGACAACCACAACTAGGGCTGTCAATTTGGCTCGTTGTTCGCAAACAACTCGTGTTCGGCTCATTAAGCAGCTCGTGTTCGGCTCGTTCGTTAAGCTTAACGAGCCGAACACGAACAAATTTTTAAGCTCGAAATATAAACGAGCCCAACACGAACAAGTTTTTGTTCTCTCGTGTTCTGCTTGAATTAGCTCGAAAAGAAATAAATAAATAAATACACACACATATAATACATATTCATAAAATTAAAAATTAAAAATTGTAATTAATTAAATTTTTTTAATTAATTACAATTTATCAAATTTAAAAAAATTAAATCCTATAAATTATAATATATAACAAACAATTAATAATAATATTAATTCTGTATTACTTATATAAATATTATATTTATATAATATAAATTATAAAATTAATATAATATACTATACAATATATAAAATGTTAAAAAATCCTAATCCCTAACCCGCCGCTCTTGAAAGTTCGCGCCTCTCGCCTCTCGGTTCGCAGTTCGCATTCCTCATCCCCTTCTCTAGTTATCCTCTGAAAATCGTGAAAGGTGTTCGGCCGCGAGGCATTAGGGTTTGCCTTTTGTATTCGCCTTCCAAACTCTTCTTCTATTTCTCCTTGGACAGTCGTTTGCTCGGTATTCTTGCTTGGTTGCTCGATATTCTTGCTTGCTTGCTTGTTTTGCTGCTGAGGTGTTATCTTCGTAGTTCGTTGCTCAGTATTCTTGCTTCGTAACTTATATAAGGGTTTTGTTGTGACATTTAGCTCGGCGATTGTACATTTATGCGATGATTCATACATGTGTAAGGGTTTGTGCTGTGATTTGGCTATTGCCTGTAGATCTGATTTTTTTTAATGGATGGCTTTGTGAAGAATATTATGTTTTTTTCCTTTTGTTTTTCAAAATAATAATACTTATTTTACCCAAGTTTTTTTGAACTTTATCAGATTCACTTTGGTGATTTAGGGCATTCATCCTTATCAAGTGCATGTACATGGATGTAGTATTCGTATTCCGCCAAATTCTAATGTGTGTTTTTATGCATGCTAATAAAATAATATGTTGGCTGACGGCTGTTCAACTTAATTTTCTAAGTTGGCTTAACTTGTTTCTGAACAAAAGAGTATAAGCTTTGGCAAAAGAGACTGATATGAAACACCACCATTGCGTTGCATGGCATGACTATTATTCATTTCTTAATTTTGGAGGGCAACACAAATTTGCAACCATTTTAAGAAAATATTACATTGACAACTTATGAGTTGGAATCTCAAATTGGAAGCTATTATATTTTTTCTTGTCCAGTGCTTATTTCATTTAGGATTTCATCCTAAAGTACATAGTTTTCACAAGAATGATTCGTAGATATGTTATGAGTGATGTCCTGGTCTTCAAATTCTTTGAAGTATAAGTTGTTCGTTTTCAAAGCAACTCGAGTGGTTATTTGGTGTTGGGAATTTATGATAATAACAAAATGAAAAACTCTCAAGCTTGCCTATATTGGTAAACTTTGATGTTTTGGGTGCTTATCTCATTGTTCAACACAAGTATGCATCTAAAATCGGTTGCTTGCAGCCTATATTGGTAAACTTTGAAACTGGATGAAATGTCAATTAAATTTTACACAAATTTTCTACTGCCAGGAAAGTAGATGCTTAGTTCCTACGGGAAATAAAATTCTTAGATACCTCTATGGATCTCGGTCATCAAGGCTTCTTTGAACCATACTGATTGTGAGAAGTTGCACTTACTCTTGCTAGCTGGGGTTTAGATTTCATTACTTCAGGTGATTGTATTTTGATTTTTTTAGATTTAAGTGATCTTATTTTGTATTGTCTAAATGCTAATAGACAGCTAGTTGGTTTGTTGTGCATTGGTTCATATTAGCTTTTGATGCTTAGTCATTTCTGTATAGTTATGGGCATCTCTTTCAAGATAAATATTTGGCTTGTCCACAATAGTTTATTGATTAAATTTTTGACATACCTCATGATACACAATAATTTTTTTCTTGCCTGCTGTTGGTGTGGATGACTAATATGGAAGGCAACTCAAGTTTGGAAATAATATCAAAAGTTGTTTAAGATTATTATTCTTACTCTTAATTTTGGAAGGCAACTCAAGTTTGCAACCATTTTAAGATAAGAGTATATAAAGTTGCCTAAGATGATTATTGTTACTCTTAATTTTCGAAGGCAACATCTGTTTGCAACCATTTTGAGATAACAATATAAAATTTTGCCTGTGATATTTGGTGCCTCTTGCTATGTTGTCTAGTGCCTCTTGTTGGGATATTGTTGTTCTATAATGCATGTGTCTGGAGGGAGAGAATCTCTCAAGTGATAGCTTTGTGACAATTTCAATTGTAAAGTCACTCTTATTACACTTTTTTATATTATCCGTGAGAAAACAATAGGGCCCAACCAAGGAGAAACTCTTTCTTGGTCAAGCATGGCAGGTATGCTCATTCAGCTTTATTCTTACTACTGAACCAGAATAGAATCTATCTTACAACATGGTAAAGCCTCTGGCTTTATTCTTTCTGCTGAACCAATATGTCTATGTTGATAAAATTGGCTTTTAATGAAAATCATGTTAATCTACAGGCAGAAGTTACTCAAAACTTGAGCATTGCTAAGGAGTAAGGAGGCTGGCAACCGTTTTGCTGCAGCTCAGACTCATGAAGATCTTGCTAGGAAGCTGCAGGTTGATTTTCATTTTGAGTTTTTGATCGTATTTGAAAATATAAACTGTATTCTATTTCATACATAACACACAATTCTTAAAGATTTATGTACCTCACACCTACATTTTCATATTTACACACATAGCACTTTACCTATGTATGATTAAGTAGAAAAAGTGTAATTAATGCTATTTTTGATGTGACACTAAAGAATTGGGTGCATTGAGTGTAAAATTGAAGATTTTGATGTGAGATTTGTAAATCCCTAAAAATTGAGCGTTGTGTAAATGTCCCAAAAAAATATATTGAATGTTTTGGCTAAAATATTGTGATCGAAACTTATATCAAATCTATGGTTCAAGCATTAACTTAATAATAATAGAATGACAACATTTCCCACCTTAGTTCTGCATTTTCAGAAGAGATCATAATTAGTCTGTCTATAAAATTTTCAGCATTTGCAGAATAGTTCTAACTCCACTGGAAACGCTGAAATAAATTATGTATCTCAAGGAAAAAAATGTTTGTGATATCAGCAAGACAGACCAGAAAAGAGAAATTACCATTTCAATTTTAATTTTCCTTCATCTATTAACTGCACTTTTAATATCATTTTCATTTCACATTTCCATGTCCAGTGCTTTAGAATATGATCACGAATAGGTCTATTTTTGTATGCTGCTATTTTACTTTATATATGGATATAAATATATACGAACTTATATTGTGTTAATACCAATTTTTTCCAAGTCTTTTGTTGCCACATTCATGCTTTATAGTTTCTCAAGTTATTTTTTTGGTGGCTGTGTAACTCCATTGGTAAACATGATTTGTTACAACTTTTTTTTTCATATTTTGTAAATCTGATGATAAACACGATCTGTTTTACAATAGAGTGTTTTATTTTTCAATTCGATTCATAAAGATTTAGTCATGTAAGTTTTAACAAATATTGCACTGTCAAACAGGAAGAAATGTAGAGAAATCGCAAGGCATCGTCTGGTAATTCATCTGACTACCTGAGCTTGATTATTTGTTGCACTCAGACATATTAACACTATTATTACTATTACTATTATGAACTATTTAAATACATACCACTCAATTCCTATGTATTTACATATCTGACACCTAAACTTGAATTTTTGTATACATGCCATTTTATGCATGAATGGTGTATTTTAGGGGAGGTTCAACTTGCTGAATTGGATGGTCCCTTTGTGAAGCTGATGCTTCAGGGCATGTTTTGGCATGAGAGAGAAACATTTCTGGCAAGGTTGGCTAATTATATCAAGGAACGGATTCCCGTATGATGTTAATGACGAGGTTATTCTAAATGCAATTTTGCTTTAGGTTTCATGATTGAAATGATGATGATGCATATGGTGATTCACGAAGTTTTGGTGGTTGGCATAGAAGATGTAAATTTTAATTTTATTATTTGTGAAAATTAAATGTAAATTTTATTGAAATATTCAATACAATTATTCTTCAGATCTTGATTTGTATTTGAGATTTTATTTGTATTATTTGTTTTTTTGTTTAATTTGTAAATTGTCAAATTTGTAATAAAATTGTTATTATTGTGCAATTAAAATTTTGTAAAAAAATTTTTTTTTTGTAAACTTTTATTTGTTTGAAATTTATTGTAGAAATTTATTTAGTTAATCTATGTTTCATAAAATTTATTCTTGAAATTGGTCTAAAATTAAATTTTAAATTTAAACAGTTTTTTAGAAAATTTCTTAATTTATTTTATTTTAAAAAATTAATTATTATAATAATTTTATATTCTAACGAACACCAGCCGAACACGAACATGAATAAATTTTTCGAGCCGAACACGGACAGACTGTTCACGAGCCATTTCGAACACGAATCGAGCTAATTTCGAATGAGCCAACAAGAGTCAAGTTTGAGCTCGCTCAAACTCGGCTCGTTTACACACCTAACCACAATTGTTATTACCTAGGGCATTCATTTAGATCTATTTGTCCCAAAAATTTGAATCGTATTATATCATGAATTCAACTATCATTTGAGGCCCGCCATCTTTTTTTTTAATTTTATTCATAAAGGTGAGACCTTAACAACTTTTTGTAAAAAGAAGGGAAAAAAATTTGCATTGAGGCAGAATCCTTGAGTGAGTCGCTAGTGAAAATCCAATCAATTATCTCATCTTCACAATTTATTGCAGTTAAAAGGGTTTAGTTATATGACATGCACAAAAACAAATGCTATATAGTACATACAACAGCTTGCTACCTGGAAGAAGAAGCCTGAGCTTCAAAACTCTTTAGCATAGCAAAAACACGACAAGGAAGGAGACAACGAGCGGGAAAGAAGCCGATAGTGCGATCGAGAGGAGGGGAGCACGGCCTCCGACGCGAAAGCAGAGGCCAGGTGCGATTAGGGCTTCGCTCGTCTGAAGTGAGGAAGGTTATTGTGAGCTTTAAATAGGATTTTAATATTTTTTTTGTTTTATTCTTACTATTATTATTATTTATTTATTTAAATGCCACGATTTGCGCACCACTGGCTCGTACGGGAAACTATAGTAAAATGAGTCTCCTCCCTAGCTAAAATCGACGTTCCAAGCGAGCTTAAGCAGTCTGTTTCGTCATCCAGGGTCATCTGGATCAGTTTATTTTCGATCAGGTCAATTTAAGTCTGATTCACACGCGATGCAATGAATGCGATCCTTTGGTCCGATTGGAGCTGTTCGACTAGCAAAATGTTGACCGACCTTCACCTAAAAATGACCAAAGTTTAGTAGAATGATCCCAACAACTTGTCTATCGACACACACCGAAGGGTCTCGAATTTGTATCACAAGGGTTTTTTTTTTATTTTAAATTTAATTTTTATTTAGGTTAGGGAATTTAGGCCTGGATTTTGTTTGCAGGGATTTTGAAAAAATAATTTTAATTTTAATTATAGTGGGTATGTAAATTGTAGTTTGAATGTGTGTGGTGTAACTGTATGTGGTGTTTATGTGTGAGTGTGTGTCAGTGTGCATGTGTATGTGGTTGTGTATGTGTATGCGGATGTGTATGTGTTTGTTGTTTCATAGATTGAAAATCTCTAAGTCCAAAAGGTATTCCTAAGACATTTTTAATCTTTATAGGAACTCAACTTGATTTTCAATATGTTGGTTCAAATCAACTCAACAAAATATCAATGATTTGAGACCACACATGAGACTACAATGAGTTAAGAAATAGTTGAATTTTTAAGTGATGCGAGTCCCAATAATAGTCCTTTAAGAGAGTCAGCAGAGAAGTCCTATGACTAGATCATAGGCTCTATAGAAGAAAACAAATCTTACCAAATAAGAGATTAACAATAATATGAGGAAATAATCTATTCCTCAGCATCATTTGCTGCCCCACAAACGCCCATAGGATTTCTCATAATCAACCAAGAATTAATAATACAACAGGGTCTTATAACTATCTTAAAGGACTCCATCGCCAAAAAATAAATTATCTATTGAGTTACGGTGATTCACTTTCTGTTTGATAACCTAGTCTCATTTTGACGATGAGAGCCCCTCATATAGGGATCGAGAGTTGACAGTCAAACTAGACTTACCGATCAACAATGCCTAGCCGATCGAACTAGTCCTGTCAACCTAGAGCTACTTGAACCGAGCCGACAGGCTATGCTGACTAAATCCGACCGAACTAGCCTGTCTTATCAAGCTGAAGTCGTGATAACTCAACTGTCCCAATTATAGGATAGTCGAGTAATAGGCTCTCATATGTAAAATACATAAAATATCATACAACGACCCTATTAAAAAGGGGACAAAAATGTAACATCTCATATTGTACCATCTCTCATATAAATATAGATATTATTTTTTGAGAAATGGCTGATATACAAGATATTTTATTGTTCATTTATCTCTTTCTCTCTCTATATCTCTTCTTTCATATGCTATAACTTAGAGTGGGATTGACGAACAAATTAAAATTCAATAGTCCCGTAACAATATTTTTTTTAATGTGATATTAAAGATTTAAACCATTTTTCTTTAAATAGAGAAGTTTAGTTGTGAGATATACGAATACATGAGAGTTATGTGTCATGCATGTAAATGCCCCAAGTTATTTCTTTTTCAGGAGATTAAACTCAAAATATTAGTTAAAATCGGCACGTTGATATGATAGTTTTAACATGTTTTAAGTTAAATTCTATTTAAGTCAAACCAAACACCATAAATAATTTAGATAAAGGTGCATTTGACACAGATTATCTGCTGCGATGGCGTTTTCAAAACGCCAGAAACCTGTTTGGAAAGCATGTTTCGTCAGATTATCTAAAATCGTGATTATCAGATTATCTAAATTTCCATTAGTCGCGGATCGCGGGGTACTACCCGCTATCCGTGATTCATTTCTTCACTTCCGATATTTGCCCCTCGCGAGCCCTAACCTAAGCAGCGCGATCCGTCTCCTTCCCTTGATATTCAGAGGCAGTACCCTGCGATCCAAATCTGTGATTCATTTTCTTCACTTCCGGTACTTCCCGCGATCATCTTCCTCGCTCTCCAGAGAAGCGTCGCGATCCAAATCCCTCGCCGATCCTGCGACATCCGGCTTCCTTCCCCGATCATTGAGATAATCCAAATCCCTCGCCGATCCAAATCCCTCGCCGATCCTGCGGCATCCGGCTTCCTTCCCCGATCATTGAGATAATCCAAATCCCTCGCCGATCCAAATCCCTCACCGATCCTGCGGCATCCGGCTTCCTTCCTCCGACTTCTCAGGTAAAGTTCTCACTCTGTTTCCTCCGGCTTCCTTCCCCTTTATCTCTTTCGTGGCGGTTTTTCACTCGGTTTTCTAAATTTATGTTCTCACTCGGTTTTCTAAATTTATGTTCTCACTCGGTTTTCTAATCTATGCCTATTTTTCACCTTGTTTTTTACTCCAATGAACTTGATAATGATTTCAAACATTTAGATTTTTTTTTCGTTATTAAATTGAATTTACTCAGAAGAAAAAAAATTGTATAGTAACGACTGCCTTTTGCAAATTATTTGATGAACCAGGCTAGAACTTTTTTGAAAGGATCACGACTTTGTATTCATTAGCTTTATTGTTTTAACAGAGGAAAATTTGCTTTGCTCTGTCCTAATTTTAGTCATAGTTGATATATAAATCATTGCAGGTTTATATTCAGGACGTGCTTCTTTGTTGATGATGATTATTTTGCTTTAGCATGCTTAATTTACTGATTTATAAAAATGGCAATGTTGCAGATTAATAAATATAAAGTTAATAATGTTTGCTTGCAGTATTAATGTTTTGCTATAATAAGAGTTCAACATGATTTGCATATATGTTCTTCATATATGAAATGTGCAATCTTCGTTGGAAGCTTGCAAGTGAGAATTAAACGAAGTTAAACTTACAGGCTACTTTTTTTACAAATTCGCCAATTGAATTCTTGTTTTATATACTTTACTTTGTTGCTGGTAGCAAAAAGCAAGTTCTTTGAGCATGCTGCCTGAAAAAAATTAATTTCAGTCTAAACTAATTAAATTTTTCATTAAATACACATTATAGGCTCTTTTACTTATTTCTGAAACGCTTCTTCTAAAATAGATAACCTGATTGGCCTATGATTGGCTCTGTTTTTAGGAGACCCTGGTGGCCATTATAACTTCATTGGGCATGGCAAGCTCAAGTATTTCTGTATATATGCTTTTGATTTATTTTCATTATATGGAGGGCCATTTATCTGTTCATTTTGATGAATATATGTTAGCAAAAGTTATATTTTTTCCTGCATGAATAAGGTAGAATTGTGTGATATAATGTATATGTTTTGCGATTTGCTTGTAACTTGGCTTCTACGTAATATTTACAAGGGTCTGATATAATTTTGTCATTTTATTTTCTACTAATATTACTCAAATATTTCATCCGTGTCTTCTAATAGTTACAGTATGTCTAAAAACAAAGAAGGATCTACATCAACAACGTGGGATAAAATTGTGACAAATATTTTTTGCTATCTCTGTGTTAAAGAGATTAAAGTTGTAAATAGGCCATCTTCTTGTTTTAGCAAAGAAGGATGGTCTAATATAACCAAGAAGTTTAATGAAATGACAGGACGAGACTACGATAGGTTGAAATTCAAGAACAAGTGGGATCAGCTAGAGAGGGACTGAAAGTTATGGAAGGATCTTAAAAGGGGATCAACTGGATTATGTTGGGATCCTACCAAACGTACAGTGGATGCATCAGAGGAATGGTGGACTACGAAGTTAGCGGTAAGAATTGTATCGTTGTATACACTTCAGCTTATTATCAATTATAATTCTAATCTGTATAATATGCTACAACCCCTCTTCACATTGCAGGCAGTGCCAAATGCAAAAAAAAATTAAGGTGTGCGGGATTGAGCCGGAGTTGGAAGACAAATTGGATGCTATGTTCCAAGGGGTTGTTGCTACGGGTGAACATGCATTCAACCCCAGCGAGCAGGGCTTTGCTGGTATCTCAGTTGATTTCATACCCGATTAAGTTATGGGTTCTGGTGAAGGCCCGAGCGTGCACCCGATAGAGCTTGAATCTACGGGCCAATCAAAGAGGCTCAAGAGCGACAAAAAAATAAAAAATAAAGATATTTTCATTCAGAGCTCGGTAGATAGACTGATACAAGTATTTGAAGCTCCACAAACTGTACACACTGTAGTAGTTGATCCCGATGTTGACTTCATTAATCTTTTGGATGAAATTCTAGAAGTTGTGTGTGATCCCGCATTCTACCTAAAATGTGTTAAAGTTCTTGAAGACCCAATACGGAGACAGATTTTCAAGAGGCTGCAGCCCGAGCTTCGTGCCGAATATTTATGTCTATCCATTGAAAAATGATTCGTTCCCACCTTTTTATTTTGTTGAGTTTTGTTATTTGTGGACTGTTTTGAATGTTACTGTTATCTGTAGAATTTTGGTATTTGAAGACATTGTATTTTTCACAATTTTTCATCATTGATGTTTTGAACTGTTCTGTCAAATGTTTACATTTTTTTAAAGTTTGCACAAATATTTATCTGCTAATTAAATAAAATGTTCATTCATACAAAAACATTTACGCAGGATGTATCAGCTAGCACGCCGCAGAAGATTAGCCACCGCAATTGTAATATTGCTTTTAGAGTACTACCGCTCCAGCACTATTAGAAACCCACGCATGACGTCATCATTTATGGGGGATAAATGGGTCGGCGAGATGCTTGCTGGACATCTCATAAGATTCCACAACATATTTCGTATGAGTGTGCTCATTTTCCTGGACCTTTTACATGAACTACGTAGCAATCACTGGACTCGAAGGTTCGCCCGTAACATCGACTGGGGAGGTATTGGCAATTACATCAGTACATTTTATCTCGAACCGGCCGATTAGAGGAGTTATGGAGTGTTTCCAACATTCCTCTGAGACAATAAGTCGATACTTCTCCGAAGGATTGAAGACACTAATTAGCCTATCTATCCAAATCATTAAGCCGGAAGACCCTTCATTCAGCACAACTCCAGCAAAGATTGCCAAAGGCTCTCGCTACATGCCATTTTTTAAGGTTAGTTCCTTATTGTATCACATTCACTTCAAATTCAAAATCTAGATCTCAATACGTACGATCAACTAACAAATCATAATGAACCGCATCGGCGCTATCGACGGTACGCATGTTCAAGCCCGACTTCCTAGCCATCGAGAGGGTGGCGTACATCGAGTCGATGTGGATCACCTACCCAAAATGTGATGGTTGTATGTGACTTCAACATGTGTTTTACATTTGTTATGGCCGGATGGGAAGGGAGTGCCCATGACAGCCGTATTTTCAAATACACAATGAACGACAGCAGACAACACTTCCCCCACCCACCTCCAGGTTGGCTTAACTTTCTAACTCATTATTATATGTTTACAGTACCAAATAATGATGTTTTTCGATGATAGGTAAATACTATTTGGTAGACGTCTGATATCCCTTACGGAGGGATATTTCGAAGCCATTCCCAGAAACGAAATATCATATTCCCGATTTTGAGAGATCAAGTGGCGTCGCCCGGGGTCGGAAAGAGATGTTCAACAAACGCCACTCCTCCTTGCGCGGGGTGATCAAAAGAACATTTGGTGTTTGGAAGAAGAAATGGGTCATCCTCCGCGACATGCCTACGTACCCATTTCGTAAGCAGGTTCATATTGTGGTGGCCACGATGATACTGCATAATTTCATTAAACGACATCCATCCCGTTTTGACACAGATTTTAATATGGTTGACACTGACGACATGCACTTCCCACCCGAGGATGGGGAAGGTGCATCGGATGACCCCATGGAAGCTGAAGAGTTTGAAACCCAGGACGAAGAAGGTGCATCGGAGATGGTCGCTCCGAGAGAGCGTATCACGGATGCAATCCGTGAAAGTTCGAATTTCCACATTGTTTTTATTTTGCATGCTTTATGTAACCTCGTTGTAGTAGATGATGAAGTGTGCCCCTCAAATATGTATTCGATTGGTTTATTTTTATCGTGCATGCCGAACAGCTTGATTTTATGTAACCTTGGGATGAATTCAGTTGGTTTATGTTTATTGTTCATTCTGAAATACATTTCCCTCAAATATGAATTCAGTTGGTTTATGTTTTATTTTTGTGTGAGTGAAGCTAGACTGCATCATGGACATTTAGAGCATGCAGATGGCAATGGAGATTGGGTTTTAACCATTTTCACCGCTCTGTCAATGGTAAGAGCAGCTTGTTTGAATATCTGACCGTAAGCTATTTATTTTTCTTGGATCATTTTGTCGTCAAAACTAATCAAACAAAGATTCATGGACATGCATAGGTAACCACGTATCCTTAGGCACAGTTTATTTATTTTTTTAAAGCTGATGTTGAAATTACAACTTGCTAAAAGTTTTAAACTGTCTTGTTGATAAAACAAAGCCAGCATATATATATGTATATATATATATATATATATATATATATATATATATATATATATATATTGCTTGGGGTTAGCAAGTTTGCAATTAAATTTTCATTGCTTTGGAAAGTTATGATTTTCTCTCATGCTCAGTGTTTTCAGCATGGAAATCATCCTTATTATTTTCTCCAGATTTCTAATTGGTTGTGCTGTTCATGATTTTTTAATTTGTTCATGCTTTGTTACGTACTGTTGGATGTGCTGGAATTTTTTCTATCTCATCTTGCGGTATGTTGACTGATAGTTAAGTTTTTGCCTTCATTATTTATGTTTTTTATTGTAAAATTGACAAAAATCAAAACTTAGCAACATGTATTGGATGATAAATTTATTGTTGTTTAGTTAGGTGTGTTTTTCTTATTTTCATTGTCTTCATGTGGAATCTTGAAAATTTAGCTACTTTGTGTGCATATAAATCCTCAATGATCCTGTAGGGTTTGCACACGTCTGCAAATAACTCAACTTTCACACACGTCTGCATGCATCCTTATGATTTATTTGTTGCAGGTTGTGCTTGTAGCTGCATGATTGCAATCCAAAGTGGCCGATTTATTTGTTGCAGGTTGTGCTTGTAGCTTGTAGGCTGCAGCTTAAAACCGCTTTGGCCATTGGAGTGAAGGTACCATTCCATACATACTAATTCACCATTCTTCTGCACTTTCTTTTGCTTCTCATATCAAAATTTATTCTGGAGGGACTCCTTGTGGTGCTTATGAGCATGTCACATGAGGCATATATACTTATTTACACATCTAGCACCTAATTTAGGGGCATCTCGCATATATACCACTCAATTCTTGTGTAGTTACATATTTAGATTGAGCTTTACATTCGTACCACTAAATTTCGAGTGTTTACATATAGAATACCCGATATATTTGAATTTACATTTCTAACGCCTGAAATTCAATGTTCTTCCTCTAACTCTCTATGAATTTGTTGGTGCATATATAAATGCTTTCACTGAAATTATATGGATTCTCGTACACTTTGCCCCTGGGAACTTCTCCATTAGTTCTGTGTGACGAGGTGAGGTTGAGGAGGGTTCCCTCCAACTAGGAACCTGCTGCATTATCCAGGTTTATCTGTACTTATAGGATATATATATTGGTGGAATTGGGTTTTAAAGGTGAAGATGTCTTTGATGATTAAGCAAAATCTCATTCAACATTTATACATTTACATATTTAACGTGTAAACTTAGTTTGTATATAAGCATCGTATTATCATTTAATTCGGAACTTTGTTTCTGCCGTTAGTTACAAAAGAGTGAAGCCTCCTCTGTTTATTTAAAAAAAGAAAATAAAAATCAGTATGTATGGAATGTTAAATTTGTATATTTCATACTTGGGAGTGGAAATCTTTAAATTTATCTTGTTTTGTTCATTGTATAAATTACTAACCGGCAATCTTCTCTTTTGTTTTAAACTTTTGAAGTTACCCTATAGAGAGCATTCCTCCCTTGCTGACATCTTCGGCCACCTGGAAAATAATAGGTAGAAATGCACTTTGATTACCTCTATTTACCTCATTTCTCATTTTCCTGTCTCTATTGCAACGTTATTAAAGTTTAT